>JAGFNQ010002066.1:44042-97631 GCA_024364735.1 Boesenbergia rotunda | reverse complement strand
GTCGTAGAACTACAAGGGAGACACTAAACCTTAGAAAATCGAGAAAGAAATACGGAGAAAAAGGAAATCTAACCTCCCAAGCCAGCTCTTGGGACTCGGACCCAATGAACGGGTTTTCTGTATATCCAGTCAAAGGGTCGGTAAGGGATGGCGGAGTCGGATGTAGGGGCTGGCTGATAGTAGCCCCTACAACATTAGCTAAGCCGGTCTCGCCTGCCGGCTTGCCTAAAGAATTAACCTCCTTTGTCAAAGGAGAGTGTACAGCAGGTCCCTCTGCGGCAGAGGATGCTGGAATGGAAGTCCCCAGCCGAGGTACGGCAGGGGAAGCACCATGAGGCGGTGGAGGAAAGGTGGCTCCATGAGCAAGAGGAGGACGAGTGACCCCCTGAGCAGGGGTCACCCCGATGGGAGCCACAGGCTTGGATGTGATTGCAGTCACGGAAGAGTGACATGCATGAGCAAGCGACCCAACCTTCCTCAGCAAGTGGAAGTCAGCAGCAGTACCAGGTGAAGATGAAAAATTGACCGACCGAAGCATCTGACGTCTGGCCGCCAAAGGCAGGTCGTCCATATCGGTGACTTCCAGAGTGGAAGCTGGCTCCTCACTCGCCAGTTCTTTCCCCTTACGTGAAGTAACCATGTTGGGGGATGTGGCCGCCGGAAACACCCTCATCGGAAGCGGGGAATCGGGAGGAAGCATCATCTCAAGGAATTTCGTGTCTACATCTTCTGAGGAAGACAGACAAAGGCCTTCATCCGAAGATGGGGGTGACCTTTTGAGGGAGAATAGTTCCTCTGAAGATGTGGTGGACATATCGCGAGAATAAGAGGGTTGGCCGGAAAATGGAAAGGGATAGGAAGTACTGGGTTTGCTGGTGTTTAGGTTGAAGGTAATCCCTGGGGTCATCGCCTATATATAGGGGAAGACGAGCGATCTCAGCCGTTCAGAGAATGCCTTGGTAAATCGCGGGGTCAAACGGTAGCCCTCCGATTATGCCATGGGGGAATATCGAGACTCAACGGGACGTAAGCATGCGGGGCTGTATAAAATGGTTCGTCGCCCGAGATGCCTATGACCAGTGATTGACGCTTTGCTGCCCGATACGTCATTCACCCATTGATGCGTCCACTCAACAGTTAATGCAATTGGAAAAATTTGGAATACGAATTGACCCGATGGGACAATCGAAACGATGTAAGCTGGCCAGTCGAATGACCAAGCCAGAGAGGGCTGGCCTGGCCCAGACCCCCGATAGATCATAAATCCCTTGGTTCAGGTCTCGGGCAGACGCGTGGCGGCCCACGCTCTCCGGATTGGCCCGACCAAGCGGCTAAACCCCGCAAATGGTTAAACTCTGGCAAATCCCTTGGTTCAGGTCCCGGTCGGACGTGTGGCGGCCCACGCTCCTCGGGTCTGACTCAACCAAGTAGCCATTGTTGGGACCGGGTGCATGTTGACAAGGATACGAGTTCGTAAATTTTAAAATATTTACATGCAGCGGAAGAATTAGCATAAATAATTTCTCAAATTATTTTTAACCACGTATCTAGCATGCGACCTTATGATGTGTGGACATGATCATAAATTAAAATCTTGCGAAAAAGTAAACTAATTTACTAAGTACCTCGCGTAACTCGAAGTAAGGGACGAGATCCAACCGTAGCGTCCCTTGGAAGCTCCGCCTCTATTCGCGTCCACGCCGAGTTCTCTTCGGGATGACTTCGCAAAGTCATGAGTTTTGTGCCGACGAGAACTATTAGATTCTCTAAAGGCACAACTAGAAGATCAAGAGAGAAGAAAGGAAACTAACCACCAAAGAAACGGAATCTAAATTCCGAGAAGGGAGGAGATGCGATCCGCTTCTTCTTCTTCGGCTCCTTCTTGGTGATGGTTGCTCACGCCAACTCCTTGAAGGCGAGGGCGGTGCGCCGGCCCTAGGGTGGTTGTGCGCCGGCCCTAGGGAGGGGATGAGGGGCGCCGGCCCTAAGGGGAAGAGAGAGAGAGAATAAGAGAGAGAGAGAGAGGGAGCTACTAATCTCTTGATTACTCAATTGGAATTAAAGGCTTACCTTTGGTTCCTTTATATAGTAGCATCTCCCTTGCCAAGTCTCCCTCTTAACGGAATTTTCATAACAAATTTATCCTATAAATTCTCTTATGAATTATTCCGTTTAAGCCAAGTTTTATTATAACTAATTTTATAATAAAACAAATACCTTCTCTCCTTTTATTATGGAATAAATTTTATAAGAAATTTATAAACTTTCTTATTATGAAAAAATCAATTCATAATTGATTTTATAAAATTAAAATAAACCATTCCATGGATCATTTTAATTTCCATAAAAGAATAAATTTCTATAAATTTATTTATATAAATTTCTTTACACAAATTTATTTATCCATAATTTATAAAACAAATCGCGCTAGATTTATTTTATTAATTAAACCAAATAAATTGGTTTCTTCTCCTTGATGTGGCCGGCCAAACCAAAGAGGATTGGCACCCTCTTTGGCCGGCCAAACCGAGCCAAACCATCGCGAATTAAACTCATTTAATTCGCCCAATAAGCCTTCAAAAGACTTAGCCATTTTAAGCTTCCGTTGCGCCTCTGATTAACTCAGATTCGACTTATTTCTCTTGATCGGAAAATTTAATTTTCAACTCGTTTTAAATCCCTCGGATTACTCGTAGTGCGTGTGACTAAATAGGCTTTCGATTTATGTTGGCCGTTTATAATCAACCAATTATAGAACGATCATGAGTGGCACCTAGTAGTACATCATGACCCCCAATTAATCGAAAGATCAACGGTTGACCTGAGAAGTAATTCTGAAACCCTTCAGCAACTCTAATGAATCGTGCCTCATTCCCTTCACCATCTTATACCCACTTGGTTCAGGACACGGTCTATGTGTGTCAGTCCCCACTAGGCTGACTCTGTCACACCTAGCCCAAGTAGTGTCTTTCTCGTCCTTTGGATTTCTAATTACTCTCATGTATTTAAGAGACTCATACTCTAAACATGATATGCTCTGACCAGAGGCTTTGAGTAACAATCCGACGATAGGCCTGGGTATACATCTCCTCGCAAGGAGTGGTGAATCCTTTGTAGGCTGTTCAAACATCTTCGGGCACTTCGGCTTATACCCAATCATCCTGGGTCCACACCTCCTTAGAGATGCTTGCACTTCGGCTTATACCCAATCATCCTGGGTCCACACCTCCTTGGAGATGCTTGCTTAAGATGTTAAAGTATAAGTCTCCATGACCAATATGACTTGAACACCGCAAGTCAAAGGAACATCGCACTTAAGCTGCGGTAAGAACTTCACTGACATGTCTATGTATAGACTACCATGTGAAGTTTTACGGCTAGTCACTCCAATGAACTAGTTCCCTTAACTAGCATCCATGTTTATCTCCGGACATCCCAATGTCGCCAGCCAGTGAGAATCAGCTAATTAGAGAATAACCCATGCTAGTCTCAACAGAATTGATAGTGTCCGTTTTTATCAATTCATCGACTAGGGATATTTTCAATACATCACAATTGCACATTTAGAGATAATCACTAGTTGTGATCCTATCACAAATTCTCTTATGCTGTGAATTGTATTGCGGACAATCAGTAGATGAGTTTAAGATCTCAATCAAATACACAAACATGTATACTCAAATAGTGAATTATCATTTATTAAAATAAATGTTTACAATCATAAGGCGATTGCCTTAGGACACTTCTCTCATATCACTAACAAACTCCCACTTGGCCTAATGCCAATCGCTACGGTATCCAATACCACAGGCTCTAACATGACCCTCAAACTTGTTTTGAGGCAAGGCCTTAGTTAAAGGATCCGCTAAATTCCTTTCAGTGGGAATTTTCTCAATTTGTATATCATTCCTACTTATAATTTCTCTGATCAGATGATAGCGGCGAAGCACGTGTTTGAATCATTGATGAGACCTTGGTTCCTTTGCTTGTGCAATAGCTCCATTGTTGTCGCAGTAAACCGGCACTGCTTCATCAATGGTTGGAACCATGCCAAGTTCGGAGACGAACTTCTTGATCCAGACTGCTTCCTTTGCTGCTTCTGAAGCTGCGATATATTCCGCTTCGGTGTAGAATCCGCTACGGTGTCTTGTTTGGAACTTTTCCAACTTACTGCGCCTCCATTCAAAGTAAATACGTATCCAGACTGCGATTTGGAGTCATCCTTATCTGTGTGGAAACTGGCATCTGTATACCCACGTATTACCATATCTCCTTCTCCATATATTAGGAACACATCCTTAGTTCTTCTTAAGTACTTAAGGATTGTCTTGACAGCCGCCCAATGATCCATTCCTGGATCCGACTGGTATCTGCTAGTGACGCTCAGAGCATACGATACATCGAGCCTAGTACATAACATAGCATACATGATAGATCCTATCGCGGATGCATAGGGAATCTTATTCATGCAAATCCTCTCGTCTTCTGTGCGCGGACACATAGACTTTGAAAGGTTGATCCCATGCCTGATGGGAAGATAACCTTTCTTGGATTCCGACATGCTAAACCTTTTTAGCACTCGGTCTATATACGTAGACTGCGAAAGACCAAGCAACCGTTTTGATCTATCTCTATAGATTCTAATCCAAAGGATATAGGTTGCTTCTCCCAGGTCTTTCATGGAGAAAGTTTTGGACAACCAAATTTTAACTGTCTGTAAGACTGATATATCGTTTCCTATAAGTAATATGTCATCGACATATAATACTAGGAATACGACTGCACTCCCACTAACCTTCTTGTACACACAAGGTTCGTCAGGATTTTGTGAGAAATCAAACTCTTTGATTGTCTCATCAAAACGGATGTTCCAGCTCCTTGATGCTTGCTTCAGTCCATATATGGATCGTCGAAGCTTGCATACTTTGGTTTTATCAACCGATGTGAAACCTTCAGGTTGTATCATGTATACATCCTCAAGCAGGTTTCCATTAAGGAAAGCTGTTTTCACATCCATTTGTCATATCTCATAATCATAATGAGTTGCTATGGCTAGGAGCATCCGAATGGATTTAAGCATAGCTACTGGCGAATAGGTTTCGTCATAATCAATTCCTTATTTCTGACGATATCCTTTTGCCACTAATCTAGCCTTAAAGGTAACAACATTACCTTCCATGTTGGTTTTCTTCTTGAAAACCCACTTGCACCCTATAGGCTTAATCCCTTCAGGTGGGTTAACGAAGTCCCATACTTGGTTTTCGTACATGGAATCCATTTCCGACTTCATGGCTTCAAGCCATTTGTCCCTTCCTGAATTTTTCAGAACATCTTCATAACTGATAGGTTCATCGTCGTTCGATTCACTTATGAGAAATCCGTATCTCTCTGGAATATTGCGTGTCCTATCAGACCTACGAAGAGGTGGTGTTGTTTTAGGTTCAACTGATAGCTCATCATTATGAGTTATTGGTTGTGGGTCTAGACTAGGTGTCTCTGTAATGTCTATTGGAGTTTCTTGAACTTCATCAAGTTCAATGCCACTCCCTCTGTTTTCTTATAAAAGAAACTCTTTTTCCAGAAATACAGCATGCCTTGAAACAAGCACCTTTTGTTCCAAGGGATGATAGAATTGGTAACCTTTCGTTTCCTTAGGGTATCCAATAAATAGACATTTATCAGACTTAGCATTTTGTCTGATACAGTCCGCTTCACATAAGCGGGACAACCCCATGTCTTAAGGTGAGTTAAGTGAGGTTTCTTACTATTCCATGTCTCATATGGAGTAGTAGAGACTACCTTGGTCGGGACTCTGTTTAGCAAGTAAATAGCTGTCTTATGTGCATAGCCCCAAAAGGATTTTGGAAGAGTTGCATGATTCATCATTGACCTAACCATGTCCATCAAGGTTCGGTTGTGCCTCTCAGATACACCATTATGCTGTGGTGTATACGGCGGAGTCCATTGGGACAATATCCCATTGTCCCTTAGATAATCTTGAAACTCTTGACTTAAGTATTCACCACCCCAATCGGATCGAAGTATCTTAATACTTTTGCCAAGCTGTTTCTCTACTTCATTTCTGAACTCTTTGAATTTCTCAAAAGCTTCAGATTTGTGTTTCATCAAGAACACATACCCAAATCGTGAGTGATCATCGATAAAGGTGATGAAGTAGCTATAGCCTCCTTGTGCAAGAGTTGACATTGGTCCACATACATCAGTTTGTATCAGACCAAGCAATTCTCCCACTGGATTACCTTTTCTGGAAAAGGGTAATTTGGTCATCTTGCCTTTTAAGCATGATTCGCATGTATCAAATGAATCGGGTTCAAATGATTCCAAAATTTCACATCGGTGTAATTTGGTCATGCGTTTCTTACTTACATGGCCAAGACGACAGTGCCACGTGTAGGAGTCTATTCGATTATCTATTCTAGCACGTTTGTTGCTAACTTCGATATTGAAAACGTCACCGGATAAATCTAACGTGTAGATACCATTGCACAAAGTTCCATTCCCATAAAGAACGTCATTTAAAGTTATGTAACAACAATTGTTACTAAAAGTTAAATGATAACCCTTTTCATTCAAACATGAAATAGATACAATGTTCTTTATTATCGAAGGAACGAAATAACAATTATCCAATTCTAAGACACGTCCAATCGGGAGCTTTAGCAAATATGTTCCGATGGCAACAGCAGCAATCTTTGCTCCATTTCCAACTCGCAAATCCGCTTATACCCAATTATCCTGGGTCTACACCTCCTTGGAGATGCTTGCTTAAGATGTTAAAGTATAAGTCTCCATGACCAAGATGACTTGAACACCGCAAGTCAAAGGAACATCGCACTTAAGCTGCGGTAAGAACTTCACTGACATGTCTATGTATAGACTACCATGTGAAGTTTTACGGCTAGTCACTCCAATGAACTAGTTCCCTTAACTAGCATCCATGTTTATCTCCGGACATCCCAATGTCACCAGCCAGTGAGAATCAGCTGATTAGAGAATAACCCATGCTAGTCTCAACAGAATTGATAGTGTCCGTTTTTATCAATTCATCGACTATGGATATTTTCAATACTTCACAATTGCACATTTAGAGATAATCACTAGTTGTGATCCCATCACAAATTCTCTTATGCTGTGAATTGTATTGCAGACATTCAGTAGATGAGTTTAAGATCCCAATCAAATACACAAACATGTATACTCAAATAGTGAATTATCATTTATTAAAATAAATGTTTACAATCATAAGGCGATTGCCTTAGGACACTTCTCTCATATCACTAACAGATATGACAGCCATATCTTCATAGATGGGCCAGCCCCCAAGTCAAGCTATCAAAGCAGAAGCCAGCGAAGCCAACGGATAAGAGTTGACCCAGTCAACCCGAGCGCCCCCAGCGTCCCGGGCGCCCCCGTCAAAGCCTGATCCCGAGTTTGAAGGGATCCGAGCTGACCGAGAGGAACTCGGATCAGTTGATACGTGGGGGGCGCCCCCGACGTCCCGGGCGCCCCCAGGGGCTATAAAAGGGCCCTCGACCCCAAGGCTTCGAACACTGAATTCTTCCAACGCATTCACGCTCTTCTGCTCCCGCGCTCTGCTCCGGAAACCTCCCGACTCGAGATACAAGAGTCGACGACGTCCTTCTGCTTCAAAAATATAATCTACACCAGACGTCGGTAACAAAGAGCAATTTTAGTTTACTGCAATAATTTTTGTAATACTTTTTGTAAACCGATTTTGCGCACATATAGAATTGCCCGCAGAAAACGGTCAATGACCGTGGGCCTTGGAGTAGGAGTCGACCGCGACTCCGAACCAAGTAAAAATCTTGGTGTTTGCGTGTGATTGTTTTGTTAATTTCCGCTGTGCATTCTCTATTTCTTAATTCGAACGTTTTACGATATTCACCCCCCCCTCTATCGTTTCTCTCGATCCAACAAGTGGTATCAAAGCGAGGAAGCTCAAATTTGGTGCAACCACCAATTTGAGAATTTTTCGGATTCTTATGAAATTTCTTTTTAATATTTTTTTTCTTTTTTTTCGTTCGAATTTCTTCTCATTAATCGAGGTTGGTGCAACACCCCTCGGCAAATATTTTTTTTCTTTATCCCGTACTACTAATCCAAGACCAAGTCTTGGGATAATCTGTTTTTCCCGTTTAAGTTTACATTTTAGATAAAATGGCCATGCAAGAAGGCTTCAGCACTGCAAGACCACCTCTCTTCAGTGAAGAGGACTTCTCCTACTGGAAGAGCAGAATGGAGGTCCACCTGAAAACTCAAGTGGACATGTGGATAATCATCCAGTCCGGACTGGAGATTCCAAAAAATGCTGAAGGAGTACCTCAAACCTACACAGAGTGGGACACCACTCTGAAACGGAAGATTGAAGCTGATGCAAAGGCGACCCAGACCCTCCAATGCGGCTTAACAAAAGAGGAGCTGAACCGGGTGGGTACATTCAACAGTGCCAAGGAGCTGTGGGGGAAACTGATCGAGCTGTACGAAGGAACCTCAGATACTCGGATCAGCAAGAGAGATCTCCTCCTGAACAAATTGTACATTATCAAGATGAACGACAACGAAACAACAGCTCAACTCCACGCCCGAATTCAGGAATTAATGAACGGACTACACACCATCGGTCACAAGGTAGAAAACCGTGACCTAATAAGGTACGCTTTAAATGCTTTCCCGAGAAATACCTTGTGGGCATCTATGGTAGATGCATATAAGGTTTCAAGGGATCTTTCAAAAATTAAATTAGATGAATTGTTCTCTGAATTAGAATTACATGAACAGACTAACTGCAATCTGGCCGAGAAAGGTATTGCCTTTGTTGCAGGTAAAACTGGAAGGGCAACCAAGAAGAAGCCTCAACCTGAACCCGAGTCTAACTCAGACTCAGAATCAGAAGACGAAGAAGGAGATCGACCAAAGCTGGTCCGACTGGCCCGAAATTACTACAAGGAGTTGAAGAACCAAACCAACAGACGGAAAGCCAGCAGAAGAAAGGACGAACCAGCTGAACCAGCAAATGAAAAGAACAAGCCCAACGTGACCTGCTACGAGTGCAAGAAGAAGGGTCACTACAAGACGGAGTGTCCGAACCTAAAGGAGACCAAGAAGAATAGAAGGAAAAAGGCATTTCAGGCAACATGGGACGAGTCCTCCTTCGAAGAAGAAGAAGAGGTCCCACAGTCGAACCTACTCGCACTAACCGCCTCAGAAAAAGTCGAGACCGAATCAGAATCAGAACAAGACGACGGCAGACTGACATTTTCAGAGGACGGCGAAATCAAGGTAAGTGGTTTTACTAAAAGTCAGTTAAATGAATTAATTTCTTATCTTTCTTGAGATTTGGCAAAAGCTAAACTCCGAGTCGAATCCCTCCGACAGGAAGTAAAACTCCTGAAAGAGGGAGCTGACTCTAGACCCTTAACTGAGAAGGTTCAAGAAGGAACCTCTACTCAAGTTGAAAAACTTGAGAAAGAGAACTCCTCCCTGAAAACTCAGGTTAAGGATCTTAGAGCGGCTTTAGAACGATTCACTTCTGGTTCCAAGGGTCTTGATATGATTCTTGGAAAACAGAAGTCGGTTCTAAATCGATCCGGACTAGGTTATAGAACCAAATCTAGACAAAGATCCTACTTTGCTGTACTGAACCAGTCCAGACCTAAAGTTCAGGCATGGGTAGCCAAACTATGCCTGAACAAACAAACTGGATCAAATCAATACTGGATCCCCAAGGACAATATTCACATCTTTCTAGACCATTATCGTGGCTTTAGTCCAGGGGGAGCCAAATTGAAAATAATATTTATTATTAGATAAAATTCAATTCTTGCTTACAATTTGCATGATTGATTGTTTACTTAATTTCTGTAATTTACCATGTTTAGATTTAGGAATGATTAGTTTAAGGACTGAACCAACTTAACTGAAATTTGACAACATTGTATTGGATGGAGGTGAGATGATAGTACGTTAGGGAAACCAATTCTAATAAGGTCAAGTATTCTCTACTTGGTCTCTTTAGACTGGTGAAACTAGCCGAAGCTACCGATCCAAGACCCAAACTAGTTAGACCAGAATTTTTCAAAGATTAATTTTAAAAATAAAATTTCATTGAAAGGCTTTGTCAAGGAAAGGGTTAATGATCCAATAAGGCTACGGCCAAAGAAGGCCTAGTGCCTCGCCAAGACCAGGAAGCCAATTTTTGAAATTCAAATTCAAACTAGTCTCTGTTAAATTTGAATCTAACACAAATTTTCAGTTAGTTGTAGATTTAAACATTCTTTTCAAAATAAATTCAATTGTTTTCAAAATTAATTAAGTCTTTCAAAATAAATTATGTTTTTCTCAAAAAAATTCCTTTATCAAAACCTGTCTCACAAAACCCATAAGGATAACGTGTTTGAAAGCCCTAGATTGGGTGAGACAGTAAAATTATACTCAATTGAAATTCCTTTAATACCAATATTGTGGTTTAATCCTGTAGTTCAGAACGTAGTCAAACCATGGTCAATATATGTAACGCCCGCCCCTCCTTACACTAGGGCAGGGTTATGCGAACATAATTTATTTTTTTTCGTTTTAGCGGAAGCATTTTGAAACTTGAAACTTGAACATGATACATGTATAATCTTGTACTTGAACATGTAAGGCATGAAACCATTTAAACATCTTAGACATTGAGGAGAGCATGCTAGGTACCTTCACATTCTTATTTGCATAATAGAAGCATGCCACATAGTCATTTCTTAAGACAGAGGAGTAAGTATGAGGATGGATAACATAATACTAAAGTTCTTTAGCAAGTATAAACTAACTACTTAGCATATGAGCAAGAGTGAGCATGAAATATCCATATGAGTCTAATTATCTGCAAGTAGCAACTTAGTAAGTATGATTCAACATTTAACATGCAATACTCAGCATATGCATAACTAAATAAAACATGAGTAGATCTTCTTCTACCATGCCACCACCACACACATCTTTGCCCCTCCTGCTGCTCCCTTTAGTTTATCCATTCCTTACCCTTTTCTGTAGTACAAGGGAAACATGGAAACTATAAGCATATAGCTTAGTAAGATCCTTTCCTACTCACAAAATCATACGTTCCATCAAGTAGAGAAAACATCATGTCATAATAGTGCATAGCATTAAAACACTTAACTTAACATAGCATAAGGGAGCATATGTACTTATCATAAGAAGCATACTTGAACTTAACATAATTCACCTTTATAGCATAATAGTCATATAGTCATGACAAGAAATGCGAATGCAAGATGCTCTTTTGAAAACATGCATAGGATGAGTTCATGCATATGCTTTTCTTAAAATCATACATATAGGTACTTAAACATACATCCATCATCATTGGGGGATCCCGGCTTGTACCTCTTACATACATACATAATGCGCGCATCCCTAATAGGCCGAGGTAGCTAGTCTCTAACCTACTAGGGAAACTAGGTCCGTTCATAGTCCGTCGACCTAGGGGCATCCCCTTACTAGGTCCGTTCATAGTCCGTCGACCTAGGGGCTTCTCGGGAGCCCATCCCCTTACTAGGTCCGTTCATAGTCCGTCGACCTAGGGGTTGCATCCGGAGCCCACCCGTGGACCTTGCTAGGATCCGGTACAAGCCATACAAAGTAAAATAGCATACATGGATTTTATCATATCATAAACATAGCATATTCTTGTTTCTTACTAGGTCCGTTCATAGTCCGTCGACCTAGGGGTTGCATAGCACATTCTTATCATATCATAAGCATATCATCATAACCTATCACATCATTGTCATATCATGAGCATGGCATGCCTCTTATCTTATCATGAAGAGTGCTCTTAGTCCCGATACAGGGAAGCATCTCTTAGGCATTTCATCATACATATGCCATGCTTAACATAAGGGTGCTTAAAGAGCTTAAACATAGACATGTACATCATGATTCTTAGAGCATGAAAAAGCATGGGAAAAGACATGTTATCACCTATACTACTCATAGCATATCATGAGTATCCTTGGCGTGCCTAATTGGGGTTCTAGCTTCCCCCTTAGCCCACATTCTTATTTAATCAGAAAATTCCAGCATATAAACTCTATGTTTAGAGCATGATAAACCATGAAAAACATTACCCTGACATCATACATTAAGGTAGGCATCATAGGGGAGACATTAGAGGCATGTTGGGGTTGTTACCCCTTTTTAAGTCCTACTTATCATTCTTTACAGAAAATTCCAGCATACATACCTTAGTTTCCAAGCATGTTAAAACCATGAATAAACCATATTTACATCATATATCATCTTACATATCATAGGAAGGGTCATTATCAAGCATACTAGGAGTTTAAACCTATCTAAGCCCTAAAAGAGGTCCTTGACCGAAAATTCCAGCAAGCCTACTCCGGGTTTTTGGGGGCTTAAGGACAAGGAAAACATCATATTATCATCATCTATTTAGTCACACATCATGAGGAAAAACATATGCAAGTATAGGAGTAGTTTAAACTCTCGCAAGCCCTAAAAACCTTCTTGGCCGAAACATCAAGAGCTTCATCCTATGTTTAAACCATTTTAGGCACTCGAACTATTGTAATGCAGGTGAGGGGATTACTTACATCCTTTCGCTTGAATTTCTCCTTCTCTAAAATCTTAAGGTGCCCTTGGTTGAAGGAAGGTGAGTGTTCTCCTTCCTAGCACTTCTATAGAACCCTTGACCCTAGTAGAGGGTAAGACCCTTGTAGACTTCTTCCACCTTCCAATTCCCTAGGGTTGGAACCCTAGGGTGGTGTTTCGAAAATGAAAAGGGAGAAGGGAATTTCGGTGGTGAGGGTGAAGGGGAAGAAGAAGAGGAAGTTATTCCAACTTCTCTTTCCCTTATTTATACTTTTCTCATGAAGATACATGTCTCTTCACTTCCCTAGTTTTTAACAAGCATGTTTCTTATTCCCTCTACATGAAATATGGCTTGGTACAATGGTTAAGACATTGATAGTGTAACTAGGAGGTTCAAGGTTCAATCCTTGCTTCCTCCTTTTTATCACATTTTGCACTAATCCATATCAAAGCCCATTAAGCCAAGCCCATCATGAAATTTCATAATATTAATAATATTTCATGAATTCATAATATTCCATAATATTTCATGAATTCCATAATATTTCATATTCATGAATTCATAATATTTAATAATAATATTTCATGAATTCATAATATTTCATAATAATATTTCATGAATTCCATAACATCTCATATTCATGAATTCATAATATTTAATAATAATATTTCATGAATTCATAATATTTCATAATATTTCATGAATTCATAATATTTCATAATATTTCATGATAATATTTCATGAATTCCATAATATCTCATATTCATGAATTCATAATGTTTCATAATATTTCATGATAATGTTTCATGAATTCCATAATATTTCATATTCATGAATTCATAATGATTCATAATATTTCATGATAATATTTCATGAATTCCATAATATCTCATATTCATGAATTCATAATGTTTCATGATAATATTTCATGAATTCCATAATATTTCATATTCATGAATTCATAATGTTTCATAATATTTCATGATAATATTTCATGAATTTATAATATTTCGTGATATTTCCTATGGGGAAATTTTGGGGCGTTACAACATAGTCATAACATGGTCAACATAGTCAAACCATGGTCAAAGCAGTCAAACCATAGTCAAAACAGTCAAATCCCTTCAAACCATGGTCAAACCAATTAAACCATGGTCAAATGATCACAAAACATCAAAAGTATCACTTCCCACATAATCCGTGCGCCCGTGACTCCTCGGGCGCCCCCCCCCCCCCCATGACTTTCTCTTCTCTCAAGGCAAAAAGCTGCCTTTACCCCTTGACCAGGGCGCCCGGAACCATGTGGGCGCCCCCATACCAGTCAAAACAGCAAAGCTGCAAAATTCAGCCTGACCGGGGCGCCTGGGTCATTACAGGCGCCCCCAACTAGCACTAGTCACTGCCAAAGGCAGTAGACTGCTGTCCCGGGCGCCCCCAATAAACTGCCTATAAAAAGGCACCCGAACTCCTTCTTCCCACACCAAAAACCATTCTCCTTCCTTACTTTCTTCCTTTCAAAGAGATCAAGTGACACTTGTTCTTCCTCAATCTCAACCATGCCTCCTCGGTATGATTTCTTTTATGCATTTAGAATTGTTTTCTTAATTCCTTTCTTATAAATGCATGTTTTTTTTTAGAAAACGCCGAGCGAACCAAGTGAACCCCGGTACCAAACCGAGTCCTGACCCTAGGTTCCCTACTCTAGAACTTTGTAATAAGTTCGCTCGAACAACCTATAAGCCAATCAAAACTAGATATCTAAATAGACACTTTTTCACCCAATCTTGTCCTTTAGCCATGAATGTTATAAACTTTTATCAACTAGACAATCTAGTGTTCTGCACTGATTCAATTAACACAACTTTATGTGCAGAATTCTATAATAACATAGTTAGACAGAACGATCTCACGTTTGTCACTACTGTTCAAGGGATACCCTTATCAATCACTCCTACCTTACTAAATCGATTTCTTGGACTACGACCTTCCCAGTCCACCTTTTGTTGCTATCCTCCTAGGGATCCTCCATTTGATGCTCCCTACTCTCACATTACTTTAGACACTCTCCACTCCTATTTCTATAGGGAACCTAGACTCCCCGTAGCTAGACGATTTCAGTCCGTTGACCTTCAGGCCCAGGACTACGCCCTGTACAGAGTCCTGGTCCGCTGTATTTTACCACTATCCACTAGGGATGTCGCGACCATGCGACCTTTTCATGCCTTCCTCCTATATGCCCTGATCCATCATCTAGACATTGACATTGGCCTTCACATATTCCACACTATCTTATATGCCTCCAGTGTCACGACTTAGGGTCGGGTACGCACCCCCTTCTGCCACATAATCACCTCCATCCTTCATCACCACGGTCGTGACATTACCGTAGGTGAAATAACCCCGCTGACCGATTTTGACGAGATAGGGTTTAGGAACTTCTCTTTAGCTGGTATAGAGGTATCGGCCATCGGGGTTTTGACTTGGAGACGACAGCGAGCCGGAGCTCAGATCGACTGAGACGAGGAGGTTGAAGTCGATGTTGCCGATTTGGCAGCAGAGGCTCGAGCACACATAGACGAGCCCCCTCCACCGACACTCTACGAGAGAGTGACACGGCTGGAGACACAGGTCCAGAGCCTCCGAGAGGAAGTGGAGGCAAACCATGCTGAAGATATGGAGACAAATCTGTTAGTGATATGAGAGAAGTGTCCTAAGGCAATCGCCTTATGATTGTAAACATTTATTTCAATAAATGATAATTCACTATTTTAGTATACATGTTTGTGTATTTGATTGGGATCTTAAACTCATCTACTGAATGTCCGCCATACAGTTCACAGCATAAGAGAATTTGTGATGGGATCGCAACTAGTGATTATCTCTAAATGTGCAAATGTGAAGTGTTGGAAATATCCCTAGTCGATGAATTGATAAATACGGACATTATCAGTTCTGTTGAGACTAGCATGGGTTATTCTCTATTCAGCTAATTCTCACTGGCTGGTGACATTGGGATGTCCAGAGATAAACATGGATGCTAGTTAAGGGAACTAGTTCATTGGAGTGACTAGCTGTAAGACTTCATATGGGAATCTACATGTAGATATGTCAATGAAGATCTTACTGCGGCTTAAGTGTGATGTTCCTTTGACTTGCGGTGTTCAAGTCATCTTGGTCATAGAGACTTATACTTTGACATCTTAAGCAAGCATCTCCAAGGAGGTGTGGACCCAGGATGATCGGGTATAAGCCGAAGTGCCCGAAGATGTTTGAACAGCCTACAAAGGATTCACCACTCCTTGCGAGGAGATGTATACCCAGGCCTATCGTCGGATTGTTACTCAAAGCCTCTGGCCAGAGCATATCATGTTTAGAGTGAGAGTCTCTAAAATACATGAGAGTAATTAGAAATCCAAAGGACGAGTAAGACATTACTTGGGCTAGGTGTGACGTAGTCAGCCTAGTGGGGACTGACACCATTGACCGTGTCCTGAACCAAGTGGGTATAAGGTGGTGAAGGGAATGGGGCACGATTCATTAGAGCTGCTGAAGGGTTTCAGAATAATTTCTTCTGAGGTCAAACCGTTGATCTTTCGATTAATTGGGGATCATGATGTACTACTAGGTGCCACTCATGATCGTTCTATAATTAGTTAATTATAGACGGCCAACATAAATCGAAAGCCTATTTAGTCACACGCACTACGAGTAATCCGAGGGATTTAAAATGAGTTGAAAATTAGATTTTCCGATCAAGAGAAATAAGTCGAATCTGAGTTAGTCAGAGGCGCAATGGAAGCTAAAAATGGCTAAGTCTTTTGAAGGATTTTCGGGCGAATTAAATGAGTTTGATTCGCGGCGGTTCGGGTTGGCTTTGGCCGGCCAAAGAGGGTGCCAAAACCCCATTGGTGGCTGGCCACAATAAGAGGTGAAAACCAATTAATTTTGGTTTAATTAATAAGATAAATCCAGCGCGATTTATTTTATAAATTATGGATAAACAAATTTGTTTAAAGAAATTTATATAAATAAATTTATAGAAATTTATTCTTTTATGGAAGATTAAAATAATCCATGAATTGGGTTTATTTTAATTTTATAAAATCAATTATGAATTGATTTTTCCATAATAAGAAAGTTTATAAATTTCTTATAAAATTTATTCTATAATTTAAAGAGAAGAGGAATTTGTTTTATTATAAATTAGTTATAATAAAACTTGGTTTAAACGGAATAATTCATAAGAATTTATAGGATAAATTTCTTATGATAATTAATTAGTTTTATTATAAAGTTAGTTATAATAAAATTCATAAGAGAATTTATAGGATAAATTTTCTTATGATAATTAATTTGTTTTATTATAAATTAGTTATAATAAGACTAGGCTTAAACGGAATAAGCAATAAGAAAATTTATAAGATAAATTTCTTATAACTAATTCCGTTAATTCCGTTAATTCGGTTTAGAGGGAGACTTAGCAAACGAGTTGCTACTATATAAAGGAACCAAAGGCTAGCCCTTATTCCTAATTAAGAGATTAATTATTCTCTCCCTCTCTCTCTCTTAATCTCTCCTCTATTCCTCCTTCTCCTTCATTAGGGCCGGCGCCCTTCATTTGTTTAGGGTCGGCTCCCTCTTGGTTGCTAGGGCCGGCGCACCCTATCAACACCAAGCAAGGTTGGCGTGAGCTAACAAGAAGAAGGAGAACCCGAACAAGAAGAAGAAGAAGCGGATAGCGACTCCTCTCTTCCCGGAATTCGATTCCGTTTTCTTCTTGGTTAGTTTCCTATCTTTCCTCTCTTGATCTTTCAAGTTGTGCCTATAGAGAATCTAGTAGTTCTCGTCGGCACAAAACTCGTGACTTTGCGAAGTCATCCCGAAGAGAACTCGGTGTGGACGCGAATAGAGGCGAAGCTTCCAAGGGACGCTACGGTTGGATCTCGTCCCTTTTCTTCGAGTTACGAAAGGTACAAAGTAAATTAGTTTACTTTTCCGCATAGTTTTATTTTATGATTATGTCAACACACCATAAGGTTGCATGCTAGATACGAAGTTAAAATAATTTAGGAAATTATTTTATGCAAATTCTTCCGCTGCACGTAAAAATTTTGAATTTTACGAACTCGTATCCTTGTCGACATGCACCCGGTCCCAACAAAATCTAGGCTATTACACTAACTATATGAGTGCTCTTAGAGCTGAGAGGGAGACCAGAGACACACAGTATCACGAGATGATGGAGCTGTTCCGATCCTGGCAGCCATGCTCCTCTGATCATCCTGGTCCCTCCTCCTAGATTTGATTAGCATTGCACCAGTGACTATATGGCTGCCCCTACTCAGTAGGGTTGACTCATGTTTTGACTTGTATGACTGTGCTAATTCTCTCTGTTGACTAGCTGACTTATGGATATGAGTACTTATTTTTCTCTACCATTTAATCAGCAGTTAGGATTATATTTGGTAGAATAGATTTAGTCTACTGTTGGTTTTCTTACTCATTTCAAAATCAGCTTTTAAAGTAGTTTTTTAAAATGCTTTTAAAATCAGCTTTTACTTAATTTTGAAAAGTTTTAAAAAGAAATAAATTTTTTTGTGACATAGTTTTATTTTAAAAAACTACCCCCTTCAAAACTAGGGCTTTTTCACAAATGGACTTAGCCTAGGCCCTAACCCTAGAACTGCATGCACCTATAGATTTAGAAGCCAGCATCTCACAAGCACCTTAGGGTACTCTTGATTGATAACCTAGAATGGGGTGAGATGCTTAGGTCTTTGCCTTAATTCAAGATGCTTTAAATCAGTGCATCTGCAGTAATTGGGGCACTAAATACAACTTATACAGTAATCAAGTTAAGTGTCAAGTTTAGAAAATCTAACTTGAACAGAACACTTAACTTGACTAACCCTAGCGAAAATTACTACTTATAGCAGTTAGTAAGTAGCTAATTGGGTTAGACAGGACCCTAAAAGAGAAAATTGAAACTGATTTGGGTTAATTCATATCCTGAACTGATTCAGTACAGCGAATTATGCAAGTTATTATTTTCTTTTATGCAATTTAATTATCCTGTTTCTGCTATACTTCATTGTTTTTTGATATATGGCAAAGGGGGAGAGATAGGAAAGGAGAGTTTAAAATTTTTTTCTCTAAATCCAAAATTTCAAACTCTACATTCAAAAAGTACTTAATTCATCTTTCAAAGGTTTTCTAAGTATTTAAAAGTTTTCAAATTTTACTTAAAACTAAAAGTTTTCAAATTTTACTTAAAACTAAAAATTTTTCAAATTTTACTAAGTACTTAAAACTAAAATTTTTCAGATTTTCTTAAGTACTTAAAACTTAAATCTTTCAAATTTTTCAAAGTATTTTAAACTTAAGTTTTCAAAAAACTTCTAAGTATTTTGAACTTAAGTTTTCAAAAACTTTCTGAGTACATAAACTTAAAGTTTCGAAATTTTCTTTAGTACTCAAACTTAAGTTTTCAAAATCCTTAGTAATACTTAAACTTATGTTTTCAAATTTATCTAAGTAATTAAACTTAAATTTTCTACAAGTATAAATTTTCCAAAAGTGCATAACCAAAATTATTTCAGATTTAAGGTTTAAGTTGAAAGTTATTCTAAGTAAAATTAAATCCATCTTTAGACTTAGAATATATTTTCAAAACCCCACGAACGTTTAAAAAATCTAGGGGAGATTCCTTCCAGGGGGAGGAAACAAAATTTCATTTTGATTAACTTAACTTTTTGAACCAGGGTTGTCATAAATCAAAAAGGGGGAGATTGTTGATGCAGAAAGCACCCAAGTCGAACCTGTGTTTTGATAATGGCAAAAGGGTTCAAAAGTTAAGGAATAATGTTTATCTAATATGTTACTCAAGTGTGCAGGAAAAGTCCTAGCGAAGGACTGCTAGGCACCTGGCAAAGGAATGCCAGGATACAAAGCCCTAGCGAAGGACAACTAGGCACCTGGCGAAGGAATGCCAAGATACAAAGCCCTAGCGAAGGACTGCTAGGCACCTGGCGAAGGAATGCTAGGACAGCTTGGTACTGAAGACTTGGCGAAGGACAGCTAGGCACCTAGCGAAGGACTGCTGGGCAAAAGTCCAACCGGAGGAGCCGGTTGGCATCAGGTAAATTCTCCCGAGAGGAGTAGGTGAGGACGCATTCCTCGTTGAGGGAAAAGTAGGCGTCGGTTCGACCTAGGGCTCCATTGGGGAGACCCAAAGTCAGAAACAAGACAGCTAAGGCTGTATAAATTTAATACTCTATTGCTTTGTACTTGTTTTGGACTATCCCTGGATGCAGGACCGAAGGAATGAGTCATTGCAGCTCAGAACGCCTTAAAGGAGAAAGGTAGCAGCTGAGCAGGGCGCCCCCAGTGTTCCGGGCGCCCCCAAGGGCAACACAAAACAGACTAAGCAAAAAAGAGTGCTTCGGCAGTTCATGGGTGGGGCGCCCCCGTGCTCCCGGGCGCCCCCCATGCTCCCGGGCGCCCCCAGCGTCCCGGGCGCCCCCAAGTCAAGCTATCGAAGCAGAAGCAAGCGAAGCCAACAGATAAGAGTTGACCCTGTCAACCCGGGTGCCCCCAGCATCCCGTGCGCCCCCAGCGTCCCGGGCGCCCCCGTCAAAGCCTGATCCCGAGTTTGAAGGGATCAGAGCTGACCGAGAGGAACTCGGATAAGCTGACACGTGGGGGCACCCCCGACGTCCCGGGCGCCCCCAGGGGCTATAAAAGGGCCCTCGACCCCAAGGCTTCGAACACTGAATTCTTCCAACACATTCACGCTCTTCTGCTCCCGCGCTCTGCTCCGGAAACCTCCCGACTCGAGATACAAGCGCCGACGACGTCCTTCTGCTTCAAAAATATAATCTACACCAGACGTCGGTAACGAAGAGCAATTTTAGTTTACTGCAATAATTTTTGTAATACTTTTTGTAAACCGATTTTGCGCACATATAGAATTGCCCGCAGAAAACGGTCAACGACCGTGGGCCTTGGAGTAGGAGCCGACCGCGACTCCGAACCAAGTAAAAAACTTGGTGTTTGCGTGTGTTTGTTTTGTTAATTTCCGCTGTGCATTCTCTATTTCTTAATCCGAACATTTTACGATATTCACCCCCCCCCCTCTATCGTTTCTCTCGATCCAACAGGGGGGTGGTGTTGTCTCAGAAGAAGTGGGACCCGACTCCGAGACAGTCGGGGTCAAGTTCGCCAAGGCACCATCCGCCGAGGCACCTCCCCTTGTCGCCAACTCGGCGGCGACCCAGGTCCACAGCTCGGCCTCATCTAGCTTAAAGCCTTCTTGTAGGGAGGCGGACTGCATTGTGGAAACTATACCAAGGACACGGGCTCAGGAAGAATTCAAGAATATGTAAGAAGGAGGTTGTAATGCTTACCGACTACAGATAACGACGGAACTGGAAGGGGGCTAAGAACAAAGGCAGAGAGAATCTCCTCTCTCAGCAGATGCACTCCGTGAAAGTGCCTATCTTCGAGCTCGACTGTGACCATCTGAAAGGTTGCTGGGGTGCGATAGTTTTTTGGGAGAGGGACGAGGTAAGGAAGCTCCTCGACCCAGGCCATGGGCCAACTCGGGGCTGAGGTGGGCTTAATAAAAAAAAGTAGCGCTCTTTCCACCCTTTATTGGAAGAAGGAAGTTTCAGGAGGAAAGAGGCTTTAGCTCGGGCCAGGAAGAAGAAGTCGCCCAACTCTTGCTGCTTAGGGTAGAAGAAGTAGTGGAAGTGGTAAGGCTGCAAAGGAATTTTATACAGGGAAAAGATAATGATCGAACCACACATCAGACGTATGGCATTCGGGGTCAATTAAGATAAGGGGATCTGAAAGCAATCACAAACAGAGGAGATGAAAGGATGGACGGGAAATCTGAGACCGGCTTGCAGGTGGTCTCGAGATAAAGTGATGTAGCCCAATGGAGCGGAGTTGGGTCGATCGATTGACTTGGGCAGACGCATGTGGTGGTCGGAAGGGATCAAGAAGTCCAACCAGATTTTCTCCAGGTCATGGACAGTGAGATCAATTACCATGGCAGAGTACCATGGCAGAGAAGGGGAGGAAGACGAAGAAGGAGAAGCCATCAGATAAGAAGAAGAGAGGAAACTAACCAATGGAGAGAGTCGCCGGAGAAGAAAGTCGAGTAAGAGAAGCTGTTAGAGCCCTAGCAGAGTTCAAAGCGGCGGAGAGCGATGAGGGGGTTCGAACGCAGGGAGAAGAATGGTCAAATGAAAGGCCTATTGGTGCAGGCAGCACCTAAGTCAAACTTGGGTTTTGATAATGGCAAAGGGTTCAGAAGTTAAGATGTTATTGTGATCTAACTTGTTCACTGAGTGTGCAGGAAGAAGTCCTAGGTACACTAGGCAAGAAGTCCTGGCAAAGGGCTGGGCAAAGAAGTCATGGTCAAGGACTGGGCAAGAAGACCTGATCGAAAGTCAGGCAAAGAAGTCCTGGTCAAGGACTGGGCAAGAAGTACTGGCAAGGGGCTGGGCACCGAAGACCTGACCGGAAGTTGTGCATGAAGACCTGGTCAGGGGGATTGGACAAAAGTCCAACCGGAGGAGCCGGTTAGGAAAAGGTAAACTCTCCTGAGAGGAGTAAGTGAGGACGCGTTCCCCATCAAGGGAACAGTAGGCGTCGGTTCGACCTAGAGTTCCATTTGGGAGACCCGAAGTCAGAACCAAGACAGCTACGGCTGTAACCAATGTTCATTATATTTTGGGACTAACCTAAGTTGTAGGGTCGAAGGACTGGTCGTCTGCAAGTGAGGAACTTCACTGGGCCTAGGCGCCCGAATGGACACAGGCACCCGAATGGGCTCAGGCACCCGTATGTATACGGGCGCCCAAGAGTGAAGGCAAAACCTAAAACATAGCTGCGAAGCCTACCTCACGGGCGCATCCATCAGCTCAGGCGCCCAAGTGGAGGTGGATAAGCGCTGACCGAGCTCGCGGATAAGGATTCGCGGATCGAAGGGCACGTGTTAGGTGCCCCCAACGTCACAGGCGCCCGTATGAGCACTATAAAAGGGGGCTCGACCCCAAGGCTTCAACATCCATTCTTTCCAACGCTCTAAACACTTTCGCTTACACGTTGCGCTCCGGCAAAGTTCCATTTCGAGATTTCAGTGCCGACGATGACCCTCTGCTCCGGAATTCGATCCATCTCGGGCGTCGGTAAAGTTTTAAATTTACGAAAGTGTTATGATTTAGTTGTCAAATTCTATATTTGTACTCTAAATCTGTAAAGATCTTTCCGAATGTAGAATTGCCCAAAGTAAATGGTCAAGGACCGTGGGCATTGGAGTAGGAGCCGACCGCGACTCCGAACCAAGTAAAAAATCGACTTGTATTCTTGTGTACTTTATTTCTTTTCGCTGCGTATTTGCGCTTTCTTAGTCCGAAAAGTTTTTAACGATATTCACCCCCCCCCTCTATCATTTTCTTCGATCCAACAAGTGGTATCAGAGCGGGTGGCTCAAATCTGGTGCAACCACCAATTTGAGAATCTTTCGGATTTTACGAAATTTTTTTCCCTTCGAATTTTTCTCGTTAATCGAGGTTGGTGCAACACCACTCGATCGCTTTTTCTCGATTAATTTTTTATTCCTGCACTACTAATCCAAGACCAAGTCTTGGGACAAAGTTTCCTTGTTTTTGTTTTATTTCAGAGATTATTATGGCCATACAAGAGGGTTTCAGCATAGCCAGACCACTACTCTTTAGTGGAGAAGACTTCTCCTACTGGAAGAGTCGGATGGAAGTCCACCTGAAGACTCAAGTGGATATGTGGATTATTATCCAATCTGGTCTTGAAATCCCCAAGAACGCTGAAGGAGTGGCACAGCACTACTCAAAATGGGATGCATCGCTGAAGAAAAAGATCGAGGCTGATGCAAAGGCAACCCAGACACTGTAATGCGGATTAACCAAAGAAGAACTGAACCGTGTGGGTCCCTTCAATAGTGCTAAAGAACTCTGGAGCAAACTGATTGAACTGCACGAGGGCACCTCCGACACCAAAATCAAAAAAAGGGACCTACTGCTGAATAGATTATACACAATCAAAATGAACGAAGGCGAGTCAGCAGCACAACTCCACGCCAGGATCGAAGAGCTGATGAACGACCAGCACACAATCGGTCACAGAGTAGAAAATCGTGACCTTATCAGGTATACATTAAATGCTTTCCCATGAAATACTCTGTGGGCATCTATGGTAGATGCTTACAAGGTTTCTAGGGATCTTTCTAAAATAAAATTAGATGAATTGTTTTCTGAATTAGAGTTACATGAGCAGACTAATTGCACTTTGGCCGAGAAAAGTATTGCTTTTCTTGCAGGTAAAACCCAAGGAAAGGTAGCCAAGAAAAAACCTCAACCTACACCCGAGTCTGACTTAGACTCAGACTCAGAACATAGTGAAGGGGATCGACCCAAGCTGGTTCGGCTAGCTCGGGACTACTACAAGGAGCTGAAGCATCAGACCAACAGAAGGAAAGCCAGCCGAAGAAAGGAAGATCCAGCTGAACCTTCAACTTCGAAGACCAAACTAAATGTGACCTGCTACGAATGCAACAAGAAGGGACACTACAAATTGGAGTGCCCCAATCTAAAGGAAGCTAAGAAGACTCGAAGGAAGAAGGCTCTTCAAGCCACGTGGGACGAATCTTCCTCCAATGAAGAAAAAGAGGCCCCACAGTCAAGCCTTCTCTCCTTAACCGCTTCGGAAGACATCGACACCGGATTAGAATCGGAGTCGGACGACGGAAGGCTCACAATTTCAGAAAACGGTAAGATAACGGTCAGTGGTTTTTCTGAAGTTGAATTATCAAAGTTAATTGCTTACCTATCTCGTAACCTGGCGAAAGCCAAAATCCAAGTCGAGTCCCTCCGACAGGAAGTAAAACTCCTGAAAGAGGGAGCTGACTCTAGATCCTTGACCGAGAAGGTTCAAGAAGGAACCTCTACTCAAGTTGAAAAGCTTGAGAAAAAGAACTCCTCCTTGAAAACTCAAGTCAAAGACCTTAGAGCGGTTTTAGAATGATTTACTTCGGGATCCAAGGGTCTTGTCATGATCCTTGGAAAATAGAAGTCCGTTCTAAATCGATCTGGGTTAGGATATCGAACCAAGTCGAGACAACGGTCATACTATGCTGTATTAAACCAATCTAGACCCAAAATTCAAGCATGGGTACCAAAACATTGCTTGAACAACTAAGCTGGACCAAACCAGTATTGGATCCCCAAGGACAAGATTCATATCATGCCTAACCATTATCGTGGCTTTAGTCCAGGGGAAGCCAATTTAAAAATGATTTTCATAATTAGATAAATTTCTTTTATTTCTTAGTTTTAATTGCATGCTTGATTGTTTATTTATTTCTGCAAATTATCATTCTTAGACCTAGGACTGGTTAGACTAAGGACTAAAATGATTTAACTGAAATTTGAACAACATAGTATTTGATGGAGGTGAGATGATAGTACGTTAGGGAAACCATTTTTGGTGGAACTAGCTGAAGCTACCGATCCAAGACCCAAACTAGTTAGACCAAAATCTTTCAAGGAGTAACTTGAAGATGAATTTTCAATAAAAGGATTTGTCAAGGAAAGGGTTGATGATCCAATAAGGCTAGGCCAAAGAAGGCCTAGTGCCTCGCCAAGACCTGGAAGCCAATTATTGAAAACCAAATTCACTTTACTATTGCCAGATTTGAATCTAACACAAATTTTAATTAATCTTAGATTCAACCATTTTTCAAAATAAATTTAAAACTAATTGGGTTTAAAATTAATTCAACTTTTCAAAATTAATCATGTTTTTCAAAATAAAATCCTTACTTCTATTAAAACATGTCTCACAAAACCCATAAGGTTAACGTGATTGATAATTAAAGACCGGGTGAGATGGTTAGGACCTAACTTATCTGGTTTTTATACTTTTGTCAAGTAAAAACATTGAATTATGCAATTTAGAGCTTGATTGATTTACTCATTGGATGTCAAACCAAGTCAAATAGTCAAACCTGGTCAAACGGTCAAACTGGTCAATAGTCAAACACTGGTCAACTCGGGCGGTCGTAACCTGTCAAGCGCCCCCATCTTTCTCTTCGACCAAGATAGCAAAAGATGTCAACCCTTACCCATCTGACCCGGGCGCCCGTGACATATCGGGCGCCTAGGTCTTTGTCTTCATCCAAGGCAATCAAGTATGCCAAAAAGTTGTCCACTGACTCGGGCGCCTATGACCTTACAGGCGCCCCAATGAACTCGGGCGCCCGGCCCTTCACGAGCGCCCGTATCATAGTATATAAGGAGCATGACTCCTTCCTCTTCCCCCACACCAAAACCAAAACCTTCCTTCACTTCTCTTCTTCCCAAGGCGTCCGGACGCTCCTTCCTCGTCTTCAAACGCTCCACTTCGAAAATGTCGCCCCGGTATCAATTTTATTATGCATTTTTCGAGCAATTTCCTTTTTCCCTATTTTGCTTATTAAATGCTCAATTTTTCTATACATATTTAGAAAATGTCGCGTCTCTCAACCCAACCCGTGGCCGAACCTAGCCCTAACCCAAGGTTCCCCAACTTAGAATTATTCAACAAATTTGCCCAAACAACCTATAAGTCTATTAAGACTAGCTTCCTAAATAAGCAATTCTTCACTCAGTCATGCCCCTTAGCGATGGACGTGATCAACTTTTATCAATTAGATCACTTAGTTTTCTGCACACATCCTGTGAACTCGACCTTGTGTGCAGAATTTTACAATAATCTAGTCAAGATTGATAACCTACTCTACTCTACCATAGTACAAGGCACTCTACTCTACCACAGTACAAGGCAAAAGGTAAACTCTCCTGAGAGGAGTAGGTGAGAACGCGTTCCCCGTCGAGGGAACAGTAGGCGTCGGTTCGACCTAGGGTTCCATTTGGGAGACCCGAAGTGAGAACCAAGACAGCTACGGCTGTAACCAATGTTCATTATGTTTTGGGACTAACCTAAGTTGCAGGGTCGAAGGACTGGTCATCTGCAAGTGAGGAACTTCATTGGGCCTAGGCGCCCGAATGGACACAGGCGCCCGTATGGATACGGGCACCCAAGAGTGAAGGCAAACCCCAAAACATAGCTGCGATGCCTCTGGACCAAGCCAGATCAGGCGCCCGTGAGGTCACGGGCGCCCCCATCAGCTCAAGCGCCCAAGTTGAGGTGGATAAGCGCTGACCGAGCCCGCGGATAAGGATTCGCGGATCGAAGGGCACGTGTTAGGCGCCCCCAACGTCACAGGCGCCTGTATGTGCACTATAAAAGGGGGCTCGACCCCAAGACTTCAGCATCCATTCTTTCCAATGCTCCAAACACTTTCGCTTACGCGCTGTGCTCCGGCAAAGTTCCATTAAGAGATTTCAACGCTGACGACGACCCTCTGCTCCGGAATTCGATCCATCTCGGGCGTTGGTAAAGTTTTAAATTTACGAAAGTGTTGTGATTTAGTTGTCAAATTCTATATATGTACTCTAAATCTGTAAAGATCTTTCCGAATATAGAATTGCCCAAAGTAAACGGTCAAGGACCGTGGGCCTTGGAGTAGGAGCCGACCGCGACTCCGAACCAAGTAAAAAAATCAACTTGTGTTCTTGTGTACTTTATTTCTTTCCGCTGAGTATTTGCTATTTCTTAGTCCGAAAAGTTTTTAACAATATTCACCCCCCTATCGTTTTCTTCGATCCAATAAGTGGTATCAGAGCGGGTGGCTCAAGTCTGGTGCAACCACCAATTTGAGAATCTTTCGGATTTTACGAAATTTTTTTCCCTTCGAATTTTTCTCGTTAATCGAGGTTGGTGCAACACCACTCGATCGCTTTTTCTCGATTAATTTTTTATTCCTGCACTACTAATCCAAGACCAAGTCTTGGGACAAAGTTTCCTTGTTTTTGTTTTATTTCAGAGATTATTATGGCCATGCAAGAGGGTTTCAGCATAGCCAGACCACTACTCTTTAGTGGAGAAGACTTCTCCTACTGGAAGAGTCGGATGGAAGTCCACCTGAAGACTCAAGTGGATATGTGGATTATTATCCAATCTGGTCTTGAAATCCCCAAGAACGCTGAAGGAGTGGCACAGCACTACTCAAAATGGGATGCCTCGCTGAAGAAAAAGATCGAGGCTGATGCAAAGGCAACCCAGACACTATAATGCGGATTAACCAAAGAAGAGCTGAACCGGGTGGGTCCCTTCAATAGTGCTAAAGAACTCTGGAGCAAACTGATTGAACTGCATGAGGGCACCTCCGACACTAGAATCAGCAAAAGGGACATACTGTTGAACAGATTGTACACAATCAAAATGAACGAAGGCGAGTCAGCAGCACATCTCCACGCCAGGATCCAAGAGCTGATGAACGGCCAACACACAATCGGTCACAAAGTAGAAAATCGTGACCTTATCAGGTATACCTTAAATGCTTTCCTAAGAAATACTCTGTGGGCATCTATGGTAGATGCTTACAAGGTTTCTAGGGATGTTTCTAAAATAAAATTAGATGAATTGTTTTCTGAATTAGAGTTACATGAGCAGACTAACTGCACTTTGGCCGAGAAAGGTATTGCTTTTCTTGCAGGTAAAACCCAAGGAAAGGTAGCCAAGAAAAAGCCTCAACCTGCACCCGAGTCTGACTTAGACTCAGACTCAGAACATAGTGAAGGGGATCAACCCAAGCTGGTTCGGCTAGCCCGGGACTACTACAAGGTGATGAAGCATCATACCAACAGAAGGAAAGCCAGCCGAAGAAAGGAAGATCCAGCTGAACCTTCAACTTCGAAGACCAAACCAAATGTAACCTTCTACGAATGCAACAAGAAGGGACACTACAAATCGGAGTGCCCCAATCTAAAGGAAGCTAAGAAGACTCGAAGGAAGAAGGCTCTTCAAGCCACGTGGGACGAATCTTCCTCCGAAGAAGAAGAAGAGGCCCCACAGTCAAACCTTCTTGCCTTAACCGCTTCGGAAGACATCAACACCAGATCAGAATTGGAGCCGGACGACGGAAGGCTCACAATTTCAGAAAATGGCAAGATAACGGTAAGTGGTTATTCACCATCATAGGCCCCAGCCGGCCCGCAGTTGGCACCCTCATAGGCCCTCAAGCGGCTTCGTCATGCCGTGCCCCAGTCGGCACTTTCATAGGCCCTCAGTTAGCCCTAGCAGGCAGTGGAGTCACTCCCTGGCACCAGACTACCAGAAGCTGTACAGGATCATCGCAGAACTGAAGTCATCTGGGTCTCAAACGACGGATATCTCGCTGAGGTATTAATCTTCCTGTCATACCCTGTCCCCCCGTACCACGACCACTTACACTAGTGTCAGGCCGAGTGGCGCCTAGCGACGCCAACCATTAAGTTGACAGGGCCCCTTTCCTTAATACAGTATGCACTACTTTATCATGCCACCTCTCGGCATGCATTACCTTGTCCTCACTATATGACAACAGGTGGCAGGTGGGGCAGGAGCTGTCAGCTTCCCCGGCTATATAAACCTCCACACTCCGCATCTCTCAGGTACGCGCGATAGTGCATTCCATACTGTTCTATTGCTTTCTGTTGCCACCGTCGAGTACTGACTTGACCGTCGGAATGTCTGACCGGGGAGTTTTCCCGACGAGTTCTAACGGTCTCTGTCTTGCATGATCGGAGCGCGCCAGCTCGACAGATAGCCTTAGCGACCTTACGCTCCCCGGAGGATCATTCAACTGTAGGGGCGTTCACATCGCTTCGCAACATGATCATAGTTGCATTAAAAAAAAGTATATGAAACATGGTCCCGGATTCATACTTCGTGGGTGTAGTTTGAAACATCTCTTTAATTCATAGTGCATATGAATTAGTGTCTGATTTAGATTTCCAAATTTTGCTTGAATAACTTTAAATTGCAGAGTAGGTTACAGAAGCATTTATTCAGCAAATGGAAATATTGCACGCTTAATTTAAAACGGAACAACAGATCTCCCATAATATTTGCATTTAGTAAGCTCGTGATTGTATCAGACGAAGTATCTCTTTTGAGTATTTGAATAATATCTCAGTCTCCGCCAAGCAGTGATCTTTTTCATGTCTAGACCAGCCCTGAAGAAACGATAGACAAACAACTTAGCGGATGATAATGCTTTTCGTATGAGATGAATCACAATGAAAAAAAAACTGAAAAGAGAAAGAAAAGAGAGTTGAGTATCATACTGAAGCAACTTTGTTTAGCTTATCGCGCACGTTTTGCAACAGTTGAGAGAGATCACCATCCCACTTATAGAACTCCAGCTCCTTGTTGTCTAAGAGTTTTGCTGACACCTAGAAGGAACACAACTTATCAATGAATTTCTGAGTTGGTTCAGAAGCGAAGAGTCTTCAAACACTACCAAGCTGTGTATGTCCAGCCATTACCGAGTGGATACAGTGAGTCCCATATTGGTGATGTAAACAAGATTATTAAGTGTATCTGTAGCCTGATCAGCAAATTGAGAAAGATAGTGACGATGAATGAGTTTGCTAAGGTATGTAGAAGTATATAGACAGACACAGATAGCAGTAGTCAGTAGACCTGACCATGGGCTGGGGTCGAACCTGATCAGCTCAGAACCAGATTAATTAGCCGGTTATCTGTTGACTCGGTTCATCAAGCCCAATCCGTAACTAGACGGTTAAGGACCGGGCCAATTAAGGGTCCAATCTAGACAGGCCTCTTAAGGATCGGGTCCCAAGGAAACTGACTGAGTGGAAGACCGGATTGTGCGATAGAGGGAGTATATAAGAGCAGCTTTTTTTTTTTTTTTTTTTTTTTTTTTTTTTGACTTTCAAGAGCAATTTTCAATCATTCTTATATTTTTACCATTGATTTTAAAACTGTTTCTTTTGTCGCCGCTCATATATTCTATTGAAGTGGTTTTTGTAACCGTTGATAAAAGTTGAAAAAACGCTTCTATTATTTTTTAGATACAGTTTGAAAACAATCTTACACGTGATACATATAATAAGGGTTTCAAGCCGCTCCTATACATCAAAAATATAAGAGCATCTACAATAGGAGCTCCTTGCCATGCTGGCCCAATGGAGTCGCTCCGTCATTTTGTTTATTTATTTATTTGTTTGTTTTTTTATTTCAATAACAATTTTAAATAATTTTTTAATATTTATTTAAAAAATTAAAAACAATAGTCATTGTGCAATAACAGCTAATTAGTCGTTGTTGCACAATAAAATTTTATTTTTTTAATTAAAAAGATTTTATAAATACTTCTCAATCATTCATTTTTCTCATTCAACTTATCATTTTTTTTTCCTTCTCAATTTCTTTTTTCTTCCTTTCATTCTCTATTTGTATTCGACATGGATAAAAATTTCAATACTTCTTCTACAAATCTTTTGAATTCTTCAAATGCGAGAGAAATATATCTTCTCAAAATACTCACATTCCTTCCAATGTTCAATATCCTTATTTTTTTTCAGACACAATATCCTCCAAAATTTCAAAATATTTCATATGCTTCACAATATCCTTCAAATTTACCAAATTCCCAAAGTCATCAAAATTTTTCGATGAATCCAAGTAACGCAGCCCTAGCTCCATTTGGTATGTATCCATCTTAAGAGTAGTCAGCCAATTTGGAATGTCTTCTCTATCTTACGTATTTTTTCCTCCTTAACCATCTGTCATGCTTTCGAATGAATCAAGAATGACTACTATCGACTTATCTATCTACGACAAAGTATCTCTAATGCTATCATCCATTCCAACTTAGTTGTCGCCACACTCATCACAAGAAGAGTGTAAAGTTAAACAAGTGAAAGATGATTCAAAATGAAGATTTTGGTTTCTCGTTATAGACGTGTTACTTGCGAAGTCATGGGCAACTATCAGAAGAATCAAGATTTTTGAAAATGTATAGCTAATTAATACAAGCATCGATCTACTAGAACTTTGACAAGAAGATATCAGCAGTTAAAATCACATTACTAACATTTTGCGCCAATGGTAAATGAATTTTTTGCAATATATAATAATTTTTACACTCATCGTCAAAGCAGTTGGAGTGACGAGAATGTGTTGGAGAACATATTGAATATGTGGTTAGCGAATAACAATAACAAGGGCTTCAAGTATATTCATGTATAAAGGGTTCTCAAAGAGTATGCAAAATATACTCCATAATCAGTTTATCATTACTCTAATAAGAAGGCAAGGATATCTGATTTAGAGGAGAACACTTCAATATCAAATGCAGATACGAGTATTGATGTGGATGACTCTGAAATCCGTATTCGTCTGAAAGGACAAAAGGCGGCGAAGAGGAAGGGCAAATTCAAAGTTAAAGAGGGTGACACAGTGGAATAAAATATCGACAAAAAATGGAAAGATATTAAAGCATATTAAATGCAAAAAATGACTATGCAGGAAGCTGAGATTTTTCATAAGGATTATAAAATTCTTATGAAGGATACAAGTGAGATAACATCAGGACAACTTCATATACATGAGAAAATGATTGAAAAAAATTAAATTCGGGACCCAATTTAATTGGGACTCTAGGCATAAACCATACGCCTTAAGTCGACGACGCTTCTGATCCACTAACACACTCTTGTCTAGCGTCTCCGATCCTTCTGCCCCATAAGTGTCAATGTGTGTACCTATGTGTCAAGATACTCTTGTATATTTGTAGAGAATTATTTAATAAAAGTAAATATTTATCGTTAACCATTTACTTTTCTGTACGTATATGATTAATGATAAAGTCTCATAGATTAATTAATCTGAAAATAATCCTTGATTGGATAGATATCTAGAGGGGACATAAATATCTAGGTCAACGCTGAGTATGACTAGGTCAAGAGAGATCGAGGGATGGATATCCAAGTTGTACTTGGGGTGCCTTGAGTTTTGAGATACACTGGACACGACCCATTTAAGAGAACACCACATATTAAGTATCATTGGTCGTTCATCGTAATGGACGAGTGTAATTGATCTTTTGACTGGAGACCTTCATTTATTTTATGCATAGAGTTATGTACTTTAACGCCGTTAAAAAACAGTCTTTAATCGGATTGTGATTAATATGGTAGTTCGATGTATGACAAAACGTAAAGAGAATAATGATCAGTCAATAGATGATTCATTGCTCTCGTGGATTAAGGAGTTAACATCTTGGTCGCTTAATAGAGATATTAATGACTCGAAATCCATGGTCATAAGAGGAATGATAGTGATTTGAAGACACAGTAGCATTTCAAACACTAAAACCACTGAATTAATTGGGATGCGGGGTATAGATAAAAAGATCGAATTACACAGTAATTGGTTGATAGTGGTTTTAGTTTATGACTAATATTCTATCATGTTGGGTGGCTAAAAATGATTGCTAGATAATTACCTCAGTCTGTGTATGAATTTATATTGCTTTCGTGTCTAGAACTTAGAGGGTCGCACGCATAACACATAGATATGAACAATATCTTGACACATAAAAAATCATTAACATAAAGAATAAAAGATTTAATATAATATTCTTTTTAGTATAATATTTTTNCATCAGCGATCCAAACACGTGCTTCGCCGCTATCATCTGATCAGAGAGATTATAAGTAGGAATGACATACAAATTGAGAGAGTTCCCACTGAAAGGAATATAGCGGATCCTTTAACTAAGGCCTTGCCTCAAAGCAAGTTTGAGGGTCATGTTAGAGCCTGTGGTATTGGATACCGTAGCGATTGGCATTAGGCCAAGTGGGAGTTTGTTAGTGATATGAGAGAAGTGTCCTAAGGCAATCGCCTTATGATTGTAAAACATTTATATTAATAAATGATAATTCACTATTTGAGTATACATGCTTGTGTATTTGATTGGGATCTTAAACTCATCTACTGAATGTCCGCAATACAACTCACAGCATAAGAGAATTTGTGATGGATCACAACTAGTGATTATCTCTAAATGCGCAAATGTGAAGTATTGAAAATATCCCTAGTCGATGAATTGATAAAACGGACACTATCAATTCTGTTGAGACTAGCATGGGTTATTCTCTAATCAGCTGATTCTCACTGGCTGGTGACATTGGGATGTCCGGAGATAAACATGGATGCTAGTTAAGGGAACTAGTTCATTGGAGTGACTAGCTGTAAGACTTCATATGGGAATCTACATGATATATGTCAATGAAGATCTTACTGCGGCTTAAGTGCGATGTTCCTTTGACTTGCGGTGTTCAAGTCATCTTGGTCATGGGGACTTATACTTGACATCTTAAGCAAGTATTCTCCAAGGAGTGTGGACCCAGGATGATCGGGTATAAGCCGAAGTGCCCGAAGATGTTTGAACAGCCTACAAAGGATTCACCACTCCTTGCGAGGAGATGTATACCCAGGCCTATCGTCGGATTGTTACTCAAAGCCTCTGGCCAGAGCATATCATGTTTAGAGTGAGAGTCTCTAAAATACATGAGAGTAATTAGAAATCCAAAGGACGAGTAAGACATTACTTGGGCTAGGCGTGACGTAGTCAGCCTAGTGGGGACTGACACCATTGACTGTGTCCTGAACCAAGTGGGTATAAGGTGGTGAAGGGAATGGGGCACGATTCATTAGAGCTGCTGAAGGGTTTCAGAATAATTTCTTCTGAGGTCAAACCGTTGATCTTTCGATTAATTGGGGATCATGATGTACTACTAGGTGCCACTCATGATCGTTCTATAATTAGTTAATTATAGACGGCCAACATAAATCGAAAGCCTATTTAGTCACACGCACTACGAGTAATCCGAGGGATTTAAAATGAGTTGAAAATTGGATTTTCCGATCAAGAGAAATAAGTCGAATCTGAGTTAATCAGAGGCGCAATGGAAGCTAAAAATGGTTAAGTCTTTTGGAGGCTTTTTGGGCGAATTAAATGAGTTTAATTCGTGATCGGTTCGCGTTGTTTTGGCCGACTAAAGAGGGTATCCACCCTCTTGTTAGTGGCCGGCCAACAAAGGGAGAATAAACCAATTTAATTGGTTTAATTAATTAAATAAATCTAGTACGATTTATTTTATAAATTATGGATAAATAAATTTGTATAAAGAAATTTATATAAATAAATTTGTAGAAATTTATTCTTTTTATGGAAGTTAAAATAATCCATGAAATGGTTTATTTTAATTTTATAAAATCAATTATGAATTGATTTTTTCATAATAAGAAAGTTTATAAATTTCTTATAAAATTTATTCTATAATTTAAAGAGAAGAAGAATTTGTTTTATTATAAATTAGTTATAATAAAGCTTGTTTTTTAAACGGAATAATTCATAAGAATTTATAGGATAAATTTCTTATGATAATTAGTTAGTTTTATTATAAAGTTAGTTATAATAAAATTCATAAGAAAATTTATAGGATAAATTTCTTATGATAACTAATTTGTTTTATTATAAATTAGTTATAATAAAACTAGGCTTAAAAGGAATAAGCAATAAGAAAATTTATAAGATAAATTTCTTATAACTAATTCCGTTAATTCCGTTTAGAGGGAGACTTAGCAAAGGAGTTGCTACTATATAAAGGAACCAAAGGCTAGCCCTTAATTCCAATTAACTAATGAAGATATTAATTACTCTATCCCTCTCTCTCTCAATCTCTTCTCCTCTCCCTCTCCCTCTCTTGCATAGGGCCGGCGCCCACTTCTTGGATAATTAGGGCCGGCTCCCACCTTCATTGCTAGGGCCGGCGCACCCTATCAACATCATGCGAGGTGGGCGTGAGCTAAGAAGAAGAAGGAGAACCCGAACACGAAGAAGAAGAAGCGGATAGCGACTCCTCTCTTCCGGAATACGATTCCGTTACTTCTTGTTGGTTAGTTTCTAACTCCTCTCTTGATCTTTCAAGTTGTGCCTATAGAGAATCTAATAGTTCTCGTCGGCACAAAACTCGTGACTTTGCGAAGTCATCCCGAAGAGAACTCGGCGTGGACGCGAATAGAGGCGAAGCTTCCAAGGGACGCTACGGTTGGATCTCGTCCCTTACTTCGAGTTACGCGAGGTACAAAGTAAATTAGTTTACTTTTCCGCAAACTTTTATTTCATGATTATGTCGATACACTATAAGGTTGCATGCTAGATACGAAGTTAAAATAATTTAGGAAATTATTTTATGCAAACTCTTCCGCTGCACGTAAAAACTTTAAATTTTACGAACTCGTATCCTTGTCGACATGCACCCGGTCCCAACAGTATGTTCCTTGGGAACGTGTTTAGAGTATACCTGATTAGGTCACGGTTCTCGACCTTGTGACCTATCGTATGCAGCCCATTCATCAGCTCCTGGATTCTGGCGTGAAGCTGAGCTGCAGTCTCACGGTCGTGCATCTTGATTGTGTAGAGTTTGTTCAGCAACAGATCTCTTTTGCTGATCCTCGTGTCAGAAGTGCCTTCGTGCAGCTCGATCAGCTTGTTCCAAAGCTCCTTCGTGCTATTGAAGGGTCCCACCTGGTTCAGCACCTCCTTGGTTAAGCTGCATTGCAAAGTCTGGGTTGCCTTTGCATCGGTCTCAATTTTCTTCTTTAGCGAGGCGTCTCATTCAGTATAATGTTGTGTCACTCCTTCTGTGTTCTTGGGAATTTCTAGCCCAGATTGGATGATGATCCAAATGCCTACCTGAGTTTTCATGTAGACTTCCATCCTGCTTTTCTAGTAGGAGAAATCTTCTCCACTGAAAAGAGGAGGTCTGACAGTGGTGTATCCCTCTTGCATGACCATTTGAACTTTAACTGAAAAAATCAAAAACAAAAAACTTGTTCCAAGACTGAGTCTTGGATTAGTAGTGCGGAAGAAATTAATAGTAACGAAAAAGATCGAGTGGTGTTGCACCAACCTTGATTAACGAGAAAATTCGAGCGAATAGAATTAAAAATAATCGTAAATTTGAAAAAAAAAAACTTTCAAACTGGTGGTTGCACCAAGTTTGAGCCACCCGCTCTGATACCACTTGTTGGATCGGAGTAAATCGATAGAGGGGGGGTGAATATCGATCTTAAAATTTTTCAGATAAGTAGAGCGATTACGCAACGGAAAACAAGAAAACAATCGCTAACACAAGTTCTTTTTACTTGGTTCAGAGTCGCAGTCGGCTCCTACTCCAAGGCCCACGGTCCTTGACCGTTTACGTTGGGCAATTCTATATTCGTAAAGATCTTTTATAGGTTCGAGTATAGATATAGAATCGAAATTGAAAGTACAACACTTTTCATAATTTAAATGTTACCGATGCCTGAGGTGGATGAAAGTTCGGAGCAACGGGTCGTCGTCGGCACTTGAATCGCGAGGTCGGAGTTTGTCGGAGCGTAGCACTTGAATGAAAGTGTTGAGAGCGATGTGAGCAAGATGTGTTGAAGCCTTGGGGGTGAACCCCCTTTTATTGTTGACTCCTGGGCGCTTGTATTGAAGGGGGCGCCTGACACGTGGTCTCTCCTGTGCGAACTCTAATCCACAGGCTCAGTCAGCGCTTATCCCCTTCAATGAGGCGCCTGAGCTGTCTAGGGCGCCTAGCTTGACTTGGTCTGGAGGCTTCGTGGCAGTTTGCTTCGATCATTCAATCAACATGAAGGGTTTCATGAGTAAAAGAAAACATATACATTGCATACAAAGCCATAGGGAGCCATTATAGCCCATAGTTGGAGCTAACCCTAATTTTATTAGCCCTACACTTGACCTTGGCCGAAACCCTAGAGGCCACAAGCATATGGAGTTATTCACATGATTCACCATAAATGTCCAATTCAATACATACAATACCATGAGAAACCATTTGAACCCTTGATTGGATCTAACCCTTAGTCCTAACCCTAATTCATGTATTGGCCGAAACCCCATAAGGGGAAATAAGTCCATGAAAAATCCATAAAATTTACAATTAACATTCATTATGTTATAGGGTTCTTGGTAACATGCTTGGAGGTTTGAATTTAAACCTAACCATGGGACATGGGTGGTGGCCGAAACCCTAAAGGGGTTTTAGGGTGCTACAAAATTCCCCAAATCATACTTTTATGCTTTAGTTATCATGAGTAAACATTAGGAAACATAAGAGAGGTTTTTAACATCATTTTTAGCCCCAAAACATGCTTGGCCGAAACCTTCAAAAGCCCTAACCATAGATTTCTCAATATGATGTGCCAACAAAACTTATATCATGACAAACATCTTGAAAGCCATTATACCACAGGTGAGGGGGTCTTACCTTGGTTTATCTTGATTATCACCATGAATAGAGAAGCCAAAAGAAAACCTCCTTGACCCTAGACTACCCCTAGCCCTTGTAGCCTTGTAGGAAGCCCTTAGATCTTGAAGATGGAGTCCTTTGTAAAGCTTTTCTAAGGGAGAAAAACCCTTGTGGGTTTCGGCTAGAAGAAGGAAGAAGAGGGAGAGGAATAGCCTTGGTGGAAGAAGAGAAGAAGAAGAGTAACTCAAATGTCTCTTCCTTTCTCACCTACTCCTTTTATACCCAAATGAAGGGGGCAAGTGAAGAGACATGATGCCTCCTCTCATGGTGACCCTTCACTTCCTTTAGCCTTAACTAAAATCCTCTTCCTTTTCCACTAGCACTCCCTTGCTAGGTGAATTGGTTAGTACATGCATGGTGATACATTAAGTCCAAGGTTCAATCCTTGATGCATGCACTTTATTAATATTTTTTTTTTATTTCTTTTATTTTCGGCAATGCCCCCTAAGGTCCACCAATAGACATGTTAATATTCCTAATTGAAACTGATTTCTATTTATATTAAATTCTATCTAAGATCCACTAATAACCATGGTACTAGAAAAGCCCATGTAAGACCCATTAGTACTTAGCTTCTTATTCCATATAGAAAATCATGGATAATCATGATAAGGTTCCTACTAGTATCCCTATGTTTCTCGAGAATCTATTTAGGCATGATCAATATTTTAAAGAAAATATTGAGAAAATTTTACGGGTCGTTACAATCCCTCATACCTTGTGAAAGTTCATCCTCGAACTTACAATACCTCCGGGTACTTGCGTCTCATCTTGTCCTCGCGTTCCCAGATAGCTTCCTCGAACCTTTGACTTTGCCATAGGACCTTGACTAAGGGTACCTCCTTGTTCCTTAGCTTTTTGACTTCCCGACCCATGATCTGGATTGGTCGGCTTTCGAAACTTAGGTCCTCCTGAACTTGTACTGTCTGTGGCTCGATCACCTGATCTGTATTTGGAATACATTTCTTAAGTATTGACACATGGAACACGTTGTGGATAGTCGACATCTCTTGAGGCAGATCCAGCTCATAAGTTACCCTGCCAACTCTTCTCAGGATCCGGTACGGTCCCACATAATGCGAACTTAGCTTCCCTTTCTTCCCAAATCTCGTTACCCCTTTCATAGGAGCCACTTTGAGGAATACCAGATCCCCAATATCGGATTCCAGTGGCCTATGCCGGACATCTGCATAACTCTTCTGCCGACTCTGAGCAGCTTCTATCCGTCGTCGAATGTTCTGTATAGCTCGGGTGGTGTCGTCGATGAGATCCGTCGTGAGTCCCATCTCCTTCTTTTCACCACCTTCATACCAACAGATCGAAGACCTACATCTCCTCCCGTACAAAGCTTCATAAGGTGCCATTCCGATAGTAGCTTGGTAGCTATTATTGTAAGTGAATTTCGCTAAACATAGATATCGGCACCAACTCCATTTGAAATCCAGGGCACAAGCCCGCAACATGTCCTCCAATACTTGATTCACTCGTTCAGTTTGCCCGTCCGTCTGAGGGTGAAAGGCGGTGCTGAATCGTAGTTTAGTGCCGAGAGACTTCTGAACACACTCCCAAAAATGGGAGGTAAAGCGACCATCCCTATCCGATATAATGGTCTTGGGAACTCCATGAAGTCTGATTATCTCCTTAACATATAATTGAGCAAGTTGCTCAATCGAATAAGTCATCTTGATTGCTAGTAAGTGGGCAGACTTTGTCAACCGGTCCACAATTACCCATATCGCATCATATTCGTTTGTAGTCCTGGGAAGTCCTGAAATAAAATCCATAGAGATATCTTCCCACTTCCATTCCTGAATTGGAAGTGGCTGCAGAATTCCTCCGGGTCGCTGGTGTGCTACCTTCACTCGTTGGCAGGTCAGGCAAGTGTTGACATGCTGAGCCACATCTCTCTTCATACCGGACCACCAGAATTTCTCCTTCAGGTCTTCATACATTTTGGTGGATCCCGGATGCATCGAATACGGAGTTCCGTGAGCTTCTGCTAATATTTAATTTCTAGCTCTCTCTTCTACTTCTTCTTTATTCACTTTGCTCCTTCTCATCATTTCCTAACTCTGGAAATATTCTTATTACTTCTCGCATAATATACAGGTACCACGTTCTCTACATTACAAATTTTGTTTCTATTACACTGTCATCTTTACTTTCACTTGTTCTATCTTTCCATAGTCTTGTTTCACATATCAAAATGTCTTTTCTCATTTACCAGTCATGCTTTCTCCACTCTAATCGTAAAAATCACATTCTTATGATCTCCGTATTTTACTTCTCTATAACCTTACTTTTAGGTAACGAGTATCTAATATATTCTTTACCAAATTTCATAAAGCTAATACTATTCATTACAAAACTTTCTCTCATTATTTATTTTCTAAAAATAATTTATAAAATATTCCTATATCAATCTTTTTTAAAATCTATACTTTATTATATCGTTTCACCTAGTAAGTTTGCTTGACCCAAAGTTCTTACTACATTCTTACCTCTGATAACATTAACATCTAGTTTCTTCATACAGAGTTATAGCTAAGGTCTTATTCGCTGATCTCTATCACTCCTTCTTGTGCATATCTAGTTCTTACTCTCTCTCTTTCTTATATCAAGAATATTACTCTATTGCTACTACTATATACATCTGTTTAAAAGTCAAATAACTTAACACATTAATCTATTCCTAATAGATATACATCACTATGTCTTCATTTCATAGCTACTATAATCTCTTAGAATACCCATACTAAATACCCTACTCCCTTAATACTATAGTTAATAAGTCTCCATTAATAAAGCACTATCCTCTTTTTACTCTATGCTCATCACTAAATATTAATATACACCTTTTATCAACAGTACAAATTTGCTTTGGTTCACAACTTTTCATAATCTCAGACAGTCATGACACCCATACAGATAATCTCCTCATTACTTTACACATTCCTCCTCTCACATCTACTTGCTCTTCTTTTCCAATTTACTCCGTTTCACTACCACTCAATCATTTACTATATTTATTCCACATGACTGCAACTACTTAAGTTAAATCTCTACGGATCACTCTCGCTCACTATCACTCACATATAAAAGACAAGTAAGGCTAATATCAGTGATTGTTATTCCTACCCGCATATCAAACTCTAAAGTATTCGATATCATGAAGTAAGACAAAGTATCGTTCATATTAACATATCCTAAAAGTACTTCCTATCATAAGGTATCATTCATACTTGTATATTCTAGAGTCATAAGGTATCATCCATACTTGCATATTCTAGAATCATAAAAGAGAATAAGGTATGCATAGAGGTACTTACTTGGAAGCTGCAGGAAGGAGGCTTGATGTGTGTGTAGTGAGATGGCAAACTGCTCTGATACCAACCTGTAACGCCCGCCTTTTTCCCACACCTTACTGTGTGGCGAGAAAGCGGCGTTACGCTAACATGCATGTACGCACATGAATATCTTAATGCAGCGGAATAAATTTTTCTTTATACACATGCGTTTAACCATGCAACTAATACTTGAATCATGTTTATATGCCTTAGCTATCATTCATGAACATGGTGGCATTGTATCTTGGCATATTAATATCGTACATAGCATCATGATATAAACATTCCATAACTCATCCATAAGCATCATAAGTAGTAAGTTATTCTTTAGGCATGACTATCATAGGTATAGCATAGAACCTAAGAAAGCGTTTCAAAACACAAGGCATGCAACAAGTATAAATATGAGAATCCTTTTTCTCTTTCCTTTGCCATGTCACTACCACACACACACACTCTTGCCCCTCCTGCTGCTTCACTTAATAACCTCTTGCTTGATCTGCGGTATAAGAAAATAAGACTATAAGCACATAGGTTTAGTAAGACCCTTTCCTACTCACTAAAAACCATGCGTCTCATAAAACATAAACATATGAAACATTTGACATAGCATAATTCTGAACATAAAACATAAGCATATTCTTAACATAAAACATAAGCATATTCTTAACATAAATCATAAGCATATGAACATTTAACATAGCATGATTCTTAACAGAAAACATAAGCATAAAACATACTTATCATGACATAATTCTTAACATAAACATAAGCATGAAACATATCTATCATGGCATAATTCTTAACATGAACATAAGCATAAACATACCTATCATGACATAATTCTTAACATGAACATAAGCATAAACATACTTATCATGGCATAATTCTTAACATGAACATAAGCATAAACATACTTATCATGGCATAATGCATAACATGCATGAATGCATGAGTCAAATGCATATATCATAAGGAAGTTTATTTGAAAACCATAATTATAAATACTTAAACATAATCATAACATCATGGGGGTCCCCGACTTGTACCACATACATACATCATATGCGCGCATCCCTAAGTAAATACGAGGTAGCTAGTCTCGACCTACTAGGGTAGGAACAGCTACGGTAGTTCCAAAAACCGAGGTGTTCTTAAGGTGCCCATCCCTGTTGGACAGCTATGGTAGTCCCAGAACCGTGGACAGCTACGGTAGTCCAGAACCGAGGCGTTCTTAAGGTGCCCATCCCTTGGACCCTTACTTCGGTCCGGTACAAGCCCATTCATAAAGTAAAATAACTTTGCATGCTTCATCATTCATAGACATACATAATATATCTTAAGACATAACCATAATCTTGTCACATGAAGCCTGACATAACCATACTTGACATTTCATCATTCATACTTAATTCATAACATCATTTTGCCTTCATCATTCATACTTATCATTCATACTTATCATTCGTACTTAAGGCATAAATATTGTCTTCATTCATCTTCTTCATTCATAAAACATGACATACATACATAATCATAGTATTCATCATAGAGCATGCATGGGTGAAATTCTTATGAACAGGATACATACTACTTAGGTCCATGGCATTCTACATTACTTAGGTTCATGGCATTCATCATAGAGCGTGCATAGACCTTCATAAACATATATCTATTTTAGGCATTTAACAACATACATGCATTATTCTATATAACATGAAGCCTACATCAAATACATGTGTTCATGGTATATGGTTAAAACATTCATGAATAAACATAGCACATAACCTAGACATACAAAGTCATGGCCTATAACACATAAAGCTAGGGTAGTAGGTAGCATAAAAATTCTTGCAACATACTTAACATATACATACATCATGATAAACTATAAACAAGTATCCTTGAAACCTTAACCCAACCCCAAACCCTAGATCCTTGACTTGGCCGAAAGTTCATTAAGAGGAGACTCTATCATTCAATCAACATGAAGGGTTCCATGAGTAAAAGAAAACCTATACATTGCATACAAAGCCATAGGGAGCCAGTAGAGCCCGTAGTTGGAGCTAACCCTAATTTTATTAGCCCTACACTTAACCTTGGCCGAAACCCTAGAGGCCACAAGCATATGGAGTTATTCACATGATTCACCATAAATGTCCAATTCAATACATACAATACCATGAGAAACCATTTGAACCCTTGATTGGATCTAACCCTTAGTCCTAACCCTAATTCATGTATTGGCCGAAACCCCATAAGAGGAAATAAGTCCATGAAAAATCCATAAAATTTACAATTAACATTCATTATGTCATAGGGTTCTTGGTAATATGCTTGGAGGTTTGAATTTAAACCTAACCATGGGACATGGGTGGTGGCTGAAACCCTAAAGGGGTTTTAGGGTGCTATAAAATTCCCCAAATCATACTTTTATGCTTAACTTATCATGAGTAAACATTAGGAAACATAAGAGGGGTTTCTAACATCATTTTTAGCCCCAAAACATGCTTGGCCGAAACCTTCAAAAGCCCTAACCATAGATTTCTCAATATGATGTGCCAACAAAACTTATATCATGACAAACATCTTGAAAGCCATTATACCACAGGTGAGGGGGTCTTACCTTGGTTTATCTTGATTATCACATTGAATAGAGAAGCCAAAAGAAATCCTCCTTGACCCTAGACCACCCCTACCCCTTGTAGCCTTGTAGGAAGCCCTTAGATCTTGAAGATGGAGTCCTTTGTGATGCTTTTCTAAGGGAGACAAACCCTTGTGGGTTTCGGCTAGAAGAAGGAAGAAGAGGGAGAGGAATAGCCTTGGTGGAAGAAGAGAAGAAGAAGAGTAACTCCAATGTCTCTTCCTTTCTCATCTACTCCTTTTATACCCAAATGAAGGGGGCAAGTGAAGAGACATGATGCCTCCTCTCATGGTGACCCTTCACTTCCTTTAGCCTCAACTAAAATCCTCTTCCTTTTCCACTAGCACTCCCTTGCTAGGTGAATTGGTTGGTACATGCATGGTGATACATTAGGTCCAAGGTTCAATCCTTGGTGCATGCACTTTATTTTTATTTTATTTTATTTTTTTTTCTTTTATTTTCGGCAATGCCCCCTAAGGTCCACCAATAGCCATGCTAATATTCCTAATTAAAACTCATTTCTATTTATATTAAATTCTACCTAAGATCCACTAATAACCATGGTACTAGAAAAGCCCATGTAAGGCCAATTAGTACTTAGCTTCTTATTCCATATAGAAAATCATGGATAATCATGCTAAGATTCCTACTAGTATCCCTATGTTCCTCGAGAATCTATTTAGGCATGATCAATATTTTAAAGAAAATATTGAGAAAATTTTACGGGTCGTTACATTTGACGATACCAAAGTACATAGCTCCTTATATAGGGAACCATAGTAACTTCAGGTCTAAGGACTATTCATACTAATTGTCGCATGAGAAAGTTTATGACACTCATATGACAATCTATGAAACTTTCTCATGGTGAGTCAATTCAGTACACATTCTCTAATGTATACCCATGTGTCAACTTGATATCACATATTCATGACTTGTGAGCTCAAGTCATCAATTGACCTACATGCTAGTTTTCATGCATTAATATTGTCCCTGAATATTAATGCTTGACTAGGAATAATTTAGTGTAGTGTTCTCTACATTATCTCACTATCGATTCAACCAATCGATATAATGTAGATAAGAACCTACTACACAAGGACATTATTATACTTAGTTATTTGGCACAAATAATAAAGTAAGTATAATAACCAAACATGTCTTTATTAATGATAGAATATGATACAAAAAGTCGCTAGTCAATCATCACATAATTGGCTCTAGGGCTCCTACTAACACATGGAGGAGTTTAAATTTGAATTACATTTAAACTTAAAGTTAGGGATTACCTCCCTTACCCTTGTAGCTCCCCCTTGATGTGAGCTTTTCTTCTTCTCCTTCTTCTCCCGTTTCCTCAAATGCTCTAATTTCTTGAATTCTCCTTTCCTTGAGCATTTGGTGTGGTAGTGTCCTAGCTCACCACACATGAAGCACCTTATATGCTTCTTCTCCTTCTTTTCACCATCCCTACAACCCATGTTATTTTTGAAGAAATTGACTTGAGTTTCGGGTTTACCTCCTTTTTCTTACCCAATGGACACTTGTCCTTGTAGTGTTCTTTCTTGTTGCACCCAAAGCAAATAATGCGGTCCTTTGACTTTGCTTTGGTGGAGGTGGATGCTTCTTCTTGCTTCGGTATTGAGGATAGTCTCTCCTCCCCCTCAATCCTTGACGTGGAGACTTCTTCTTCCCCCTTTGACGAAGTGGATGGTTCTTCAATTTCTTGTGCCCCTTCACTTGAGGAGGTGGATGATTCTTATCCTTCTTTCTCCTCCTCTTCGGATGTTGAGCTTCTTTCCCCATCCGATTGGTTCTTCTCCTCTTCTTGGACCATTAAGCTAAATTCTTTGAGCTCTTCCACTACTTGAGCTTGTGTAGGGTTTTGATGTAAAGCTATCATTTTGCTCCATAGCTCGTATGTATTTTTGTATTGACCTACATCACTAATTATATCATTAGGCAAAATCTTAAGTAATATTGAAATTACCTTCTCATTTGTCTTTGATTGTGTTTGTTGCTCCTTGGTGCAATATCTTGGTCGGAGCTTCTTCCTATGCTTATCCTTTGGGACTTCAAATGGATATTTTAGTGCGATCATTAGCTCCCAAACCATGTTGAACCATACCTCTATCCGCATCCTCCAATAATCAAAACTCTCGTGATCGTAGGGAGGTGGAACATTGATATTGTCTCCTAATCTTTCTTCAATCGCCATTTCTTCTAGCTTTTTTCTCTCTCGGCGGTTAGTCCGTAGATGAGCGAACCTCACTCTGATACCCCTTGTTAGGATCATTGCGTTAAGCTAGAGGGGGTGAATAGCAACTTTTCGATCACCCACCTTAATCGTGGTTTTCTTCCTACACGTTGTTAGTGTGCAAGTGGAATAATAAATAATAAAATCTAACAACTAAGAAGACAAATCGATTAACGTGGTTCGGAGATGAAGCTCCTACTCCACGGCTGTCCATAAGGTGGACGATCCCGATCCGTCGGTGGATGACTCCCCGGAAGACCTCCGGCTAGCTCGTGTAGCTCTTTGTGGGTGGAGAAACCTCGCCACAATCTGGACAACACTCCTGAGTACAAAGACTACTAATTGGCTTTTAACCAAAGCTAATTTCGTCAAAAACTCAGCCAAAATCGAGCCCTTTTAAATAGTGCTCTAGGCTAAAATGACCGTTACCAGTCGACTGGTCCAAGGCCAGTCGACTGGTCCCACTTAAATTCGAACGTTACAGCCTAACATTTGAATTTAAGTTGCCATCAGTCGACTGCTCCAGGGGCAGTCGACTGATCTTTCTGTGGACTTCATTAGTCGACTGCCCTGGCACCAATCGACTAGTCCACTTCTAAACCTAAGGTTTCCCTTTCCCAAGTACATTTCTCTCAGCACTTGAACCCTAGGATTTCCCGAGTACATTTCCCTCAGCACTCGAACCCTCACAACTCAGTTGACTCTTCATCCAGCAGCCTTGACCTGTTGCCTTCAAGCCCTCTTCGTCTTTGGCTCTCGTCCCTCGGATGCATGCAAGCCTGCGGATTGTCTCCCATGCCACCCTTCACATATGCCTCGAAGTCCCCTTCTCTCAGGTCATCGTCCCTGCTCCAGCAGCCTCAATCTGTTGCCTCCAAGCCCTCTTCGACTTTGGCTCTCGTCCCTCGGATGCATGCAAGCCCGCGACTTGTCTCCCATGCCACCCTTCACGTATGCCTCGAAGTCGGCTTCTTTCGGCTCATCGTCCCTGCTTTATCCACAGTCCCTCGGATGCATGCAAACCCTCGGCTTGCCTCCCATGCAATCCTTCACCGGCCTCGAAGATGTCCAACTAAGTCCATGTTTATCCTGCAAACCTGCACACTTAAATACACATATAAAATACAAGGATGAACCTATCTTAAACCATTTGCCCAAACATCAAAACACATGGTCACTCCGGACCATAGATCGCCCCAACACTCGACTCTGGCCTTTCTCCCCTTGAGCATCCTTCCTCCCGGCTTCTCGTCCCTCGGACACCGCGTACATCCTTCTCGCTCCACCGGCGTACTCTTCCGCTGCTTCCGTGTCCCTCGAATTGTACTTAGCTCGTTGGCTCACTTCCCCACACAATCGTTCTCGTTCGCTACGTCTTACGCTCGACTTCCTCCGTATCTAAGCTCCTGTACACTTAGCAGAGGGATTAAACACACCAGGACCTAACTTAAATCGGTTTATCACATCAAAATCAACCAGGGGTGCTTACAATCTCCCCCTTTTTGATGTGCATCAATCCGGGTTAAGTTAGGGTAAACAAAATAAAAAAAACATGCATAATAATGTAAACAATGTAAGTTCAAAAAAACTTAAATTTAGAGTAAATTAAAAGTCTACCCCTTAACTTAATCCTATTTCTCCCCCTTTGATCACATCAAAAAAAAGGGGAAACATAATTAGGGAGGAAAAAAATTGAATTTTTAGATTTTTTTAAAATAAATTATAGCCCTACTCTCCCCCTTTGATACCAAAATATTTTTCTATTGAATTTTGAAACAATTCAAAAAAAAAATCGTATATTTATAAAAAATTTGAATATTTTTGTCAAAGTCGAAGAGAAAGATACGAGTTTGGACAAAAATTTTGATCTTTAAATTTTTTCAACAAGTCTAAAAATAAATAAAAAACAACAAATACGAGTTTTTGAAGAATAATTTTTTTTAAAAAAAATTAAAAAATATATCGAAAAATTTAAAAAAATTATAATGAGTTCTTTCCACTATATCTGAATCATGAAAAATTAGATCTATGAAAATAAATTATTTATCTATTTTTAAAATTTTAATTTCAAATTTCGAGGAGAAAATCATAAAAACAAAAAATATTCGAAAAATATTGAATAATTCCCAGTAGATGGATAACATAATTTTTGAAAAAAAAATCTGTACATGAATAATAAAAAACTTATTAGTTTAAAACAAATTTCGGAACCCAAAATAAGTTCCTGTCTACATGATTAAAAACTTAGGCGGAATATAGCTTTCGGGTACTCTTTTAAATTGACCCTTATGGTTTTTAAAATACCAATTTAAATTATCAGGAAAGCTATTTTTCTTTTGGCGTAAATATGCAATATCAGGTTCTAATTTTTGTACTAAAAATTTCAAATTATCATTTTTATTTTTCAAAATATCAGAAGAGGATGTAAGTGTTAATTTATTTTTTAATTTTTAATTTTCTTTTTCTAATCTACAATTAGATTTGAGTAAGGCTTTAACTCCAGCATATAACTGATCATGAGGAAGAAAATAAACCTCACTTATCGGGTCGCTTTCGAAAAGTGAGGTTCATACTTCTTCATCACTTTCTTCTGACATTTCTCCCCCTTCATCAGTGCTCCCTTCTTGATGGTCTGCCATCAACGCAAGTCCCGCATATTCTTGACCTTCCGACTCCTCTGACGAGGACTCGTCCCAGGTGGCATTCAGTTTTGCCTCTGAGGTACTTTCATGCAATTCCAGGAATTTCTCCCAGAGCTATTTTGCCGAGTTGTAATTCTCAATGTGGTTAACTTCTAGCGCGGGAAGAATGGCTAGCAGATGAAATTCAGCTTTGTCGTTTGCTACAAAGTTTGCTTGCTCCTTCTTGGTCCATGACTCTATTTCTTTATCCTTGTCATTGTTGTCTTTAGGAACTAAAAACCCATTTTTCATAATTAGTAGCAATTCAATATCAGTTTTAAAAAATACCTGCATTCGATGCTTCCACATTGCGAACTCCCCCTCAAATTTCGACGGGTAGATTACGGCTCCAACCATTTTCTTGAAATTGCTGCAGTCGGTGGTTAGTCCTTCTGCGGCGACCTTGGCTCAAATACCACTTGTTGGATCAGGTTGGCCTGGCTAGATAGGGTGAATAGATGGAAAAAAAGATAAAAGTGGAGGCACTCGTCTTTTAAAAAGAGACTTGGTCGCAACTGAGAACATTGCTTCCAAGGCAGTGGGTGTTCAAAAAAACTCTCCTTATGGCGGAGAAGCCTTACAACAAAAGCACGCTAAGAGATTTTACAATTGAATTAATGAATCATTCTTTAAAGCAAAAACTCTAAGCCTATTTATAGCCTAAGAGAATAAATTTGGATTGTTAATTGTTAAAGAATTTTCTCTTGGCCGTTGATCCATGGATGTAATTTGGATGGTTGATCTTGGATGGGATTAAACTGCATCCATTGGATATGATTAAAGGATAGGGTTATACTTTAAGAGATAAAGTTTAATTAAAACTTTGTCTTCTGCTCGCAATAGCTAAATGACTTTATCTTATGCTCACAACAACTTTAACCACATTGCCTTCTTATCCTAATCAGTAAGTATGGAGATTAATAACTGTGAGGTTCAAGGTTCGAGGTTCAAACCTTCACAACAACAAATAAATATTTTTTTTTCAGGGCGCCTGGTTTGACTTGGTCAAACTGATCAGTCTTTTGGTTCTTTGTCTTCTCGGTGATTTTCGGCTAACCGGAATTAGGCTCACCCGAACCCGACTCCGGCCTTTCGCCTCTCGAGCGTCCTTCCTCCCGGCTTCTCGTCCCTCGGACATCGCGCACGTCCTTCTCGCTCCACCGGCGTACTCTTCCGCAGCTTCCACTTCCCTCAGATTGTACCGAGCCCAGCGGCTCACTTCCTGTTAAAATATAGAAAAATTGAGGGTTTAAAAGGCAAAATTTTCAAAACTTAGGGGCTCTTGTGCGAATAGCTAAAATAGGAGGAGGTTTTCGTAAAAGACCCTTTCCATTTTAAAAGCTTTCCTTTCCTCTCCCCTACGGCAGATCGCAAAAACCCAAATCGAGTTCTCCCTTTCCGCTTCTTCTCTTCTTCTTCGACTTTTCTTCCTTCGCTGGACTGCGACCACGACTTCCGATCACCCGAGCACCGACGGCCTTTCCCCCAATTAGGCCCACGGGAGCAGAGTTTTGCCTGCCCTTCTCGTAGACGATGCTGCACGATCCAGCCTCACACCGGCGATCTAGAGCACGATCTCACTTGTGGGCAGTGTGATGTTTACTTTCCACCTGAGCCGAGCGGTTCCTTCTTTCTTGATCATTATCGTGAGTAAACGAGACCGCCGGGCCTTTCTCCTCCTTTGATCGCAGTGTTTTGGGTATGGTATGTTCCTTAGATTCGATTTGTGATTTCTGAAATTTTGTTTGGGCTTTGGAATGGTTTGTCTTGAAGTGATCCTGATCTGTTCTTGTTTTTTTTTGAAAAATGGGTAAATATATTAAATGATTCAGGGGTTGTAATCCCCTTCTGCAATCAAAAAATACAATCATAAGTCGAAGCTATCTACCTCGTCATGTGAGGTAAACCCCATCGACATCCAAATACATCATGATGGCCCACCATAGCAAGCAACACACATCATTCACATCCCTCATTCCTCCCAACCACATCCCTTTCCTACTACATTTGCAACCAATCAAATTGTATGCACACATCACACCCTTACCATGGACATGCAAGTCCAACACGTTGACCTTCCAACCCATGGACATGCAAGTCCATCACCACATTTCTCCTAGCCAATCACGTTAGCATGCAATCCCATCTCACACATGCTCTCTAATGCATAAGCCAATCAAATCACAAAGTGAACAGAATGAAAATATTGAAGAAACGAAAACCAGCGGACAACCATGATTTGTTCGGGTTTCCCCATCTCATAGCATATCCTCCCCTTTGTGAACGTGAATTTGAATCTTACGTATCATTTTGTCAATATCCGGGACTACGCCTTCAAAGCGACTTCGATTGCGGGCTTCCCAAATAACATAGATCATACAGGAGACGCCGAGGTGCCAAGCCTTCATCTTCCTATTGCTGCTCCTATAGTGCCTTCCGAGCATTTGGAAGAGCTCCTCTAGTGTCTTTGTCACGTGGGTAATCTCTAACCATCGCCTCACTTTTCCCCACAATATTTTTGTGATAGGGCACTCAAAGTACAAGTGAGGATTTGACTCATCATAGCGTCGGCAAAGTGAACAAGTCTTGATAGGCTTATATGACATCCTATCCGCCGTCCGTAGCTTCCCATGCGCAAGCAACTAAACAATGAAGCGATGTTTGGGCATAATCTCCGGCCTACATACTACCGAACTCCAATTCACCGTATGTTTTCGGGGCTTGAAGAATTCATAAGCATTCACCACCCCTTTCTTCTCCAAAGCAAACCACTCAATTAACATCATGTTCGCTGCTCCTTGGCCTTGCGAGCTCAATAAGATCTTGTTTCGGATGCCTAAGAGCCTTTTGATGAGCGGAGAATCCGTAGCTCTAGCCTCCCAACTCCAAAAATCTGCATTCTTTATATAGTGATGATGTACCCATCTCACCCATAATGAGTCCACTTTGCTTTGTATATCCCACAATACTTTGCTTAGTAGAGCATCATTCCACGCTTGAAGGTCCCGAAGTCCATATCCACCATCTTGCTTAGGAAGGCAGATAGTATCCCATGAGATCGGGGGGTGCTTGGAAGACCACACAAAAGATCGACACATAGCTTTAATCTTGTTAATCACGACACTAGGAATTGGAAGCATAGAAAGCCAATAACATACGACCCCTTGAAGAATAGATCTAACCAATTCCAATCAGCCAGCATAGGATAAGGTGTGCTTCGGCCACGCCTTTATCTTGGTTGCAATGGTATCAAGTAAAGGTCCATAATTTGCTACCCGTAGCCTCTCCGCCGCAAGTGGAATACCCAAATAACGGAATGGAAAAGATCCCTCTTGGAACCCGATAACGTGGAGCAATCGGTCCTTCGTTTCACTATCAACACCGCCCATGTGCATATGTGACTTCATCGGATTGGCCTTCAAGCCCGCCACCTTCCCGAACTCTTCCAAGCAACCCGCTAATACCCCAATTGAAGATTCATCCACCCGAGCAAATAACAATAAATCATCCGCATACGCAAGATGTGTAATGCCGATTTCCTTACACATAGGATGGAAGTGGAAGGAAGGTAAGTGTAACGCCCGCCCTTCTCACACTAGGGCGGGGTTACGCGAACATAATTTTCGTTTTAGTGGAAGCGTTTGAAACTTGAAACTTGAACATGATACATGTATAATCTTGTACTTGAACATGTAAGCATGAAACCTTTTAAACATCTTAGACATTGAGGAGAGCATGCTAGGTACCTTTACATTCTTACTTGCATAATAGAAGCATGCCACATAGCCATTTCTTAAGACAGAGTAGTAAGTATGAGGAAGGATAACATAATACTAAAGTTCTTTAGCAAGTCTTAACTAAGTACTTAGCATATGAGCGAGAGTGAGCATGAAATATTCATATGAGTCTAAATATCAGCAAGTAGCAACTTAGTAAGTATGTTTCAACATTTAACATGCAAAACTCAGCATATGCATAAACTAAACAAAACATGAGTAGATCTTCTTCCACCATGCCACCACCACACACATCCTTGCCCCTCCTGCTGCTCCCTTTAGTTAGCCATCCTTACCTTTCTGCAGTACAAGGGAAACATGGAAACTATAAGCATATAGCTTAGTAAGATCCCTTCCTACTCACAAAATCATACGTTCCATCAAGTAGAGAAAGCATCACGTCATAATAGTGCATAGCATCAAAACACTTAACTTAACATAGCATAAGGGAGCATATATACTTATCATAAGAAGCATACTTGAACTTAACATAATTCACCTTTATAGCATAATAGTCATATAGTCATTACAAAAATGCGAATGCAAGATGCTCTTTTGAAACCATGCATAGGATGAGTACATGCATATGCTTTTCTTAAAATCATACATATAGGTACTTAAACATACATCCATCATCATTTGGGGGATCCCGGCTTGTACCACTTACATACATACATAATGCACGCATCCCTAATAGGCCGAGGTAGTTAGTCTCTAACCTACTAGGGAAACTAGGTCCGTTCATAGTCGTCGACCTAGGCTCTTGGAGCCCTCCCCTTACTAGGTCCGTTCATAGTCCGTCGACCTAGGGGCGTCTCGGTAGCCCATCCCCTTACTAGGTCCGTTCATAGTCCGTCGACCTAGGGGCGTCTCGGGAGCCCATCCCCTTACTAGGTCCGTTCATAGTCCG
>JAGFNQ010002066.1:0-43150 GCA_024364735.1 Boesenbergia rotunda | reverse complement strand
CCTTCTTCTTGACGAAAAGTACAGGAGCTCCCCAGGGTGAATGACTCGGGCGAATGAAGCCCTTGTCTAGTAGCTCCTGGAGTTGCTTCTTGTAATTCCTTCAACTCTGCTGGAGACATACGATATGGGGCCTTCGAGACCGGACCGGTACCAGGCACTAGCTCGATCTCGAATTCCACTTCTCTATTGGGAGGTAGTCCAGGTAATTCTTCTGGGAACACTTCTGGATATTCGCAAACTACCCGTACATCCTCCTGCTTGAGTTCTTTCTTTGCTTCTAAGTCTACTACGTGTGCAAGAAAACCAGCACACCCTTGCTCTAGCATCTGGTGGGCTGCCAAGGCTGAGAGGAATTTCTGAGTCTTCCTCTTTGGGGCTCCTTGAAACTCGAATGGTGGTTCTCCTTCTAAGCTGAAAATCACCTTCCTTCTACGGCAGTCCACTAAAGCGCTGTACTTACTGAGGAAATCCATCCCTAAAATGACATCGTAATCCTTCATCTCAAGGACTAACAAGTCACTGTAGAGCTCTCGGTTGGAAATCTAGATTGATACTGCCCTTAGCCTCTCAGTAGAGGCCATTACTTCCCTTGACGGTAAGGTTGTTAAGAACTTCATCGTTCAACCTTTCTGGTGGCCTTTATACTGGTTAAGTAGTGCTCAGTGATCAAAGCACTACTTATTAGTTTTCCGGAGGTTTGCAGCCTCTTAACACCGCTAGCCCCCCTTCAACGCCTATCTCAGGCCTTAACATCTTGAGCATTAGCCTAACTATCTCTTTTTCTGTGCTAACTAGCTCTGGGCACAGATGAGCTAACCGCTTAAACATCTTCACTGCTTCATCCACGGATAGTTCTCCTTGTCTGAACTCCGTGAATTCATCATAATGCTTGTTGGTTACTTGCATGTGAAAGTATTCTTCGAAGAACTCAGTCTCGAAGTCGGCCCATGTCATCTGGCTGACATTTCTCTTGGCCTTGACTCTCTTCCACTATATTCTAGCATCTCCCGTAAGGCAGAAAGATGCACACTTTATCTTCTCTACCTCATGCCAGTCCAGTAGCCCTACTATTCTTTCCAACGTTTTGAAACATGCTTAAGCATCCCATGGTTTGCTTGTGCCTGGGAAGTTCCCTGGCTTCAGTTTCTCCTACTGAATGAGGTACGCTTCTTGCCTTCTAGGGGCTTGCTCCTCGTTTTGGGCCTTTCTAGGGCGTCCTCAAATGTATAACTTAACACTTAACGGTAATGTTCTCAAACTTGCTTTAGGATATAACAAGACCTTGGTCTTGATTCTTATCTCATTTCTTAGTCCTAGAACTCGTTCTAGGGCTTAGTAAGACCTTGGTCTTACTCAAAACTTTTATCAAGCACCTTGCGTGCCATAATCCCAAAACTTACTTTTGGGCCATCAAGTAAGTACTTAAGCATTTCTCTAATATCCATTCTAGGGATTAAACATGATTCCGTGATACTAAGGTATTAAACATGCTTCCTTGTTCTATGCACATATGAGTAAGTACTTAAGCATTTCTCTATACTGAAGTTAAGTAAGGGAGCAATAGAAAAACTGAAGCTTAAAGCTTTCTTACTTGAAGACGGCAAGGTTGATGCTGATGTGTGTGTGATGCTGGAGAATGGGAACTGCTCTGATACCAACTGTAGCGACCCGCCTTCTTCTACCTTAGACGGATCGTTACTTTTCTCTACTTCTCGACTTCTGATGCATGACTAAAAATGCGGAAATCTTATTTTTTTTTTTAAATTCATCTAACAATGATATACTAACTCTACTAGTCATGCATGATACAATGGCATACTTCCTTTCTCAAAAACTCGTAAGAAATTACTTATTGAAACTCATCACACAAAATTCTATAACATCACTAAGGCATTATGAAATGAGCAAGCAACTTTTCTAAGCATAATTGAACAATAAAACTTAATTCAAAAGAGAAGCTAGCACTATCTTGGCACATGCATCAATAACTCCAACAAAGTATCAATATTCTAAACTACTCACACTTCTACTCATCCAATGCAATCATAAGGATATGTATGCTAAATGAAATGACATGAAATCTTTACTCTAAGAAATTGAGCATGTAAAACTATCCAAAACTTAATGTTCGCTAGACTCCATAAAGCAAGAACTTGAAATTTGAATAAACTAAAACATTGTAATTTGGATAGTTAAATTGTCTCATCTCAAAGATCTCTCCAAAATCAGCCACCACACACACTTTACTCAGCACCGCCTCGTCGCCTTCCTTCAGGATTGCTTGCCTTTACCTTTATCTGCAATAAGAGGAAATGCAACTAGTAAGCAAAAAGCTTAGTAAGTACTATCTAGCTCACAAAATCTCGAAATGTGCAAACATGCTTCTAGAACAATATGAAAATCATATGAGATACTAACATGCTTGGAAGAAAACTAAGAACATGTATAACTCAAAACATGCATACTCAAGCAATAATAAATCTCAATTTTCTTTTCTTGGCTCAACTTGAAACTTTAGCTATTCTTTAACTTTTGAAAACTTTCTTAAACTTTCGAAACTTTGCTAAAGCATATACTTGAAAATAATAATCACTTGGATCCACTGAAGACGTAAATACCATCTGATATGCCCGTTCCCTAAAAGGTTGGGGTAGCGAGCCACCAATCCTAATAGAGCAGACCTTGGTCTACCAGGGCCAAGACCTTGGAATTGGACACCTGGATTTCTTTAACGACGCCCTTGGACGCCGGGTACTGGCCTTATAAAATAAAATAACTTTTCTTTCTTTTCTTTCTTATCTGTAAATGCCTTGGCATTTTCTGGAGCACCTTGCGTGCTAAAATCCCTAAGTCTTGACTTTTGGGGATTTCTTAAGGCCTTGGCCTTTTCTTTTCTTATCTTTATCTTCTCTTTTCTTTTCTCATAGCTTTTCTTGGTCCCTAATCTCATATAGGACACTCAATAAAATATATAAGCATATAATGAACTAAGATCACATGCAAAAACTAAAAACTAAAAGAAATATCTCTTTTAAGAACTTTTAACGGAAATTCTCGCGGAAAAACCGCCTCTTACTGCAGGTGAGCAGTACTTACATTGATATCTTGGACTTACAACCAAGATAGAGGTCTAGAGCTCGGAGAAAACTTGAGATCTCGGAGAATTCTTCACACCTACGCGTTCCTCTCGTCGCGGGGATCCCGAATATAGTATTATCTCTTGGAGAAGGGTCTCGGTCGGCCCTCTTGGCTTGGTGTTGGTGTCGCCCAAGAGAGGAGAGGGAGAGGAGGGGTCGGCGCAGGTTAGGGGAAGGAGAGGGTTTGAGAGAAAATAAAACTTCTCTCTTTAATTAGCTATTTATACTTAAGGGGCGGATTAAATTAACTACGGCTTAAATATCAATCTCTCCTTCTTTTTCTGTGCTTGATACCCTTAGCCCGGCTGGTTGCGTGCGCTTGCTGTTTCGTGGTGGTCGGCGGTTCGATCCACCTGCTGCACTAAACCGGTTTTTCCATTTATACTTATGGGCAAATCGACCTAACTACCCCTTAAATATAGGTCTCTCCTTCCTTTTCTGTGCTTGATACCCTAGCCCAGCTGGTCGTGGGCTCCCTTGGTCTCGTGGTGGTCGCGGGTTCGATCTCCGGCTGCCCCTTAAGTGGTTTTATTATTTTTGGCTTTTTCCTTTTTCTTTTTCCTTTTTCCAAAAATACCAAACGGACTCGGAAAATTCCATAAAAATACTCTAAAAATTCCTAAAAATATCTAGAATATTTCTAAACCATTTCTAAATAATTTCTAAAGACTTTAAGAACTAAAAATGGAAATTTTGGGGCGTTACATCCTTAATGTGTTATAAAGAGGGGGGGGTTTGGGAGTTTCTTTCTTCCTTCCATCAATTCCACCTCTCTTCTTCCTCCTCCCTCAAGCTGGCCGAAACTTCAAGGAAGGTTTTCCTTGAGAAAACTTCACAAGAGGGCTTATTCTTCAAGTGTTAAGGGTCATCTACAAGATTACAAGGGCTAAGGGTGATCAAGGGACAACCAAAGTCTTCATCATCTTCCCTTTTTAAGGTCTAAAAACCAAGATAACCCAAGGTAAGACTCCCTCACCTGTGGTATAATGGTTATTGAGTTATTTTCATGATACAAGAAATTGTTTGAACCATATATGAAGAAATACCAAAGTTAGGGCTACCAAGGGTTTCGGCCACCATGGGTTCTATGATTTGGTTTGGATCCAACTCCTTAATATTGTTCCTTATGTTTTATTATGTGGTAAGAGATGTTAATAAGGGTTATGTGAAAGTTTATACATGATTTAAGGCCCTAGAAACTTTCGGCCAAGATGGGATTTAGGGCTAGGGCTCAAGGCTAACTCCAAGCAAGGGTTCAAATGTTTTCCTATGGAAGTATATGTAAATTATAGGATGTAAATTTGTAACTTTATGAATTTATTCATGTGATGGTGACCCATTAGGGTTTCGGCCAAGGTCCCAAGGTAGGGCTAGGGCTTAAGGTTAACTCCAAACAAGGGTGCAAATGTTTTCCTATGGAAGTATGTATAAGGTGTAGGATGTAAATTTGTAATTTTATGAATTTATTCATGTGATGGTGACCCATTAGGGTTTCGGCCAAGGTCCCAAGGTAGGGCTAGGGCTTAGGTTAACTCCAATTATGGGGGTTTGATGGCTCCCTAAGGCCTTGTATGTGATGTATGGATGTTCTTTTACTCATGGAACCCTCCCTATTGAGTGAGTGATGGAGCCTCATGCTAGGGAACCATTCGGCCAACTCCCAAGGTTTAGGGTTTGGGTTGGGTTAAGACCCCAAGGATGCAGGTCTATGGGGTACTATGATGTATGTAGAGATTTAAGTATGTTGGAAGAATAGTTATGCCAATTGAAACCCTAGCTTATGTATCATGAATTATATGTTAGGTCACTTGTGAAGATGATTCCTAAATGTTTAGACATGTGCCATGATTTATGAATGATATGTATGTATGCCATGTCTTATGAATGATATGTAGGTATGTCATGCTTTAGGGATGATACGTATGTATGCCATGTTTTATGAATAATTTACATGTATGCTATGCTTTAGGAATGATACGTATGTATGCCATGCTTTATGAATGATATGTACGTATGCCATGTTTAAGAATGAAAGGGATGAATGAAGTTAAAGTTTATGCTTTCGAGGCATAATGATGTTATGGAACGAAAATGATGAATGAATGAATATGCTATGAATGTTTATGAATGAAGAAGCATGTGAAGATATTTTATTTTATGAATGGGCTTGTACCGGACCTAAGTAAGGTCCACGGTTCTGGACTACCGATGAAGCTGTCCACGGTTCGGGACTACCGATGAAGCTGTCCTTACGGTTCGGGACTACCGATGAAGCTGTCCCTACCCTAGTAGGTCGAGATTAGCTACCTCGTATTTACTTAGGGATGCGCGCATATGATGTATGAATGTGGTACAAGCCAGGTCTCAATGAATGTTATGATTATGCTAAAGTATTTAAAAGCATGATTTTAAAGATTAAGCATCCTTATATATATATACATTTGTCACATGCATCCATCCATGTTATGCATTATATTTATGATAAGAATATTATGCAAAGTAAGTTTATGCAAGGTATGTTTATGCAAATGATCTTATTTACGTTCATGCTAATTTATAATGCCATGATTTTAATTATGTTCATGCCAAATTATATTGCTATGACTTTATTTATGTACATGCCAGATTATAATGCCATGATTTTATTTATGTTCATGCTAATTTATGATGCCATGATTTATTTATGTTTATGCTAAGTTAGGATGCCATGATCTTATTTACGTTCATGCTAATTTATGATGCCATGATTTTAATTATGTTCATGCCAAATTATATTGCCATGATTTTATTTATGTACATGCCAGATTATAATGCCATGATTTAATTTATGTTCATGCTAATTTATGATGCCATGATTTATTTATGTTTATGCTAAGTTAGGATGCCATGATTTTATTTACGTTCATGATAATTTATGATGCCATGATTTTAATTATATTCATGCCAAATTATAATGCCATGATTTTATTTATGTACATGCCTGATTATAATGCCATGATTTTATTTATGTTCATGCTAATTTATGATGCCATGATTTAATTTATATTCATGCCAAATTATAATGTCATGATTTTATTCATGTTCATGTTAGACTATGATGCCATGATGATATCTATGTTCATGCTGATGCCATGATGATATCTATGTTCATGTTTATACGACGTATGGATTTTGTGAGTAGGAAAAGGGTCTTACTAAGCCTCCGTGCTTATAGTTTTATTTTCTTATACCGCAGATTAAGCAAGAGATTTCAAAGGAAGCAGCAGGAGAGGCAAGACCATGTGTGTGTGGTAGTAATATGGCCAAGAGTCCCTCTCATTTCACTGATTGCATGTTCTGTTATCTTACAATATTTATGTTGGTTATGCTTTACTTATGATAGTTATGCCTATGAAACAACCTATTACTTATGAAGTTATGGATAAACTACTTGCTACCTGAAAGGCTTATGAATGAATTATGGAAAGTAAATAATCATGATGCTATGCATGCTGGTAATAGGTTACCTGAAATGCTCATAAAAGCTTATGAATGTGTTACGAAAAGTGATATCATGATGCTAGATATGTGTATATGATTTAAGCACTAATTGCATGGTTAAAAGCATGTGAAAAAGAATTTATGATTCCGCTGCATTAAGATGTTTTATATGCACATGTATGTTTAGCGTAATGCCGTTTTATGAGAAAAAAAAGGACGGGCGTTACACATAAGGCCCACCAAGAGGCATGCTAATATTCCTAATTGAACCCCATTTCTGTTTATGTTAAATTCTACCTAAGATCCACTAAAGATCCACTAATAACCATGGTACTAGAAGAGCCCATGTAAGGCCCATTAGTACTTAGTTTTTAATCCATATAAAGAATTATACTAAGGTTCATACTAGTATTCCTATGTTACTCACGAATCCATATGGGCATGACCAATATTTAAAACAAAAATATTGAGAGGATTTTATGGGCCGTTACACATGTGATTGGAGAGAAGATCGTGAATCGGAACATCGTCAGGTATGTTCTACAAGCCTTCCCAAGAACCACCTTGTGGGTATCCATGGTTGATGCTTACAAGGTATCAAGGGATTTGTCCAGTGTTAAATTAGACGACCTTTTCTGTGAATTTGAGCTACACGAGCAAGCTAATGTCTCGACCAAAGAGAAAGGTATTGCCTTTGTTGCAGAAAAGAAGAAGTGGAAGGAGAAGTAGAAGGTGGTTTACTCATCCTCATCAGACTCAGAGGAATCCAGCGCCTCCTTGGATAGCGATCAAGAGGCGTTCATGGTAAGAAAATTTCGTAGAGCTTTTAAAAGTTTATCTAACATGTCCTATGCTAGGAAAGGGTCCAAAGGTAAGGGTAAGGCCAAAAACATCATATGCTACAACTGCCACCAAGAGGGACACATGAAGAACGAGTGTCCCCAATTGAAGAAAAGGGATGATAAGAAGGAGGAGGAGAAGAAGAGTGACAAGAAGAAGTCAAAGGGAAAGGAGAAGGGTGCCACCAACCTTAAGGCAACTTGGGATGATCCATCATCCTCAGAGGAAGAAGAAGAGCAAGTATCCCACTTCGCTCTTCTAGCACAAGATCACTCAGACTCATCAGATGATGAACGAAGCTCAAGTAGTGAAGAAGAGAGCTCCTCCACTTCATCATCAGAGTCAGAAGCTTCGATAAGTGAGGTATACCACTTACCCTCATCTACTTTAGTAAAGATCATTTCTAGCACTAACATGGACTTAGCTAAGGCTAGAAGTAAAATTAAGGAGCTAAAAGAAGAAATTGTCATGCTTAGAGTAGAATCCACCAAACTTAAAGAATTGCATGCTAGTTCTACTTCTTCACATGCTTTACATCTTGAAACTGGAAATAGGGAACTAAGGAAACAAGTAGATGATCTCACAAAGGCCCTTAGGAAATTCCATGTAGGATCTATTAACCTGGACATGATCATCAACAGTCAAAGGGTTGTGTATAACAAGGCTAGGTTGGGTTATAGGCCTAAGACAAAGGAAGTAGCCTTTGTCTCACTTACCGGTAGGATTGGTGCATCTAGGAGACTAGGGGCTAAGGGAACCACAAAGAAGGCATGGGTACCTAAGAGATTTCTAAATGATGCTTATGGATCAAAGATATAGGTACCAAAAAAGTATATTTTCTATGTTGTTTAGGTAAAGGTGAAGGAGGCCTCAACTATGTGGATAATAGATAGTGGTTGCTCAAGACACATGACCAGGGATGTGAGCAAGTTCACCACTATTAGCTACTTAAGAGAAGGGACGGACTCCTTTGGGAATAGTGAAAAATTGAAAATCATTGGTAGGGGCACAATTGAGGTATCTTCCACCATTTCTATACATAAGGTACTTCTAATCAAAGATATGAAGTTTAATTTACTAAGTGTGAGTCAATTATGTGATGCCGATTTTAGAGTTGAATTTCATGCTAGGAAATGTATAATAAAGCACAATGAATCAAATAATGTCATATTAGAAGGGTTTAGAGAGGCAAATTTATATTACCTTGATCTTACCTATGCTACTAACAATGTTGCTAAGTGTTTCATGTCCAAAGAAGAAGAAGGATGGTTGTGGCACCGAGACTTGGACATGTCAACATGAGAAGCATTGCAAGAGTGGCCAAGGAAGAGTTGGTGAAGGGGCTACCAATGATCAAGTATGAGAAGACCAAATTGTGTGATGCATGTCAAGAGGGTAAGCAATCAAAATCATCACACAAAGGTAAAACCCTAACCACTACTTCTTTACCTTTAGAACTTTTGGACATAGATTTATTTGATTGCCATAGTACTCCCTCACTTGTAAGGAGTAAATATTACTTAGTCATAGTAGATGATTTTTCTAGGTTTACATGAGTTTATTTCTTGAAACATAAGGATGATACTCTAGAGATCTTTATAGGATTTAGTAAGAGGGTAGAAAATGAAAAACATATCAAAATAAATCGAATTAGGAGTGACCACGGTGGGGAGTTCCAAAACACAAGATTCACACAATTTTGTGTTGAAAATGGATACAAGCATGAATTTTCATGCCCAAGGACTCCTCAACAAAATGGAGTAGTTGAGAGAAGGAACCGAGCCCTACAAGAAGCTGCTAGGACTATGCTTAATGCATATTCTCTTCCTAGCTACTTTTGGGTCGAAGCAGTTAACACCGCTTGCTATATTCAAAAACAGGTGTTGGTACATAGGTTCCTAGGGAAAACACCCTTTGAGTTGTGGAATGGAAGGGTACCTCAAGTCCACTATTTTAGGGTCTTTGGATGTAAAGTCTACATCTTAAATACCAAAGATGACCTAAGGAAGTTTGAGTCAAAAGCCGATGAAGGAATTCTAGTAGGGTACTCATTGATTAGTAGGGGATATAGAGTTTACAACAAAAGGACAAAAGTGATTGAGGAATCTTTGAATGTTAAATTTGATGAAACAACTAGTACCTACCCTAGAAAAGCCTCAATTGATAAGGATATAGAAGAGGTCCAACACCTTGCTCAAAGAATTCAAGACCTACATTTGGAGGGCAATGATCAAGGGGGAGTAAGAAGTACCCTAGAGGATGAGGAAGAAGGAGTAAATGAACTCACAACCTCTAGGCCCTTGAGACATCACCATGATCACCCTATTGACCAAATAGTAAGTGATGTAGCTCAAGGTGTAAGGACTAGGCCCTATTTTAGGGATCAAACTAGTAAATAGCTCTAATATCTCAATTAGAACCTATGTCCATTGATGAAGCATTGGGAGATGTTGATTGGGTTTTAGCCATGCAAGAAGAGCTAAAACAATTTGAGAGGAGTGAAGTTTGGGAGTTAGTTCCTATGCCCAATGATTGTACCATTGTAACCACAAGATGGGTCTTTAGGAACAAACTAGATGACCAAGGTAAAATCACTAGGAACAAGGCTCGATTGGTAGCTAGGGGATTTAACCAAGTTGAGGCACTAGATTATGATGATGCTTATGCCCCCGTAGCTAGGTTAGAATCAATTAGAATTCTACTAGCCTATGCCGCTCACATAGGTTTCACACTCCACCAAACGGATGTGAAGTCAACATTCCTTAATGGGATCATTAAGGAAGAGGTCTATGTAGAATAACCCCCTAGGTTTGAGGACCCTAACTATTCAAGACACGTGTTCAAATTAAGAAAAGTCTTATATGGATTGAAACAAGCTCCCTGGGCTTGGTATGAAAGGCTTTCTTTATTTCTAGTGTCTAAGGGGTTTAGGAGAGGAACAATTGACCCTACTTTGTTCCTAAAATCTAAGTACAAGGACAAATTTGTTCCCCAAGTCTATGTAGACGATATCATTTTTGGGTCAACAAACAATGACTTCCTACAAGAATTCATCAAGTGTATGGAAAATGAATTTGAAATGAGTCTTGTAGGAGAGTTAACCTTCTTTTTAGGCCTTCAAGTTAAGCAAACTAATGAAGGTACATATGTTTTTCAAACCAAATATGCTAAGGAAATGTTAAAGAAATTTGGTTTAGAAAATACTAAGGTAGCATCTACACCCATAGGAACCAATGTAAAATTAGATAGTGACCTTGAAGGGAAAATGGTAGACTCTAAACAATATAGGAGCATGATTGGTAGCCTCCTATACCTAACCGCTAGTAGACCCGACATACTTTTTGCGGTAGGTATGTGTGCAAGGTACCAATCTTGTGCCTAAGAGTCCCATTTGGTTGTAGTTTAGAGGATCCTAAGGTATGTCAAAGGTACCCTCAATGTCGGACTTTGGTATCCTAGAACCCCTAATGTTGATCTAATTGGATACACCGACTCTGATTATGCGGGTTGTAAGCTAGATAGGAAGAGCACTAGTGGAGGGTGTCAATTCCTTGGGTCTTCCTTAGTTAGTTGGAGTAGTAGGAAACAACCATGCGTTGCCCTATCAACAACGGAAGCAGAATATGTAGCAATGGGTGGGTGTGTTTCCCAACTCCTTTGGATCATGCACACCTTAAAAGATTATGAGTTACATTACACCAAGGTCAAAGTCTTGTGTGATAATGTAAGTACAATCAATTTGATCAAAAATCCGGTTCACCATTCTAGGACAAAACACATTAAAGTGAAACATCACTTCATTAGAGACCATGTGGCAAGGGGAGACATAGAACTACACTATGTTGAATCAAAGTCGAACCTAGCCGACATCTTTGTTGGATCGAGAAGAATGATAGAGGGGGGGTGAATATCGTAAAACGTTTTCGGATTCGTAAAGAGAATAAGCAGCGGAAAATAGAGAAACACACAAACCAAACACAGGCGATTTTACTTGGTTCGGAGTCGCGGTCGGCTTCTACTCCAAGGCCCACGGCCGTTGACCGTTTACTGCGGGCAATTCTATATGTGCGCAAATGTTTATAGGGAGATTTTATAGATGTAGTACAGTAAATATAAAATTGAGCTCTTTCATTACCGACGCCCGGTGTGGATTGTTCTTCGGAGCAGAGGGTCGTCGTCGGCGCTTCAATCTCGAAATGGGATGTTTCTGGGGCAGAGCGCTTGAGTAGAAGAGCGTGTTGGCGTTGGAAAGTTATGTTTTCAAGCCTTGGGGGTCGAGGGCTATTTATAGCAGTCCTGGGGGCGCCCTCGACATTGGGGGTGTTGGTGCCCTGGTTGGTTTTGATGCGATCAACCAAGATAGGTTAGGTCCTGTTTGTTTTGATCCATCTACTAAGTGTGCAGGAACTTAGGTATGGAGGAAGTCGAGCATAAGACGCAGCGGACGAGAAGGATTGCGCGGGGAAGTGAGCCGACGGGCTCGGTACAATCCGAGGGACGCGGAAGCTGCGGAAGAGTACGTCGATGGAGCGAGAAGGACGCGCGCGGTGTCCGAGGGACGAGAAGCCGGGAGGAAGGACGCTCGAGGGGCGAAAAGCCGAAGTCGGGTTCAGGTGAGCCTAACTCCGGTTGGCCGAAAATCACCCAGAAGACGAAGAATCAAAAAGACTGGTCCAAGCGCCCAAAAGAAAAGAGAAAATTATTTGGTGCCAAGAAGGATTGAACCCAAAGACCTCAACAACACACACTAACCCACTTACCATTTGAGATAAAGGGCAATGGCATTAAAATATTGCCGATATTACTACTTAGAGATTACAACAATGACATGGAGATTCCAACAGCCATTTCGAGTCATCTCGAGGAAAGATAAAGTTTTAATTAAAACTTTATTTCTTAAAAGATAATGTTACATTATCTTTTAATCAAATCTAATGAATGTAATTTAATCCCATCCAAGATCAACCATCCAGATTACATCCATGGATCAACGGCCAAGAGAAAAGTCATCAACAATCAACAATCCAGATTTATTCTCTTAAGCTATAAATAGACTTAGAGGTATTGCTTTTTATTAATTCAATTCATTCTTGTAATTCTCTCTAAAGTCTAGCGTACTTTTGTTGTAAGGCTTCTCCACCACAAGGAGATTTTAATTGAGTGTCTACTGCCTTGGAAGCAACGTTCTTAGTTGCGACCAAGTTTTTTTTTAAAAGACGAGTGCCTTCCATTTCATATTTTGTTTCCGTCTATTCACCCACTCTAGCCGGACCAACCCGCTCCAACAAGTGGTATCAGAGCGAGGCCGCCGTAGAAGGACTAACCGCCAACTGCAGCAAATTTTAAGATGGTTGGACCAGCGATATACCCGCCTAAGTTTGAGGGGGAGTTCGCGGCATGGAAACGGAAGATGAAGGTATTTTTTACTATGGATTATGAATTATTAATTATTATGAAAAATGGCTATGCAGCTCCCAAATACAATGAAGGAAAGATCAAGGATCCTGATTCTTGGAACAAGAAGGAACAAGTTGATGCTGTAGCAAATGGAAAGGCAGAATTTCATCTGCTGGCCGTCCTCCCAGAGCAAGATGTGAACCGGATCGGTAAGTACGAATCGGCGAAGGAACTTTGGGAAAAATTCTAGGAACTGCACGAAGGAACCTCTGTAACGCCCCAAAATTTCCATTTTTAATTCTTAAAGTCCTTAGAATTGTTTAAAAATGGTTTAGAAATATTCTAGATATTTTTAGGAATTTTTAAGAATATTTTTATGGAATTTTCCGAGTCCGTTTAGTATTTTTAAAAAGGGAAAAACATTTAAGGGCAGCAAGAGGTTCGAACCCGCGACCACCAGGAGGGCAGGCGCGCACAGAACCGGCTGGGCTAGGGTATCAAGCACAACAAAAGGTGGAGAGAAATATATTTAAGGTGTAGTTAGGTAAATTCGCCCCATAAGTATAAATAGATGATTAAAGAGAGAAACCTTATTTTTCTCTCAAAACCCTTCCTCCTCCTCGCCCAAACCCTCACGCCGACCCCTCTTCTCCCTCTCCTCTCTTGGACGACACCACACCAAGCCCTAGAGGGCCGGCCAAGACTCTTCTCCGAGAGATAATCCTATATTCGGGATCCCCGCGACGAGAGGAACGCGTAGGCGCGAAGAATTCTCCGAGATCTCAAGTTTCTCCCGAACCTCCGACGCCGTTCTTGGTTGTAAGTCCAAGATATCAATGTAAGTACTGCTCACCTGTAGTAAGAGGCGGTTTTTCCGCAAGAATTTCCCTTAAAAGTTTTTAAAAGAGATATTTCCTTTTTGTTTGAGTTTTTGCATGTGATCTTAGTTCATTATATGCTTATATATGTTTGATTAAGCACCCTATGTGAGTTTAGGGTCCAAGAAAAGCTATGAGAAAAGAAAAGAGAAGATAAAGATAAGAAAAGAAAAAGGCCAAGGCCTTAAGAAATCCCCAAAAGTCAAGACTTAGGGATTTTAGCACGCAAGGTGCTCGAGAAAATGCCAAGGCATTTACAGATAAGAAAGAAAAAGAAAGAAAAGCTATTTTATTTTCTAAGGCCAGTACCCAGCGTCCAAGGGCGTCGTTAAAGAAATCCAGGTGTCCAATTCCAAGGTCTTGGCCCTGGTAGACCAAGGTCTGCTCTATTAGGATTGGTGGCTCGCTACCCCAACCTTTTAGGGAACGCGCATATGAGATGGTACTTACGTCTTCAGTGGATCCAAGTGATTATTATTTTCAAGTATATGCTTTAGCAAAGTTTCTAAAGTTTAAAGAGTTTTCAAAAAGTTAAAGAATAGCTAAAGTTTCAAGTTGAGCCAAGAAAAAGCAAGTTGAGATTTATTAATGCTTGAGTATGCATGTTTTGAGTTATACATGTTTAGTTTAGTTTTCTTTCAAGCATATAAGTATCTCATGTGATTTTCATATTGTTCAAGAAACATGTTTGCACATTTCGAGATTTTGTGAGCTAGATAGTACTTACTAAGCTTTTTGCTTACTAGTTGCATTTCCTCTTACTGCAGATAAAGGTAAAGGCAAGCAATTCTGAAGGAAGGCGACGAGACGGTGCTGAGTAAAGTGTGTGTGGTGGCTGATTTTGGAGAGATCCTTGAGACGAGACAATTTAGTTATTTGAATTACAATGTTTTAGTTTATTCAAATTTCAAGTTATTGCTTTATGGAGTTTAGCGAACATTTAAGCTTTGGATAGTTTTACATGCTCAATTTCTTAGAGTAAAGATTCCATGCCATTTCATTTAGCATACATATCCTTATGATTGCATTGGATGAATAGAAGTGTGAGTAGTTTGAGATATTGATACTTTATTGGAGCTATTAATGCATGTGCCAAGATAGGACTAGTTTCCCTTTTAAATCAAGTTTTATTGCTCAATTATGATTAGAAAAGTCGCTTTCTCATTTCATAATGCTTTAGCAATGTTATAGAATCTTGCATGATGAGTTTAAATGGTTAGGAGTTAAGTTTGGTACAAACTCTAGCCTAAAGTTTATATAGTTTTTCATAACTTGCTAAATCTTGCAAAAGTCCTAATTTCAAGTTTATGGATTCGTTTTGATTGACTAAATTGTTTAGAAAACTAGTATAGAGTATAGAAATGGTGTCATGATTTTGTATGGCTCGAAAGTATAGGTTTGGTGGAGTTTTGAAACAAGTTTCGAAATCTGAATTTTCAGATTTCAGGCGTGCCAGTCGACTGGTTCAGTATCAGTCGACTGGTGCCAGTCGACTGGTACAGGACCAGTCGACTGCCCTATGGTGAGTTTCAATAAATATTTTCTTTATGAATTTTCGAGAAAGGAGGTGTGCCATGGTATCATGCATGACTATTAGAGTTAGACTATCATCCCTAGAGGGATTTGAAAGAAAAAAAAAGATTTCCGCATTCTTAGTCGTGCATTAGAGTCAAGAAGTAGACAAAAGTAACGATCCGTCTAAGGCAGAGAAGGCGGGTCGCTACAACCTCGGAGGCAAAACTTGCGCGACGAGATGTTCTTCGAAGCCGACTAACCAATCTATGGATGGAAGACGGAGAATATGTTGCGAGATTACATGCAAAGGTAAAAGAACTAATCACAAGCCTCGAAAATCTCGGAGAAAAGGTAATTAACCGCGATGCTCAAAGGTACGCTCTAAACGTATTTCCGAGAACCCCGGAGTGGACCTCGGTAATCGATGCGTATTATATTTCAAAAGATCTAGAAATAAGTACGTTAGAACAGTTATTTTCTACATTGGAACTTCACGAATCTCGCTTTGTAAAAAAGAATAGGAAAGCTGACAACATTGCGCTAAACACAAGGAAGATCCAACTCGACGAAGAATCTTCAGCGGATGATGAAGAAACAGCACTAGCGGTAAGAAAATTATGTAAATTCATTAATACTAACCGCTCGGAAAAGGTGCAGAGAAAGAAAAAAATGAACGGTCCGATGCAACAACTGCAATGAGAAGGGACACCTGAATGATCAGTGCCCTAAACTCAAGAACTAGCCAAAGAAGAAAAAGGCACTAAAAGCCACCTGGGACGAGACCTCGTCAGATGAATCGGAAGCCGAAGAGCTCATCGGACTTGGATTGATGGCAAGCCACCAAGACAAAGATGAAGAAAGCACCTCAGGAGAAAGCAGCAATGAAGAGGAAGGTCCTAACTTCGAAACCGACCCGGTAAGTGAGGTATGTCTACTTCCACCTGCTCGAATCTACTCGATAATAAAATCCATGCTTAAGTCGATGAATAAATTGGAGATAGAAAACTCTGAGTTAAAAGAAAGATTTGGCACTGTATTCTCATCTGTTCTATCCGACCAACTAAAAACAGAAAATGAAAATTTGAAGAACCTAGTGGAGAAATTAGAAAATGATATTGCATGTTTAAGGATTAAAAAGAATTTTTATCCTGAAAATCTGAATTGGTATGTTAAAAATCATAAGGGCCAGATTAGGAAAATTTCTAGAAATTATATTCCTCCAAAGTTTTTGATTAACCCCGTAGATGAAAATTTATTCTGGGTCCCAAAATCAATATTGAATTAATTTTCTGGTATTTATGAAAAACAAAATTGACTAATATTTATTTCGATCTGAGTTTACTAGAGAAACTTAATTTTATATTTTCCCTTCCCTATTTTTTTTGTCCCATTTTTGCTGTGATCAAAGGGGGAGAGTAGTTTATGTTCGGGGGAGGTTATGTACATGATTGCCAAAAAAATTTTATTTTTTTTATACTTAATTCTGTTACAATATTATTATTGTTTTTTGTTTATCCCTAACTAAACTTGGGTTAATGCACATCAAAAAGGGGGAGGTTGTTGGTGTCTCGGTTGGTTTTGATGCGATCAACCAAGTTAGGTTAGGTCCTATTTGTTTTAATCCCTCTGCTAAGTGTGCAGGAACTTAGGTACAGAGGAAGTCAAGCGTAAGACACAGCGGACGAGAAGGATTGCGCGGGGAAGTGAGCCGACGGGCTCGGTACAATCCGAGGGACGCGGAAGCTGCAGAAGAGTACGTCGGTGGAGCGAGAAGGACACGTGTGGTGTCTGAGGGATGAGAAGCCGGGAGAAAGGACGCTCGAGGGGCAAAAGGCCGAAGTCGGGTTCGGGTGAGCCTAACTCCGGTTGGCCGAAAATCACCCTGAAAACGAAGAATCAAAAAGACTGGTCCAAGCGCCCAAAAGAAAAGAGAAAATTATTTAGTGCCAAGAAGGATCGAACTCATGACCTCAACAACACACACTAACCCACTTACCATTTGAGATAAAGGGCGATGGCATTAAAATATTGCCGATATTACTACTTAGAGATTACAACAGCGACATGGAGATTCCAACCGCCATTTCGAGCCATCTCGAGGAAAGATAAAGTTTTAATTAAAACTTTATTTCTTAAAAGATAATGTTACATTATCTTTTAATCAAATCCAATGAATGTAATTTAATGCCATCCAAGATCAACTATCCAGATTACATCCATGGATCAACGACCAAGAGAAAAGTCATTAACAATCAACAATCCAGATTTATTCTCTTAGGATATAAATAGACTTAGAGGTTTTGCTTTTTATTAATTCAATTCATTCTTGTAATTCTCTCTAAAGTCTAGCGTGCTTTTGTTGTAAGGTTTCTCCGCCACAAGGAGATTTAATTGAGCGTCTACTGCCTTGGAAGCAACGTTCTTAGTTGCGACCAAGTTATTTTTTTAAAAGACGAGTGCCTTCCATTTCATATTTTGTTTCCGTCTATTCACCCCCTCTAGCCAGACCAACCCGCTCCAACAAGGGGCGCCCTCTACGTGGCCTTCGATCCGCAACAATCTCGGTCAGCCCTTATCCCACTCGAGTAGGGCTGAGGTTTGACTGTGGGGGCGCCAGGGATGCTGGGGGCGACCCGGTTGACTTGGTCTGCTGGCTTCTCGGCCGGTTCACTTCGTTGGCTTGAACCCAGGGGCACTGGGGGCACCCGGGACGCTGGGGGCACCCAGGACACAGGGGGCGCCCTAGCACAATAAGCCTTTGAAGCGCTTTTTTTTGTTCACTGCTTTGCCTTGACCTTGGGGGTGCCCGAGACCTCCGGGGCGCCCTACTAAGCTGTTGCCTCTTTCCCTTGAGGCGTTCTGAGCTGCAGAAACTCATTCCTTTGGTCCTACATCCAGGGTTAGTTGCAAATGCAATAAAACAAGAATATGTTATGATTATACAGCCTTAGCTGTCTTGGTTCTGACATTGGGTCTCCAAAATGGAACCCTAGGTCGAACCGACGCCTACTGTTCCCTCGACGGGGAACGCATCCTCACCTACTCCTCTCAAGAGAATTTACCTATTACCAATCGGCTCCTCCGGTTGGACTTTTGCCCAGCAGTCCTTCGCCAGGTGCCTAGTAGTCCTTCACCAGGTCTTCGTTACCAAGCAGTCCTTCGCCTGGTGCCTAGCAGTCCTTCGCTAGGTCTTCGACTCCTAGTAGTCCGTCGCTAGGTGCCCAGCTGTCCTTTGCCAGGTCTTCGATCCCAAGCAGTCCTTCGCCCGGTGCCTGGTAGTCCTTCGCCAGGGCTTCGGTACCAAGCAGTCCTTCGCTCGGTGCCTAGCAGTCCTTCGCTAGGACTTTGATTCCTGGCAGTCCTTCGCCAGGTGCCTAGCAGCCCTTCGCTAGGACTTTGTTTCCTGGCAGTCCTTCGCCAGGTGCCTAGCAGCCCTTCGCTAGGACTTTGTTTCCTGGCAGTCCATCGCCAGGAGCCTAGCAGCCCTTCGCTAGGACTTTGCCTGCACACGAGTAATATCGTTAGATCACCAATAATACTTAACTTTGAACCCTTTGCCAATATCAAAACAAGGTTCGATATGGTGCTTCCTGCACCAACAATCTCCCTCTTTTTGATTTATGGCAACACAATTCAATGTTAAGTAAAAATTACAACAGTTTAAGCAAGAAGGTTAAGACCAATAAAATATAGCAATTCTGAATAGTATAAAGTCTAAAACCAATGTAATTTTGAAAAAAAAATTCTTATACTCCCCTTGAATAATTGTGTTATAAAACAGCAATTAACTTAACTCTTAACTTTGACCTTTCCTCCCCCTTTGACATATATCAAAAAACATTTATGGGTGAACAACATATCTAACAGGGATTTTTAAGTTTTTCTAAGTGCTTTATATTTTTGACAAAGTGTTTTTCAAAAATAGAGTAAAAGCATTTTCACTAAAAAACTTTTTACACTTAGACAATTTTTCATTTAGAAAAGTTTTGCAAGCCTAAATTTTGTTCAACAAGTTTTACTTACAAGGCTTTGTAAAAAGAATTTTATTTAGGCAAAATTTTGAAGCCAAATTTTCCTAAAAAGAGTTTCAACTTTGACAATTATGACAAATTTGCCAAAATTTTCAACAAGTTTTTGCTCAGACAAATTTTGTTTACTAAAAAAAATTTACTTAAAAAAACATGCACTTGAAAATTTTGAAACAATTAGAAATTTTGAAACACCTTTTGAAAAAGAGATAAAAATTAGACAAATTTTCCTTTTTCTCTTTCTTTCTCTCCCCCTTAATGTGAGACTCTTTTCCTTATGTTTTAGACCATTTCTAAGATAAACTTTCACTAAAAAGGGGAAACAGTTTAAGGAAGAATTTGTAACGCCCCAAAATTTTCTCATATAGAATGTTATGAAATATCATGAAATATTATCATGGATATTAGAAAAATTATGAATTCATGAATATGAAATATTATGAAATTCATGAAATATTATCATGGAATATTAGAAAATATTATGAATTCATGAATATAAAATAGTATGAAATTCATGAAATATTATTAATCTTATGAAAAATTATGGATTCATGAAATATTATTAATATTATGAAATTTCATGATAGGCTTGGCTTAAAGGGCTTTGATATGGATTAGTGCAAATTGTGATAAAAAGAAGAAGTGGGAAGGAGGAAGCAAGGATTGAACCTTGAATCTCCTAGTTGCACTCACCATGTCATAACCAATGAACCAAGCAATGTTTCTTGTAGAGAGAATAAGAAACATTCTTGTTGAATCGAGGGAAGCGAAGAGACATGTCTCTTCATGAGAAAAGTATAAATAGGGAAAGGGAAGTTGGAATAACTTCCTCTTCTTCTTCTTCTTCCTCCCTCTCATCACCGAAATCCCCTTCTTCTTCTTCCCTTTCATTTTCGAAAAAAAAGTGAACCCTAGGGTTTTAACCCTAGGGAATTGGAAGGAGAAAGGAAACCATTGAAGGTTCTTGCCCTCTACTAGGGCCAAGGTTGCTAAAGAAGGCTAACAAGGAAACTCTCATTTTCTTCTTCTTCAAGGGTACCTTAAGATCTTAAGAGAAGAAGAAATTCAAGCGAAAGGATGTAAGTATCCCCTCGCCTGCAGTGTAATTGTTAAGGTGTGATTGCCATGCTCTTATTGGTTTCGAAAATGGGTGTTTTTCCTTTTGTAAGTTTCGGCCAACACCTTTAAGGGAAGCCTTGGTTCTTTCCTTGATCATGAGAAGACCTTGAGACTTAGGGTATACATGTAGGTTGATTTTTCTTCATGATGTTAAGTACAAAAACTAGGGTTTTCACCCTTGGTAGGTTTCGGCCAAGGTAAGGGGTTTAAGGGTTTAAGAGTTGAATTTCTCTAGGATGTATTTTATGATTAGTGTAATATATGATGGTGTAGACAATGGGTTTGTATAAATGTTTGGCTACAAAAAAATCCAACTTCTTCCCTACCCTACAAGTTTCGGCCAACCCTAGAGGGATTAGGGTTTAGGGTTGCTTTGGGGTTACTTCTTGTTACATGTGTAGACCCCTTGGAACCTAGGGTATATGTGTATGTTGTATCCTTCAAAATGTGGTGAACAAAACCTAAGGTTTTGTCCTTGTAAGGGTCTCGGCCCAAAGCATGGAAGTAGGGTTAAGGAGGGTTGAATTATCCTAGAATATATTCATGCTTAGTGTATGGTATGATATTGTATACAAGGTGTTTGTATAATTGCTTGTGTGAATGATCAATGCAAAAGCCCTAATTTTTCCCCACTCTATGATATTCGGCCAACCCCTTAAGATTAGGGTTTGTGAAGGTCAAACTACCCTATGAGATATGTGTATGTTTGGGGATGATTATATGTATATGCATGTGGTGTTAAATGGAATGGTTGATTTGAAAGCTTGATTGTTAGCATGCTATGATATGTTTATGCATGAGGTGTTTAAATGAGATGTCTGATTGAAATCTTAATTGTTAGCATGCTACCACTTCCTATGATATGAGTATGATCTATGTGACCAAATCTTGTCAGATCTAAAGTATGTTAAGTGGTTGAATTATGATGTATATATGAGCATGTCTTATAGCCCATGGGGCACACTTATGAAATTGCATGTGATATGTTAAAATGCTTGAACGGATGTTCTACTAAGTATGGGATCAAGAGCACCCCTTATGTTGTGTGGTGTGTCCCTACGGGATCATGAGCACCCTTGAAGAGTGGTGTGTCCTGTAAGAAGTGATTTGGAGTACTCCTTAGCATATATGTAAAAGCATGATAAGTATTTTACTTTAGAAGTTGTGTACCCGACTCGTAAGGGGGTCGTTAAACAAATCCGGGGTGCATGTTAACGTAAGGTCATGGCTCCGGTAGGACGGAAGGGTCCTGCTCTAATTAATTGGTGGCTCGCTACCCCAATTCATTAGGGAACGCGCAATAGTTCCGCGCGATAGTTGGTACACAACAGGGCCCAATATGATATGGATGTATTTTTAAGTAATACCATTATGGAACTGTTTTGAAAAACATTTATTGCATGTGATAGGTATGCTTAAAATTTTATATGCTGCATGCTTAGAAACTTGATGTTTAGTATGCTATGATGAACTCATGCTTATGTCTTGTTATGTACACATGCTGTATGCTTTCGTATGGATTTTGTGAGTAGGACCGGATCCTTACTAAGCTTTTATGCTTACTAGTTATGTGTTGTCTTATGCTGCAGATAAAGGTAAGGAACACATGAACTAAAGGAAGAGGCAGGAAGGCTGAAGATGTGTGGGGTGGTGGCTCGGGAAAGAAAGACTTCTATATCTACATATTTATGTTTATGGTTATGTTCCCTTGACAATAAGTGTTAGTGATTAGGATTGACATGGCATGATAGTGTTTACCTTGGAGGTCTTTTATACTTGATTATGTTATGAGTTACATTACTAGTGATATTATCAGGTTATAGAATGACTTTGATAGTTAAACAAGCATGCTCAGTTCTTAGCCCTTGCATTGTTGTCTTAATGCTATGCTAGAAGATAGAAAAAAAATAAGTAGTGATAAATTATTACGTAACCCCGCCCCGAGAGTAGATATAAGGGCGGGCGTTACAGAATTTAATTCCACTTTTTCTACTCTCCCCCTTGGCCATATATCAATAAAGAACTTTTGAAAGATTTATTTTGAAAGAAATTTTAAAATTTATGTATCAGAGCTTATGAGTCTTGAAAACATAAATATTTAAGTGAGAGAATAATGTCAACAATGAAGAATTGATGCAAAAAAAAAATAGAATTGGAGTCAAGTATATATTTTCATTGAGTCCATGCATGACATGCAAAAAAAATATTTAATTAATAAGTTTACTTGTTTTGGCTATTTTGAAAAATACAAGTACTTCAAAAGATATTAAGCTTTTTGAGAGAAGCATGTACTCTGTATCTTTGAAAAATATAAGTCACTTTGAAAGATATTATGCATTTTTGAAAATATAAGTATTATTTGAAAAATATGCAAGTACTTTTGAAAACAGATTGAGCCATTTTGGAAAGTCTAAGTATTGTTTTTTAAAACTATTAGACTTTGAAAAATATAAGTAATTTTTGAAAAGTATTATGTATTTTGAAAACATAATATTTTACTTGACTAGGTTTCTTTTCCAATCTGACATAATCCTAGGAAACCTTGTTAACTACAAGGACATTTTTCTAAGTGTCCTGGAAATTTTCATACTCAAGTAAATATTATTTTTAAACAGAATTTTGATAATCCAAAATGATAGTACTTTGAAAATATATGCTAGTGCATTTAAAAAAATATGTGAACCTTTGAAGACACAATATTTTACTTGATTTGGTTTATCTTTCAGTCTGACACAATCAAAGGAAACCTTGTTGACTATAAGGATATTTTCCTAAGTATCCTAGAAGTTTCTCCAACCCAAGTAAATATTATAAAAAAAATAATTTCATAAGCCACAAGAATTCTGAAAAATAATAGTATTTTGAAAGAAAAATTATTTAAGTTTTCAAAAGAATGTTAAACGTGCAGTGCATGAAAACATATAATTTTAAGAATGTTCAATAATTCTTTTAATTTGATCTCCCCCTAAACTTGAAATGAAGATAATTTTTTAAAGCATGAGCCCCGAAAAAAAAAATTGGAAATGATAATGGTTCTTCAAAGAGACAGTAATATACCAAGGTTTTTGAGCCAATTTGAGAAAACCTTATTTTGAGATGATGATAAATCTGAATTTTTTAAAAAAGATTAAGAAGAACTCCCCCAGTATCTGACACAGACTGACTTTTATCTAAGTTCCTTAAGGGATTTCAGCGTTGATCATGTTTGACTATGTTGACTAGGGTTGACCAAGTTTAACTCAGTTGACTATGTTTGTGTAACGCCCGCTTTTTTTTCTTTCCATAAAGCGGCATTACGTTAACATGAGTAGGGCAGGTGGACCTCATAATGCAGCGGAAAAACCTTAAACTTACACCTACATGCACCTACTACCACTCTTAACATGATGACATGGGAACTTGGCATATTAACTTCATACTTAGTATCATATCATATCATACTTAGCATCATGTCATACTTAGCATCATGTCATAGAGTCACATAAGTCACCATTCAAGCACATAAATAGTAAAGGTAAAGTTCTAGCATAAGACGAGTAAACATATTGTTTTCGTGGCCAAGTCACTACCACATACATACATTCATGCCCTCCTGTTGCTTCCTTACTGTCCCCTTGCGTGATCTGCGGTATAAGGAAATAAGACTATAAGTACACAGGCTTAGTAAGACTCTTTCCTACTCACTAAAATCATTCATTACTTAATAATGAGCACATGAAACATTAACATACTTGGTGCTCTGCTTAGAACATAAGCATCTAGAATCACTTAGCATATAATTGACATGGCATGAACATAAACATAGTAAACATTCATAGCATGGCATGATACATGGCATAAACATAAGCATAATAAACATTCTTAACATGACATGATACATGGCATAAACATAAGCATAATAACATTCTTTGCATGGCATGATACATGGCATAAACATAACATAATAAACATTCTTAGCATGGCATGATACATGGCATAAACATAAACATAATAAACATTCGTAGCATGGCATAGGACTTGGCATAAACATAAACATAATAAACATTCGTAGCATGGCATAAGACTTGGCATAAACATAAACATAATAAACATTCGTAGCATGGCATAAGACTTGGCATAAACATAAACATAATAAACATTCGTAGCATGGCATAAGACTTGGCATAGACATAAACATAAGAAACATTCATAGCATGGCTTAAGACTTGGCATAAACATAAACATAAAGCATGAACTAACCTGTATGGCATAAACATAGGCATGCTTTCTATCATATCATATGGGCATCTTCTTAACATAACCATAAGCATAAATTGTTTACTATCATGCATATTTCTTGACATGAGACATAAGCATAAGACATTACTATCATGGCATAATGAATAACATGAATGAATGCATGAGTCTAATGCATATACATAAGGATGCTTAACTTTTAAAATCATACTTTTAAATACTTAAACATAATCATAACATCATTGGGGGTCCCCGGCTTGTACCACATACATACATCATAAGCGCGCATCCCTGAGTAAATACGAGGTAGCGAGCCCCGACCTACTAGGGTAAGGACAGCATAGTCGGTAGTCCCAGAACCGGGGGCGTTCTTAAGGTGCCCATCCCTGTTGCACAACTTCGGTAGTGCCAGAACCGTGGACAGCATAGTCGGTAGTCCAGAACTGGGGCGTTCTTAAGGTGCCCATCCCTTGGACCCATACTTCGGTCCGGTACAAGCCCATTCATAAAGTAAAATACTTCATATGCTTCATCATTCATACATCATGGCATGCATCTTTATTCATAAAACATGGCATGCATCTTCATTCATAAACCTAGCATGTGTAACGACCCGGCCCGTCTACCGGCCCATTTACCGGTCCTCAAGACCGTCGTACCGTCGACCATCGACCATGCCGTTATTCATAAACATGGCATGCATCTTTATTCATAAAACATAGCATGCACTTTCATTCATAAACATAACATGCATCTTCATTTATAAACATAACATGCATCTTCATTCATAGAACATGGCCTACTTACATAAACATCATTCTTATTCCTAGTGCTTGCATGATCATGGCATATAAGGTAATCATTGCATTATATTCATTGAACATGACATGTTTGCATTGACAATTATCCTAATCTATAGAGTTTGCATGATCATGATATATAAGGTAAACATTGCATTTCATACATAAGCATGGTATTCATCCCAAGCATACATAAGTAGGACTTCTATAAACATACTACCTACCATTCAAGTGCATGGCATAGAATACTAGACATTCATAATTAAACCCTATCAAGCATGGCATCCAATCATAAATATACAAACATGAAACATGGTGCTTAAGGTTAGGGTTATAGGTAACTTAATTTCTACCACATGCTTGAACCTTTATATATACTTCATAATAAAGCATAAACCATCATTCTTTAAACCCTAACTTCCCCCAAACCCTATTTACCTTGCTTGGCCGAAACCTATAAGGAAGGGTTTCATCATTCAATTAACATGTAAGATAACATAAGGTAAAGAAACAACCATACATTACCTATAAGACCATGGGAAGCCATTAGGGCTCATGATTAGGGTTATCCCTAACCTTTAGCACTCCTTCTTAGGGCTGGCCGAAACCCTACAAGGCCATGGGTGCATGGAAAAATTTCATAAAATCCCCAATCAAGCATTAAACACCAACCATACCCTACCATAGGGGCTTTTAGGACCCTTGCTTGAGGGAAGCCCTAACTCTTTGCCCTAGACCCCTACTTGGCCGAAAGTTATAGGGTCACAAAGCCTTGTGAAAATTCACATAACTCATCCTCAATCTCCCTTATAGCATGATAATACACAAAACACATACTTGAAGGTTTAGATCCAACCCTACCCATGGGTTCATGGTGTTGGCCGAAACCCTAGGAGATCCTAGGGTACCCCAAAATTTCTCCAAATCTCATTTTAACATATATTCATCATGGAAAAATATTATAAAGCATGAGTAATATTTTTAACATCATTTTAGACCCAAAAACCCTAGTGGCCGAAAGTTATAGGGTCACAAATCATGGTTTCTTCAATATCACTACCTAAAACCCACTTTATATAATGCTAAAAATTCAAAGGAACTATTATACCACAGGTGAGGGAGTCTTACATTGGTTGATCTTGATTATAGACCTTAGATTTGGGAGAAGGATGGAGATCTTGTTGCCTCTTGACCACCCCTAGCCTTTGTATCCTTGTAAAAGCCTTGGATCTTGGAGATGAAGCCTTAGGTGAACTTTTTCCAAGGGAGAATCCCTCTTGAGGTATTCGGCTAGAATGAGGGAGGAGGAGGAAGAAAAATGGAATTGATGGAAGGAAGAAAGAAACTCCCATTCCCCCTCTTTATAACACATTAAGGAGGGTAAGTGAAGAGTAATGGTTGGTGACTCTTCATTTTCCTAAGCCTTAACCATAATCCACTTCATTTCCTCATAGCACTCCCTTGCTAGGTGAATTGGTTAGAGCATGCATGGTTGTATAAAAGGTCCAAGGTTCAATCCTTGGTGCATGCACTAATTTTTCCATTTTATTTTTATTTTATTTTCCTAATATTTCGAAAATCCCTTAAAAATTCCCCCATAATTATGTTAATATTTCCCATTAAAATCCCTTTATATTTCTATAAATTTTTACCTAAAATTCACCAATAATCATGGTACTAGAAAGCTCATATAAGGCCCATTAGTGCCTATTTCCCCAATTTAAATGGAAAAACATGGATTTCTAGGTTAAAATTCGTGTTAATGTTCCTAGGTCCCTCGGAAAATTATCTAGACATGCTCAATATTTTAAAGATATATTAGGAAAATTTTTCGGGTCGTTACAGTTTGACCAATTAATAACTAAATCAAACAAGCCCTAGATTCTATTTAAAATGAGTTTATTGTAATATTTAACATGAAATTTAATGTTTTAACAAAATAGAGATGAAAAAGTAGGGTACAGTAAACTAAATTAATTTGAAAAATAGAGATAATTTTGAATAACTTTTGAAAACATTTTTTATTTGAAAGGATAGTGATTTATGATTTTAGGTCTTAGATGTCTCACCCAGTTCTACGTGGTCAAACATGTTAACCTTATGGGTTGTGTGAGATAAATATTTAATTAAAAAAATGGTTAATTTTGAAACATGTGTTAAATCTAAGATTTAATTGAAATTTATGTTAGATTCAAATCTGACAATAGTAAAGTTGAATTTGATTTTCAGTAATTGGCTTCCAGATCTTGGCGAGGCACTAGGCCTTCTTTGGCCGTAGCGTTATTGGATCATCAACCCTTTCCTTGACAAAGCCTTTTATAGAAAATTCATCTTCAAGTTACTTCTTGAAAGATTTTGGTCTAACTAGTTTGGGTCTTGGATCGGTAGCTTCGGCTAGTTCCACCATAAAGGTTTCCCTAATGTACTATCATCTCACCTCCACCCAATACTATGTTGTTCAAATTTCAATTAAATCATTTTAGTCCTTAAACTAACCAATCCTAATTTTAAACAAAAAAAATAAAAATAAAAGGAACACACAATTAACGCAAACAATTGTCTAAGTAAGGTCACAATTGGAGTAATACTCCGGATTTTCAAAATCAGCAAGATTATGAATTAAATTTTCTAACATATTGACCTTATGTTTTAGGGTTTCATTTTATTGTTTCAATTTTGTGAAATTTTCCTTAATTAATTTACATGAATCAATCACATTATTCAAGGTAAATACCGGATTTTCAAATACTATAAATTTACCTTTGTTGATTGTTTGTCCGGCATTCTTGGTAGCTCTGTTATCTATGCATTTACCTTTGTAATGCCCGAACTCCTGGCACTTGAAGCATTGGATGCGACTTTTGTCCTTTCGTGCTTTTGGAACTAGTTTCTTTGTCGTCATTGGTGGTGTCGTTTGAATCTTACGAGTAGGACACTCACTTTAGTAGTGCCCTCTCTGTAACGACCCGAAAAATTCTTTTAATATTTACTTAAAATATTAAGCATGTCTAGATAATTTTCTGAGGAACCTAGAAATATTAAGGCGAACCTTGGCCTAGAAAATCCATGTTTTCTCATTTAAATTGGGAAAAAGGGCACTAATGGGCCTTATATGGGTTTTTTAGTACCATAATTTTTGGTGAATTTTAGGTGAAAATTAGTATAAATATAAAGGAATTTTAATAAGAAATATTAACATAATTATGGGGGAATTTTTAAGGGATTTTCGAAAATATTAGGAAAAAAATAAAATAAAATAAGTGGGAAAAAAAATTGTTCATCTACCAAGGATTGAACCTTGGACCACTTGTACAACCATGTATGCTTTAACCAACTCATCTAGTGAGGTAATGTTGTGAGGGAATGAAGTGGATATTGGTTAAAGCATAGAAGAAGATGAAGGGTCATGGAGAGACTCTTCATTTACCTCCTTAATGGGCTATAAATAGGGGGTTTTGGGAGTTACCTCTTCTTCCCATTACTTTGCAATTTCTTCCTTCTCCTCCCCTCATCCTAGCCGAACACCCAAGGAAGGGTTCTCCCTTGGAAAAGCTCCACAAGAGGTCTCATCTCCAAGATCTAAGGGGTCTTCCAAGGATACAAGGACAAGGGGGTTTAAGGGTCCAAAGATCTTACCATTTCCTTCTCTTTCAAGGTTCGAAAAATCAAGAAACCCAAGGTATGACTCCCTCACCTGTGGTATAATAGTTCTTTATATTTTAGCATGATTTATTGGTTGGTTTTTGGGACTTGAGGTTGAAAGAAACAAAATCAACACCCTAGAGACCCTATGGGTTTCGGCCACAATGTTTTAGGGTCCATAATAATGCTAAAAATCTTTATAATGTTATTTAATGTTCACTTATGATGTTTAGAGGTTAAGTATAATTTTTGGGAATTTTTGGAGTACCCTAGGACACCCTAGGGTTTCGGCCAACATGAAAGAAACAAAATCAACACCCTAGAGACCCTATGGGTTTCGGCCACAATGTTTTAGGGTCCATAATGATGCTAAAAATCTTTATAATGTTATTTAATGTTCCCTTATGATGTTTAGAGGTTAAGTATAATTTTTGGTAATTTTTGGAGTACCCTAGGACACCCTAGGGTTTCGGCCAACATGAAAGAAACAAAATCAACACCCTAGAGACCTTATGGGTTTCGGCCACAATGTTTTAGGGTCCATAATGATGCTAAAAATCTTTATAATGTTATTTAATGTTCCCTTATGATGTTTATATGTTAAGTATAATTTTTGGGAATTTTTGGAGTACCCTAGGATACCCTGGGGTTTCGGCCAACATGAAAGAAACAAAATCAACACCCTAGAGACCCTATGGGTTTCGGCCACAATGTTTTAGGGTCCATAATGATGCTAAAAATCTTTATAATGTTATTTAATGTTCCCTCATGATGTTTAGAGATTAAGAATAATTTTTGGGAATTTTTGGAGTACCCTAGGATACCCTAGGGTTTCGGCCAACAACAAGAACCCTTGTGTAGGGTTGGGTTTAAAACCTCAAGTGTTGGTTTTATGTATTGTCATGATATAAGGGAGATGGAGGGTATTTATGTGAATGCTTCACATGGCCTAGAGACCCTATAGGTTTCGGCCAAGTACCCTAATAGGGTGGAAAGTTAGGACTCATTTCAAGTAAGGGGCCCCAAATGGCCCTATGGTAAGGTATGGTTGGTGTATAACAATTGATTTGGGGATATTAATGGAAATTTTTCCATGCCCCATGGCCTCGAAGTTTCGGCCAAGAGCAAGATTAGGGTTAAAGGATTAGGATTGGCCTTAAGTATGGAATCAAATGTTTCCTATGGCCTAGTATGTATGTATGGGATGTTGTTTGGGGAAGTTATGTGAAGCTTCATGAACCTATGGTTCCTTGGGGCTTTCGGCCAAGGGTCTAACCTAGGGTTAGGGTTGGGTTAAACCTCCAAAGATGCTTGTGTATGAGTTACCAAGATATATGTTTAAGTAAGATGAAAGAAGTTCTATGTTAACCAAATCCTTAGTTTGTATGTCATGAATTATATGTTAAGTCATAGATGTTTAGACATGTGTCATGATTTATGAATGATATGTATGTATGCCATATCTTATGAATGATATGCCATGTTTTATGAATAATATGCATGTATGCCATGTCTTATGAATGATACGTATGTATGCCATGTTTTATGAATAAGATATATGTATGCCATGTCTTATGAATGAGGTTAAAGTACATGCCTTTAAGGCATAATGATGATGAATGACAAGTATGATGAATGAATGATGATGAATGGCAAGTATGATGAATGAATGATGATGAATGACAAGTATGATGAATGAATGATGATGAAGGAAAAAGCATGTGAAAGCATTTTATTTTATTTTATGGGCTTGTACCGGACCTAAGTAAGGTCCACGGTTCTGGACTACCGATGAAGCTGTCCACGGTTCGGGACTACCGATGAAGTTGTCCTTACGGTTCGGGACTACCGATGAAGCTCTCCTTACCCTAGTAGGTCGAGATTAGCTACCTCGTATTTACTTAGGGATGCGCGCATATGATGAATGAATGTGGTACAAGCCAGGGCCCAATGAATGTTATGATTATGTTAAAGTATTTAAAAGCATGTTTTTAAAGATTAAGCATCCTTATATATATATGCAATTGCCACATGCATTCATCCATGTTATGCATTATACTTATGATAAGAATATTATGCAAAGTAAGTTTATGCAAGGTATGTTTATGCAAATGATTTATTTATGTTTATGTTAATTAGAATGCCATGATTTTATTTATGTTCATGATAGTTTAGGATGCCATGATTTATTTATGTTTATGTTAATTAGAATGCCATGATTTTATTTATGTTCATGATAGTTAGGATGCCATGATTTAATTATGTTTATGCTAGGTTAGAATGCCATGATTTTATTTATGTTCATGATAGTTAGGATGCCATGATTTAATTATGTTTATGCTAGGTTAGAATGCCATGATTTTATTTATGCTCATGTTAATTATGATGCCATGATTTAATTATGTTTATGCTAGGATAGAATGCTATGATTTTATTTATGTCCATGCTAAGTTATGTTGCCATGATTTAATTGTGTTTATGCTAAGTTCGGATGCCATGATTTTATTTAAGTTCATGTTAGGAATGTTTATGAGGTTATATTATTATATTTATGTCTATGCCAAGAATTATGCCATGCTATGAATGTTTATGATGTTTATGTCTATGCCAAGTATTATGCCAAGCCATGAATGTTTTTATGTTTATGTATATGCTATGCTATGAAAGTGACTAAGTTATGTTCAAGTCATGTCAAAGGTATGCTAAGTGCTCATAAAGACTTATGTGCTGAGTAAAGCACTAAGTATGTTAATGTTTAAGATGCTCATGATTAAGTGATGAATGGTTTTAGTGAGTAGGAAAGAGTCTTACTAAGCCTTGTGTGCTTATAGTCTTATTTTCCTTATGCCGCAGATCACGCAAGGGGACCGTAAGGAAGCAGCAAGAGGGCAATAAAGTATGTGTGTGATAGTGACTTGGCCACGAGACCATATGTTTGCTCGTTTTATGATAGAACTTTACCTCTACTAGTATGTGCTTGAATGTGACTCTATGACATGATGCTATGTATGACATGATGCTAAGAATAACATGATGATAAGTATGACATGATGCTAAGTATGACATGATATGATGTTAGGTATAAAGTTAATATGCCAAGTGCCCATGTTATGATGTTAGGAAGGGTAGTAAGTGCATGTAGGTGTAAGTTAAAGGTTTCCGCTGCATTATGATGTCTACATGCCCTAAGTATGTTAACGTAACGTCGCTTTATGAAAAGAAAAAAAAAGCGGGCGTTACACTCTCTCCCTACATGTGTAACAAATTATATGATTTTTAAAATCTGAATTTACACTTTTACCTTTTGATTCCTTATTGGGAATCTCCCCCTTTATTCTCGTTGTCTCGGATCTCGGTTCATTTTCTGATTCTGTGTCTGAGTGGGCCTCGGGTACTGGTTGAAGCTCCTTCTTTGGTGGTTCTTTAGGAGTTTTCCCTGCAATAGAATTTATACCTTCCTCGACCATTACAGTATCTGTTTGATTATTTAATTCTAATTTTGAAAAGAATTCGAAATCGGTTACCGTCTCCGTCAATTCGTCGTCTAATTCTGGTTTGACTTTGGATTCGGGTTCAAACTCTGACTCAGCTGTTTGTGCTTGGACCGAAAGGGCAAGATAATTTACCTGATCTTCTTCTTTATCTGAGATCTCTTGATAAAGTTTAATCAATTTTTTCCAGATTTCTCTAGCACATCTGCAAGGACCTACTAGCTCGAGTTGCTCCTTGGTTAGGCCACATTGTAGAATTGTAGTTGCCCTTACATCGGTCTCGATTTGGTTGAGAGTTAGTTCATCCAATTTATCCCACTCGATTGATGACTCATATTCTATGGGAAAAGAGAATCCCGTTTGGATGATCAGTCATAGGTCCATGTGGGCTTTCAGAAGGGACTCCATTTGACATCTCCAAAAATTGAAGTTCTCGCCGGAGAATAACGCTGGACAAGCACTGTTTCACTCTTGGTTGGTCATTTAGTTTATACCTTGCACACAAGAGAATTAACAGAAATGTACCAAGACTTGGTCTTGGATTAGTAGTGTAGGAGAGAGAAAAAAAATAGCCCAATAAAAATATTGCAGGAATTTCGAGGTAAAAAATATTAAAAAAATAAAAAAAATTATGACAAATTTTCAAAATTATTCGTTTTATCAATTCTGACTTATGGTGAAAAAATAAAAATTCAAGTGGTGTTGCACTAACCTTGATTAACGAGAAAGATTAAAAAAAATAAAATAATTTCAAAAATTCGAAAAACTCTCAAATTGGAGGTTGCACCAAATTTGAGCTACCCCGCTCTGTTATCACTTGTTAGATCGAGAAGAACGATAGAGGGGGGGGTGACTATCGTAAAACGTTTTTGGATTCGTAAAGAGAATAAGCAGCGGAAAATAGAGAAACACACAAACCAAACACAGGCGATTTTACTTGGTTCGGAGTCGCGGTCGGCTCCTACTCCAAGGCCCACGGTCGTTGACCGTTTACTGCGGGCAATTCTATATGTGCGCAAATGTTTACAGGGAGATTTTATAGATGTAGTACAGTAAACATAAAATTGAGCTCTTTCGTTACCGACACCCGGTGTGGATTGTTCTTCGGAGCAGAGGGTCGTCATCGGCGCTTCAATCTCAAGATGGGAGGTTTCTGGGGCAGAGCGCTTGAGTAGAAGAGCGTGTTGGCGTTGGAAAGTTATGTTTTCAAGCCTTAGGGGTCGAGGGCTATTTATAGCAGTCCTGGGGCGCCCTGGACGTTGGAGGCGCCCTCTAAGTGGCCTTCGATCCGCAACAATCTCGGTCAGCCCTTATCCCGCTCGAGTAGGGCTGAGGTTTGACTGTGGGGGCGCCCGAGACACTGGGGGCGCCCCGGTTGACTTGGTCTGTTGGCTTCTCGACCGGTTCACTTCATTGGCTTGAACCCAGGGCGCCCTGGCCACTGGGGCGCCCGGGACACAGGGGGCACCCTGGCCCAGTAAGCCTTTGAAGCGTTTTTTTTTGTTCACTGCTTTTCCTTGACCTTGGGGGCGCCCGGGACCTCCGGGGCACCCTACTCAGTTGCTGCCTCTCTCCCTTGAGGCGTTCTGAGCTGCAGAGACTCATTCCTTTGGTCCTACATCTTGGGTTAGTTGCAAATGCAATAAAACAAGAATATGTTATGATTATACAGCCTTTGCTGTCTTGGTTTTGACTTTGGATCTCCAAAATGGAACCCTAGGTCGAACCGACGCCTACTGTTCCCTCGACGGGGAACGCATCCTCACCAACTCCTCTCAGGAGAATTTACCTGTTGCCAACCGGCTCCTCCGGTTGGACTTTTGCCTAGCAGTCCTTCGCCAGGTGCCTAGCAGTCCTTCACCAGGTCTTCGTTACCAAGCAGTCCTTCGCCTGGTGCCTAGCACTCCTTCGCTAGGTCTTCGACTCCTAGCAGTCCTTCGCTAGGTGCCCAGCTATCCTTCGCCAGGTCTTCGGTCCCAAGCAGTCCTTCGCCCGGTGACTGGCAGTCCTTCGCCAGGGCTTCGGTACCAAGCAGTCCTTTGCTCAGTGCCTAGCAGTCCTTCGCTAGGCCTTTGTTTCGTGGCAATCCTTTGCCAGGACTTTGTTTCGTGGCAGTCCTTCGCCAGGTGCCTAGCAGCCCTTCTCTAGGACTTTGTTTCCTGACAGTCCTTCGCCAGGTGCCTAGCAGCCCTTCGCTAGGACTTTGATTCCTGACAGTCCTTCGCCAGTTGCCTAGCAGCCCTTCGCTAGGACTTTGCCTGCACACTTGAGTAATATTGTTAGATCACCAATAATACTTAACTTTGAACCCTTTGCCAATATCAAAATAAGGTTCGATATGGTGCTTCCTGCACCAACAATCTTTGCCAAGCCTCTTCCTTAATCGGAATTTACATCTTTAAGAAGAGGCCTTGGAATGTGTTTTGTAGAAGTATAGGATGAACTTGGCGATATTAGATTTAAAAAAGGTTGCTTGGTCCATTAGGGTGATACATTTGGCTCACTTGTGCTTGTGGCACATTGTTAAACCATTTAAAGTATCAAAATATCAAAACTAGACCAACTATGGGGAAGGCAAGTGTTTAATCAATGGACACTTTGCCCAAAAATCATAGTTGAAAATTTTAAACATTTGGAAACCATTTTATGATGTACACACTTTGCCATGCTTCTTAAAGCTACATCATTGCAAAATTAGATTGAATACTTGATACAAAATGTAGTAGTTTTCAAAGTTTTGGATTTTTATCAAATGTCATGCATGTTTGAAATTCTATATGGACTAATATTTTTTTTCCTGATAGAGTATATCATTTCAAACATGTATGAAAAATTTTACAATTTTTGGATTTTTTCTGAATTTTTTGGAAGTTTCTGAAATTCGACAGAAAAACTGAAATGTGTCACTGATAGCGTATCAGTCGACTGCCCCATGGGCAGTCGACTGGCACGGCTAATTTCAGCTGCTGTGAGAATTTTCAAAAATCAAAAATTCTCTTATTTGGTGTCATGGGTTTTGGTTGCTTGAGGCAATCATTTTGATGGTGTCAAAGGGGGAGAATGGGTGGTTTAAGTTAGAATTTTAACTTGAAATGGATGGTTTAAGGTTTTCCTTCTCACATAAACCTTGAATGATTAAAAATGGGAGAAGACATGGATTAAGGGGGAGGTTACCTCTTAGGTTCTGATATGTCTTACTTTTTAAAAATTGTTGTGTTAAGTGGAACTTAACCTGGATTATGATTAGAATTGAAAATGGGGAGAAAACATAGGTTTAGGGGGAGGTTACCTCTTAAGGTTACTATGTCTTATGCTTTTTCAATTGCTATCTTTTGCTATTGTTATTGTGGCTGTCATTTATCTCTAACGTAAATATATTACCACACATCAAAAAGGGGGAGATTGTTGAGGCAATCGACCCTTAAATGATTGGAAGATCATGGTTTTGATGTGTGTGGTTGAATATGTAACGCCCAAAAATTCCCTTTTTTAGTTCTTAAAGTCCTTAGAATTATTTAGAAATGGTTTAGAAATATTCTAGATATTATTAGGAATTTTTAGAGTATTTTTATAGAATTTTCCGAGTCCGTTTGGTATTTTTGGAAAAAAAGAAAAAAAAAAGGAAAAAAGGAAAAAAAAATGGAAAAACCAATTAAGTGCAGCGGGTGGATCGAACCCGCGACCACCGCGGGACCACACAAGCGCGCAACCGGCTGGGCTAGGGGTATCAAGCACAACAAGGGATGGAGAGAAGGATATTAAAGGAGTAGTTAGGTCAATCCGCCCCATAAGTATAAATAGATGAAAAGAGGGAGAAAAATCGTTAAGGGCAGCAGGGGGTCCGAACCCGCGACCAGCATGAAACCAGGCAAGCGCGCGACCAGCCAGGCTAGGGTATCAAGCACAGCAAAGAGTGGAGAGACTTATATTTAAGTTGTGGTTAGGTCAATCCGCCCCATAAATATAAATAGATAAGTTAAGAGAGGAAATTGGATTTTTGGTTTTCCCTCTTCCTCACCCTAGCCGCGCGACCCTTCCCCTCTCCTCTCTTGGGCGAAACAACACCAAGGCCAAGAGGGCCGGCCAAAGCTCCCCTCCAAGAGATATTCCTATATTCGGGATCCCCGCGACGAGAGGAACGCGTAGGCGCGAAGAATTCTCCGAGATCTCAAGTTTCTCCCGAGTCCTATACGTCAATCTTGGTTGTAAGTCCAAGATATCAATGTAAGTACTGCTCACCTGCAGTAAGAGGCGGTTTTTCCGCGAGAATTTCCTTTAAAAGTTTTTAGAAGAGATATTTCCTTTTTGTTTGAGTTTTTGCTTGTGATCTTAGTTCATTATATGCTTATATACGTTGATTAATACCCTATGTGAGTTTAGGGTCCAAGAAAAGCTATGAGAAAAGAAAAGAAAAGATAAAGATAAGAAAAGAAAAGGCCAAGGCCTTAAGAAATCCCCAAAAGTCAAGACTTAGGGATTTTTAGCACGCAAGGTGCTCCAGAAAATGCCAAGGCATTTACAGATAAGAAAGAAAAGAAAGAAAAGCTATTTTATTTTATAAGGCCAGTACCCGAACGTCCAAGGGCGTCGTTAAAGAAATCCAGGTGTCCAATTCCAAGGTCTTGGCCCTGGTAGACCAAGGTCTGCTCTATTAGGATTGGTGGCTCGCTACCCCAACCTTTTAGGGAACGCGCATATCAGATGGTACTTACGTCTTCAGTGGATCCAAGTGATTATTATTTTCAAGTATATGCTTTAGCAAAGTTTCGAAAGTTTAAGAAAGTTTTCAAAAGTTAAAGAATAGCTAAAGTTTCAAGTTGAGCCAAGAAAAGAAAATTGAGATTTATTATTGCTTGAGTATGCATGTTTTGAGTTATACATGTTCTTAGTTTTCTTCCAAGCATGTTAGTATCTCATATGATTTTCATATTGTTCAAAGAAGCATGTTTGCACATTTCGAGATTTTGTGAGCTAGATAGTACTTACTAAGCTTTTTGCTTACTAGTTGCATTTCCTCTTACTGCAGATAAAGGTAAAGGCAAGCAATTCTGAAGGAAGGCGACGAGGCGGTGCTGAGTAGAGTGTGTGTGGTGGCTGATTATGGAGAGATCTTTGAGACGAGACAATTTAGTTATTTGAATTGCAATGTTTAAGTTTATTCAAATTTCAAGTTCTTGCTTATGGAGATTATAGAGTATTTGAGTTTTGGATAGTTTTACATGCTCAATTTCTTAGAGTAAAGATTCCATGTCATTTCATTTAGCATACATATCCTTATGATCGCATTGGGTGAGTAGAAGTGTAAGTAGTTAGAGATATTGATACTTTGTTAGAGAAAAAGGTGTTTGTGCCAAGATAGTATCAATTTCCCTTTGAATCAAGTTTTTATTGCTTAAAAATGTTTAGAAAAGTTGCAATCACATTTCATAATGCATTAGCAAGGTTGTAGAACATGTATTTGGCGTTATGAATGTTTAGGAGTCAAGATTGGTACAAACTCTATTGTTAGAGTTTATATAAACTTGTTTAGTTTATTTTCTTCCATAAAAGTCCTAAATTCAAGTTTATGGAATCGTTTGATTGGTTAAATTGTTTAGGAAACTGACATAGAGTATAGAAATGGTGTCGTAGTTTGATATGGCTCGAAACTGAATGAATGGTGGACTTAAGAAGCAAGAGCCGAAAACCTGTAATTCTGATTACAGGCGTACCAGTCGACTGCTACGTCACCAGTCGACTGGTACGGGCAGTTTGAGTTGGGTGAGGCTTGTTTCAATAAGTATCAACTACGAGTTTTGAGAAGGAAAGTGTGATATGGTATCGTGCATGACTACTTAAGTTAGAATATCATTGTTAGATGAATTTAAAAGTTTAAAAAAAAAGATTTCCGCATTTCTATTAGTTGTGCATTAGAGTCGAGAAGTAGACAGAAGTAACGATCCGTCTAAGGCAGTAAGAAGGCGGGTCGCTACAGGTGGTATCAGAGCAGTTCCCATTCTCCAGCATCACACACACATCAGCATCAACCTTGCCGTCTTCAAGTAAGAAAGCTTTAAGTTTCAGTTTTTCTATTGCTCCTTTACTTAACTTCAGTATAGAGAAATGCTTAAGTACTTACTCATATGTGCATAGAACAAGGAAGCATGTTTAATACCTTAGTATCACGGAATCATGTTTAATCCCTAGAATGGATATTAGAGAAATGCTTAAGTACTTACTTGATTTGCCCAAAAGTAAGTTTTGGGATTATGGCACGCATGGTGCTTGATAAAAGTTTTGAGTAAGACCAAGGTCTTACTAAGCCCTAGAACGAGTTCTAGGATTAAGAAATGAGATAAGAATCAAGACCAAGGTCTTGTTATATCCTAAAGCAAGTTTGGGAACATTACCATTAAGTGTTAAGTTATACATTTGAGGACGTCCTAGAAAGGCCCAAAACGAGGAGCAAGCTCCTAGAGGGCAAGAGGCAACAGAGTCAGTACCCCCACCAAATCTCTTAGACGTGGTGGCTCAGTTACAGAGACAGTTAGCAGAACAACAGCAAGTTATTGCCACTAGGATGGCTAACCAGCAGGTCGTTATTATTACCTCGCCAGTGGCGAATGTAGTGGCACCAGTTGTGATCGAAGACCCATCGATTACATCTGTAGTTCGGCAAGGGGAGTAAGGCAAGAAGCGTACCTCATTCAGTAGGAGAAACTGAAGCCAGGGAACTTCCCAGGCACAAGCAAACCATGGGATGCTTAAGCATGGTTCAAAACGTTGGAAAGAATAGTAGGGCTACTGGACTGGCATGAGGTAGAGAAGATAAAGTGTGCATCTTTCTGCCTTACGGGAGATGCTAGAATATAGTGGAAGAGAGTCAAGGCCAAGAGAAATGTCAGCCAGATGACATGGGCCGACTTCGAGACTGAGTTCTTCGAAGAATACTTTCACATGCAAGTAACCAACAAGCATTATGATGAATTCACGGAGTTCAGACAAGGAGAACTATCCGTGGATGAAGCAGTGAAGATGTTTAAGCGGTTAGCTCATCTGTGCCCAGAGCTAGTTAGCACAGAAAAAGAGATAGTTAGGCTAATGCTCAAGATGTTAAGGCCTGAGATAGCGTTGAAGGGGGCTAGCGGTGTTAAGAGGCTGCAAACCTCCGAAGAACTAATAAGTAGTGCTTTGATCACTGAGCACTACTTAAACAGTATAAAGGCCACCAGAAAGGTTGAACGATGAAGTTCTTAACAACCTTACCGTCAGGGGAAGTAATGGCCTCTACTGAGAGGCTAAGGGCAGTATCAATCTAGATTTCCAACCGAGAGCTCTACAGTGACTTGTTAGTCCTTGAGATGAAGGATTACGATGTCATTTTAGGAATGGACTTCTTGAGCAAGTATAATGCTCTATAGACTGCCGCAAGAAAAAGTCAAGTTCACACCAGAAGCAGAACCTTCATTTGAGTTTATTGGAGACCCAAGGAGAAAGATAAATAGGTTCCTACCTACCTTACAAGCTCAGAGAATGTTAGAGAAGGGGTGCTCTGGTTTTCTAGCTCATATAGTGGATGCGAGTCAAGGAGAAGGATTGAAGAGAGAAGAAGTGAGGGTAGTCTGTGACTATCCTGAGGTGTTTCCTGAAGGGTTACCAGGACTCCCTCCCAATCAGGAAATTGAGTTTGAAATTGAGTTGGCCCAGGAACCAACCCAATTTCGAAGGCACCTTATCGCATAGCACCAGCAGAACTGAAAGAATTACAAGAACAATTGCAAGAGCTGCTTGACAAGGGTTCCATCCGCCCTAGTCATTCACCTTGGGGAGCTCCTGTACTTTTCGTCAAGAAGAAGGATGGGTCTATGCGTCTGTGCATAGACTACAGAGCTCTGAACAAGGTGACCATCAAGAACAAGTACCCCCTTCCTAGAATAGATGATTTATTTGATCAACTAAAAGGGGCTACAGTGTTCTCGAAGATAGATCTGCGTTCTGGGTATCATCAGCTGAAGGTTAAAGAAAGTGACATCCCCAGGACGGCCTTCAGGACAAGATACGGCCACTACGAATTTGTAGTAATGCCTTTTGGAGTAACCAATGCTCCAGCAGTCTTCATGGAGCTGATGAACCACATCTTCAGGGAGTATCTCGATAAATTCGTCATTGTATTTATTGATGATATTCTCATATACTCACAGACTCCAGAGGACCATGCTACACACTTGAGGATAGTGCTGCAGATCCTTCAGCAGGAGAAGCTCTATGCAAAATTCTCAAAGTGTGAGTTTTGGCTAGATCAGGTGACCTTCCTAGGTCACATTGTATCCAAAGAAGGCATTCAAGTTGATCCAGCCAAGATAGAAGCAGTCAGCAACTGGTGTAGACCCAAGAATGCCAGTGAAATCAGAAGCTTCTTAGGCCTGGCAGGATATTACAGAAAATTTGTGGAGGACTTTTCCAGGATAGCCTCTCCACTCACAGCCTTGACCAGAAAGAACAAGAAGTTTGAATGGTCAGATAAATGCGAGCACAGTTTTCTAGAGCTGAAGAAGAGATTGACCAGTGCTCCCATCCTGACTGTTCCAGAGAGTGACAAGGCCTTTGACATCTACAGTGATGCATCCAAGATGGGCCTTGGAGCTGTCCTCATGCAAGACGGTAAAGTAATAGCATATGCCTCCAGACAGCTCAAGGACTATGAGAAGAATTACCCTACCCACGACCTTGAGCTAGCAGCTGTGGTTTTCGCACTGAAGCTCTGGAGACACTACCTGTATGGAGTGCAGTGCAGAATCTTCACAGACCATCAAAGTTTGAAGTACTTCTTCACTCAGAAGGACCTGAATATGAGGCAGCGCAGGTGGCTAGAGTTGGTCAAAGATTATGACTGTGAAATCCTCTACCACCCAGGTAAAGCTAATAAAGTGGCAGATGCACTGAGCAGAAAATCCTGTGCAGCACTGATGTCCTTATCATCACTGTCTCTACCACTTCAGAAAGAAATAAAGGATTTTGGAGTCGAGGTAATAATTGGGCAACTTTCTGCATTGACCCTAGAGTCAACCCTGCTTAAGGATATACAAGAAAAGCAAGATCAAGACCCAGAGATCCAGAAGATCAAGCAGGAGATCCAAGAGGCAGAAAATTCAGAGTTTCGAGTATCAGATAGTGGCATCCTCTATTTTGGAGACCGCCTTTGCGTCCCCAATGATGAGGAACTAAGAAAGAATATTTAGAAGAGGCCCACAGTACCCCATACTCTATGCATCCTGGTTCTACCAAGATATATCAAGATTTAAAGAAAGGATTCTGGTGGTCTGGACTCAAGCGAGACGTGGCCAGGTATATCAGTACCTACTTGACCTGTCAGAGAGTCAAAGCAGAACACCAGAGACCAGGAGGAGTTCTACAGCCACTTCCCATTCCAGAGTGGGAGTGGAAAGAAATATCCATGGACTTTATCATAGGTCTTCCAAGAACCACCCAGGACACGATGCAATTTGGGTGATAGTGGACAGATTGACCAAGTCTGCCCACTTTCTAGCCATCAAGGTGTCGCACTCAGTAGAGCATTTAGCACAGCTGTACGTGAAAGAAATAATCAGACTTCACGGAGTTCCGAAGTCGATCGTTTCTGACAGAGATGGGCGGTTCATCTCCCATTTTTGGAGGTGTGTTCAGGACGCCCTAGGCACCAGACTTCAGTTCAGCACAGCTTTCCATCCCCAGACAGATGGACAAACAGAGAGAGTAAATCAGATTTTAGAAGACATGCTCAGGGCTTGTGCGTTGGACTTTAAAGGCAGTTGGTGCAAATTTCTGTGCTTAGCTGAGTTTGCCTACAACAATAGCTATCAGGCCACCATCAGGATGGCACCTTATGAGGCATTATATGGCAGGAAATGTAGATCACCCATATGTTGGCAAGAAGCTGGTGAGAAGAAAGAGATGGAGTCAGGACTAGACAGCCAGACTGAGCTTATAGATGAGACCACTCAGGCTATCCAGACGATCCGCCAGAGGATTGAGACTGCCCAGAGTAGACAGAAAAGTTATGCTGACACACGCCGTAGGCCACTTGAATTCCAAGTTGGAGATTCAGTATTTCTCAAGGTCGCTCCATGAAGGGAGTGATGAGATTTGGTAAAAAGGGTAAGCTAAGTCCTCGCTACATAGGACCCTACAAGATCATAAGAGGGTTGGTAAGGTAGCATATGAGTTGGACTTACCAGAGGATATGTCAGCTATCCACAGTACATTTCATGTCTCCATGCTAAAGAAGTGTATTCACGACCCTAGCCAAGTGATTCAGCCTCAGTCAGTACAGATCCAAGAAGATCTTAGCTATGAGAGCAGACCGACACAGATAGTGGACAAAGCAGTTAAAAGATTAAGAAACAAGAAGTGCCACTAGTGAAGGTCATCTGGCAGAATCAACAGAATGAAGAGGCTACTTGGGAACGTGAGGACAGCATGAGAAGAGATATCCAGAATTATTCTAAGTTCGAGGACGAACTTTTTATAAGGTATGGGGGATTGTAACGCCCCAAAATTTCCATTTTTAGTTCTTAAAGTCCTTAGAATTATTTAAAATGGTTTAGAAAT
>JAGFNQ010002065.1:283538-314979 GCA_024364735.1 Boesenbergia rotunda | reverse complement strand
AATGAAATTGTCATGTTTAATTTGGTTACGCTTCCGAAGCGGACCAAATTGGATTTACGACAAATTACTTTTCTTTGGGTATCTGAGCCTCGGGGAGCCACCCTTAGAAAAAATTTGTTGTAATTAATTAAATCCATGAATAAAATATGATTTAAGAGGTGATGCTCTTACATATTGTTGTCTCCAAAATTAATTAGGAAAATGGTTTCCTATAGAGTTTTCTTAAATGAGATTTTCATGAAAATAATATGTGGTTGAATTAAGGGAATTCTCTCTTAATTTAATAAGATTTGATTTAGAGAAATCAAAGTCTTAAACATATTATTTCCGAAATTGATTATGACAATTTAGGAAATTGTTTCCCAAAACAATTCCTTAATAAAGTATGAAATTAGAATTAGGAAATCCGGTTCCTAATTCAATTAATGAGACTTGATAAATTAAGTCACATACATACTTTATTAAGGAAATCGTTAGTCATGACATAATTATATGTCATGAATGTGCTTAAAAGAAAGGATGAGACCCAAAACCCCTTACAAAATATTAAGGCCAACACCTTCCATTAATATGGTTAGAATCGGAGTTTTGTTTCTCGTTTGGGTTGATGGACACATCCATGCCCGGCTTGAACCTCAACATGTTCAAACCATGGAATTAGTTTGAATAATATAGTTGGAGTCAGAGGTCAATCCTTAGTTTTGGTTGTTGGACACATCCAAGCCTAACTAAGCGGTTGAATGAGCTCCAACCATATTAAAACTATTTCTTGATTAATGGGTCAGCCTTAAGCTTGGAGCATCAATTTGTTGTGCCACAGCCAAGGTCGATGTAAAGAGAGGTGCAGTTGGGTGCTATGTATATTGTTACATACTTGTTAATGAGTTAACAACCCAATGATTTATGCAAACATTCAATTAGTTGATAGCATAAAGTAATAGTTACATATATGTGATGTGTAATCGGTATAATTACCTACCTTCATAGCTAAGAATAACTTGATGGCCACAGCCATGGTTGTTTTTATCTATGGTTGGATATCAACCTATTTGGAGATGCTCCTACAATCTCCCGAATTGATAAAAAAGGGTTATTCAATTTGAAAAATAAATAGGATTTTTAATTAATGTATATTGATACAGTTTTTATCATTCTTCTCACATAAGCTCAATTTGTATTTTTAGGTTAATCACTCGATCATGTCTTCTCTAAACTTGCGTTCCATTTTGGACACCAATAAACTGACTGGGCCGAACTTCATGGACTAGCTTCGAAACCTGAGGATAGTCCTCAAGGCAGAGAAGCTTGCATATGTCATTGAGGATCAACTTCCCAACCGCCCACCAGAGGGTGCAACTCCAGAACAGTTAGTGGCCTATCAGAAACATGTGACTGATTCTGAACTTGTGAGTTGTATTATGCTAGCCTCTATGGTACCTGAGCTGCAAAAGTAGCATGAGCATATGGATGCTTATACTATCATCTTCCATCTTCATGAGTTGTTCGAAGAGCAGGCGAGATCCGAAAGGTTCGAAGTCTCCAGACTCCTCTTCACCACTAAGATGCAGGAAGGCACTTCTGCCTCACAGTTTGTGTTAAAGATGTTGGGGTACATTGAGCGACTGAGCACACTCAGTTTTGCAATGGATCATGAACTAAGTATTGACTTAATTCTGAATTGTTTGCCCAAAAGTTATTCACAATTTGTGATGAACTATCGGATGAACAAACTAGAAACTACCATTCCTGAGTTGCTCAACCTGCTGAAGACTGTAGAGCCTTCTGTAAAGCCGGATCAAAAGGCGGTTCTGTTAGTTGGTTCCTCGAAGAAAGGTTCTAAGAGGAAGGCCAAAGAACAGAATAAGGGAAAGAAGAAAAAGGCCAAAAAGATTGAAAAGAAACCAAAAGGCACTTGCCATCATTGTGGCAAGGAGGGTCACTGGCGAAGAAATTGCAAGGTTTATCTTGAGTCCTTGAAGAATAAGGCATCCGATGCCCCATCCTCTTCAGGTATCTTCGTTATTGAATGTCACTCTATTTCCTCTAATAGCTGGGTACATGATACTGGGTGTAGCTCACACATATGTAATGACATATAGGGGCTAAGGAATAGAAGAAGACTCGTCAAAGGAGAAGCGAATTTACGAGTTGGAAATAGAGCAAAGATTGCTGCTGTTGCCATCGGAACATATTTGCTAAAGCTCCCCACTGGACGTGTCTTAGAATTGGATAATTGTTATTTTGTTCCTTCGTTAATAAAGAACATTGTATCTATTTCATGTTTGAATTAAAAGGGTCATCATTTAACTTTTAGTAACAATTGTTGTTACATAACTTTAAATGGCGTTCTTTATGGGAATGGAACTTTGTGCAATGGTATCTACACGTTAGATTTATCCAGTGACGTTTTCAATATCGAAGTTAGCAACAAACGTGCTCGAATAGATAATCGAATAGACTCCTACACTTGGCATTGCCGTCTTGGCCATGTAAGTAAGAAACGCATGACCGAATTACACCGATGTAGAATTTTGGAATCATTTGAACCCGATTCATTTAATACATGCGAATCATGCTTAAAAGGCAAGATGACCAAATTACCCTTTTCCGAAAAAGGTAATCCAGTGGGAGAGTTGCTTGGTCTAATACATACTGATGTATGTGGACCAATGTCAACTCTTGCACAAGGAGGCTATAGCTACTTCATCACCTTTATCGATGATCACTCACGATTCGGGTATGTGTTCTTGATGAAACACAAATCTGAAGCCTTTGAGAAATTCAAAGAGTTCAGAAATGAAGTAGAGAAACAGCTTGGCAAAAGTATTAAGATACATCGATCCGAACGGGGTGGTGAATACTTGAGTCAAGAGTTTCAAGATGATCTTAGGGACAATGGGATATTGTCCCAATGGACTCCGCCGTATACGCTACAGCATAATGGTGTATCTGAGAGGCGCAACCGAACCTTGATGGACATGGTTAGGTCTATGATGAATCATGCAACTCTTCCAAAATTCTTTTGGGGCTATGCACTAAAGACAGCTGTTTACTTGCTAAACAGAGTCCCGACCAAGGTAGTCTCAACTACTCCATATGAGACATGGAATAGTAAGAAACCTCACTTAATTCACCTTAAGATATGGGGTTGTCCGGCTTATTGGAAGAGGACTGTATCAGACAAATTGGATGCTAAGTCTGATAAATGTCTATTTATTGGATACCCTAAGGAAACGAAGGGTTACCAATTCTATCATCCCTTGGAACAAAAGGTGTTTGTTCCAAGGCATGCTGTATTTCTGGAAAGAGAATTTCTTTTACAAGAAAACAGTGGGAGTGGCATTGAACTTGATGATGTTCAAGAAACTCCAATAGACATTACAGAGACACCTAGTCTAGACCCACAACCAATATCTCATAATGATGAGCTATCAGTTGAACCTAAAACAAAACCACCTCTTCGTAGATCTGATAGGACATGCAACATTCCAGAGAGATACGGATTTCTCATAAGTGAATCGAACGACGTGTTACTCATAAGCGATGACGAACCTATCAGTTATGAAGATGTTCTGAAAAATTCAGAAAGGGACAAATGGCTTGAAGCCATGAAGTCGAAAATGGATTCCATGTACGAAAATCAAGTATGGGACTTGGTTAACCCACCTGAAGGGATTAAGCCCATAGGCTGCAACTGGGTTTTCAAGAAAAAAACCGACATGGAAGGTAATGTTGTTACCTTTAAAGCTAGATTAGTGGCAAAAGGATATCGTCAAAAACAAGGAATTGATTATGACGAAACCTATTCGCCAGTAGCTATGCTTAAATCCATTCGGATGCTCCTAGCCATAGCAGCTCATTATGATTATGAGATATGGCAAATGGATGTGAAAACAACTTTCCTTAATGTAAACCTGCTTGAGGATGTATACATGATACAACCTGAAGGTTTCACATCGGTTGATAAAACCAAAGTATGCAAGCTTCGACGATCCATATATGGACTGAAGCAAGCATCTAGGAGCTGGAATATCCGTTTTGATAAGACAATCAAAGAGTTTGATTTCTCACAAAATCCTGACGAACCTTGTGTGTACAAGAAGGTTAGTGGGAGTGCGGTCGTATTCCTAGTATTATATGTCGATGACATCTTACTTATAGGAAACGATATATCAGTCTAACAAACAGTTCAAATTTGGTTGTCCAAAACTTTCTCCATGAAAGACCTGGGAGAAGCAACCTATATCCTTGGGATTAGAATATATAGAGATAGATCAAAACGGTTGCTTGGTCTTTCACAGTCTACATATATAGACCGAGTGCTAAAAAGGTTTAGCATGTCGGAATCCAAGAAAGGATACCTTCCCATCAGGCATGGGATCAACCTTTCAAAGTCTATATGTCCGCGCATAGAAGACGAGAGGATTTGCATGAATAAGATTCCTTATGCATCCGCGATAGGATCTATCATGTATGCTATGTTGTGTACTAGGCCCGATGTATCGTATGCTCTGAGCGTCACAAGCAGATACCAGTCGGATCCAGGAATGGATCATTAGGCGGCTGTCAAGACAATCCTTAAGTACTTAAGAAGAACTAAGGATGTGTTCCTAATATATGGAGAAGGAGATATGGTAATACGTGGGTATACAGATGCCAGTTTCCAGACAGATAAGGATGACTCCAAATCTCAGTCTGGATACGTATTTACTTTGAATGGAGGCGCAGTATGTTGGAAAAGTTCCAAACAAGACACCGTAGCGGATTCTACCACGGAAGCGGAATATATCGCAGCTTCGGAAGCTGCAAAGGAACCAAGGTCTCATGAGCGATCCAAACACGTGCTTCGCCGCTATCATCTGATCAGAGAGATTATAAGTAGGAATGATATACAAATTGAGAAAATTCCCACTGAAAGGAATTTAGCGGATCCTTTAACTAAGGCCTTACCTCAAAGCAAGCTTGAGGGTCATTTTAGAGCCTGTGGTATTGGATACCGTAGCGATTGGCATTAGGCCAAGTGGGAGTTTGTTAGTGATATGAGAGAAGTGTCCTAAGACAATCGCCTTATGATTGTAAACATTTATTTTAATAAATAATAATTCACTATTTGAGTATACATGTCAGTGAATTTGATTGGGATCTTAAGCTCATCTACTGAATGTCCGCAATACAATTCACAGCATAAGAGAATTTGTGATGGGATCACAACTAGTGATTATCTCTACATGTGCAATTGTGAAGTATTGAAAATATCCCTAGTCGATGAATTGATAAAAACGGACACTATCAATTCGGTTGAGACTAGCATGGGTTATTCTCTAATCAGCTGATTCTCACTGGCTGGTGACATTGGGATGTCCGGAGATAAACATGGATGCTAGTTAAGGGAACTAGTTCATTGGAGTGACTGGCTGTAAAACTTCACATGGTAGTCTATACATAGACATGTCAGTGAAGCTCATACTGCTGCTTAAGTGTGATGTTCCTTTGACTTGCGGTGTTCAAGTCATCTTGGTCATGGAGACTTATACTTTAACATCTTAAGCAAGCATCTCCAAGGAGGTGTGGACCCAGGATGATTGGGTATAAGCCGAAGTGCCTGAAGATGTTTGAACAGCCTACAAAGGATTCACCACTCCTTGCGAGGAGATGTATACCCAGGCCTATCGTCGGATTGTTACTCAAAGCCTCTGGCCAGGGCATATCATGTTTAGAGTATGAGTCTCTTAAATACATGAGAGTAATTAGAAATCCAAAGAACCAGAAAGACACTACTTAGGCTAGGTGTGACGTAGTCAGTCTAGTGGGGACTGACACAAATAGAACATGTCCTGAACCAAGTGGGTATAAGATGGTGAAGGGAATGAGACACGATTCATTAGAGCTGCTGAAGGGTTTCAGAATAATTTCTGAGGTCAACCGTTGATCTTTCGATTAATTGGGGGTCATGATGTACTACTAGGCGCCACTCATGATCGTTCTATAATTAGTTGATTATAGACGGCCAACATAAATCGAAAGCCTATTTAGTCACACCACTACGAGTAATCCGAGGGATTTAAAACGAGTTGAAAATTGGATTTTCCAATCAAGAGAAATAAGTCGAATCTGACTTAATCAGAGGTGCAACGGAAACTTAAAATGGCTAAGTCTTTTGAAGGCTTATTGGGCGAATTAAATGAGTTTAATTCGTGATCGGTTCGGCTCGGTTTGGCCGGCCAAAGAGGGTGCCTAACCCCTTTGTTTTGGCCGGCCATTAAAACGGGAGAAAACCAATTTATTTGGTTTAATTAATAAAATAAATCTAGCGCGATTTGTTTTATAAATTATGGATAAATAAATTTGTATAAAGAAATTTATAGAAATAAATTTATAGAAATTTATTCCCTTTTTATGGAAATTAAAATGATCGATGGAATGATTTATTATAATTTTATAAAATCAATTATGAATTGATTTTTCCATAATAAGAAAATTAATAAATTTCTTATAAAATTTATTCCATAATAAAAGGAGAGAAGGTATTTGTTTTATTATAAAGTTAGTTATAATAAAACTTGGCTTAAACGGAATAATTAATAAGAGAATTTATAGGATAAATTTCTTATGAAAAATCCGTTAAGAGGGAGACTTGGCAAGGGAGGGGTTACTATATAAAGGAACCAAGGCTAGCCTTGAATGCCAATCAATAGAGTAATTAAGAGATTAATTCTCTCCCTCACTCTCTCTTATTCTCTTCCTCCCCTTCTCCTTCCCACCTAGGGCCGGCGCCCCTTAGTCTAACCTAGGGCCGACGCCTCTTCCTCCTAGGGCCGGCGCACCCTCTTCTCCAAGAATTGGCGTGAGCAACCTCCATCAAGAAGGAGCCAAACAAGAAGAAGAAGAAGCGGATCGCAACTCCTCTCTTCCCGAAATTTTGATTCCTTTTCTTGTTGGTTAGTTTCCATTCTTTTCTCTTGTTCTTCTAGTTGTGCCTTCCGAGAATCTAGTAGTTCTCGTCGGCACAAAACTCGTGACTTTGCGAAGTCATCCCGAAGAGAACTCGACGTGGACGCGAATAGAGGCGAAGCTTCCAAGGGACGCTACGGTTGGATCTCGTCCCTTTCTTCGAGTTACGCGAGGTACAAAGTAAATTAGTTTACTTTTCTGCAAAGTTTCAATTTATGATCATGTCCACACATCATAAGGTTGCATGCTCGATACGAGGTTAAAATAATTTGAGAAATTATTTTTATGCTAATTCTTCCGCTGCACGTAAATATTTTAAAATTTTATAAACCCGTATCCTTATCAACATGCACCCGGTCCCAACAATGGGTGCATGGAAAAATTCCATAAAATCCCCAATCAAACATTAAACTCCAACCATACCCTACCATAGGGGTTTTTAGGACTCTTGCTTGAGGGAAGCCCTAACTCTTTGCCCTAGACCCCTACTTGGCCGAAAGTTATAGGGTCACAAAGCCTTGTGAAAATTTACATAACTCATCCTCAATCTCCCTTATAGCATGATAATACACAAAACACATACTTGAAGGTTTAGATCCAACCCTACCCATGGGTTCATGGTGTTGGCCGAAACCCTAGGAGATCCTAGGGTACCCCAAAATTTCTCCAAATTTCATTTTAACTTATATTCATCATGGAAAAACATTAGAAAGCATGAATAATATTTTTAACATCATTTTGGACCCAAAAACCCTAGTGGCCGAAAGTTATAGGGTCGCAAATCATGGTTTCTTCCATATCACTAGCTAAAACCAACTTTATATTATGCTAAAAATTCAATGGAACTATTATACCACAGGCGAGGGAGTCTTACATTGGTTGATATTGATTATAGACCTTAGATTTGAGAGAAGGATGAAGATCTTGTTGCTTCTTAACCACCCCTAGCCTTTGTACCCTTGTAAAAGCCTTGGATCTTGGTGATGGAGCCTTAGGTGAACTTTTCCAAGGGAGAATCCCCTCTTGGGATTTCGGCTAGAATGAGGGAGGCGGAAGAAGAAAGTAACTCCCATGCCCCCTCTTTATAACACATTAAGGAGGGTAAGTGAAGAGTCATGGTGTCTCTTCATTTTCCTTAAGCCTTAACCATAATCCATTTCATTTCCTCATAGCACTCCCTTGCTAGGTGAATTGGTTAGAGCATGCATGGTTGTACAAGAGGTCCAAGGTTCAATCCTTGGTGCATGCACTAATTTTTCCATTTTATTTTTATTTTATTTTTCTATTATTTCGAAAATCCCTTAAAAATTCCCCCATAATTATGTTAATATTTTTCATTAAAATCCCTTTATATTTCTATAAATTTTTACCTAAAATTCACCAATAATTATGGTACTAGAAAGCCCATATAAAGCCCATTAGTGCCTAACTTCTCAATTTAAATAGGAAACCATGCTAAAACTCACCCATAATCATACTAATATTCCTAATTAAAATCTATTTATATTTATATTAAATTCTACCCAAAATCCACTAATAATCATGGTACTAGAAAAGCCCATATAAGGCCCATTAGTACTTAGTTTCTCAATTTACATGAGAAAAATCATGGATTTCTAGGCTAAGGTTCGTACTAATATCTCCAGGTCCCTCGAAAAATTATTTAGACATGATCAATATTTTGAAGAAAATATTGAGAGAATTTTCCGAGTCGTTACAAATGATGTGAACCAAACGTATCTCTGGCATTGTCGCTTGGGACATATAAATGAGAGTCGTATATCCCAGCACCATAAGGATGGATTACTGGACTTATTTGATTTTTGATCATATGAGACATGTGAATCTTATATTCTAGGCAAGATGACCAAGACTCCATTTAGTGGACACGGCAAAAGAGCGATAGACTAGTTAGGACTCATACATACTGATGTATGTGGACCTTTCAATGTCACAGCTAGAGGAGGCTATCAATACTTCATTACTATCACTGATGATGTCAGTAGATACGGTTATGTGTATCTCATGAAACATAAGTCGGAATCCTTTGAAAAGTTCAAAGAATTCAAAAGTGAAGTACAAAACTAACTTGGCAAGAGTATTAAGATGCTTCGATCAGATCGAGGTGGTGAATACCTTAGCCAAGAGTTTCGTGACCATCTAGCAGAGTGTGGGATCATATCCCAACTCACTCCACCTGGAACACCACAATGGAATGGTGTGTCCGAGCGGAGAAATCATACTCTATTAGTTATGGTATGATCGATGATGAGTCAGACAGACCTTCCTACTTCCTTCTGGGGATTTGCTCTAGAGACAGCTCTTTTTACACTTAACATAATTCCATCAAAGGCCGTCACAAAGACACCATATACGATATGGACTGGGAAGAGTCCCACGATGTCTTTTAAGAAGATTTGGTGTTGTGAGGCTTACGTTCGACGTCAAGTCTCAGATAAACTAGGACCCAAATCTGATAAGTGCTATTTTATAGGATATCCCAAGGAAACGAAGGGATATTACTTTTACAATCCCACACAAAGCAAAGTGTTTGTCACTAGAAATGGTGTTTCTCTAGAAAAGGAGTTTATTTTTAGAAGAACTAGTGGGAGTAAAATTCATCTTGAAGAAGTTTAAGATGCAGATAGTACTGAGACCTTAATGGACATTGAACAAGCACCACAAGATGTTATGGATCATGAGATTATTGCACAAGAAGTTGTGGAACAACAAGCTGTTCAAGTAGACCAACATCTTCGCAGATCTGATAGGATACGTCGTCAGCCTAAGAGATACTCATTTCTCTTGTCTGTCCATGATGGCGTTACACTTATTGAGTTGAATGAGCCTACATCCTATCAAGAAGCTGTGATGAGCCCAGATTCTGAGAAATGGCTAGAGGCCATGAGATCCGAAATGGAATCCATGTACACTAACCAAGTATGGACTTTGGTTGATCCACCTGAGGGAATTAAACCCATTGGGTGTAAGTGGGTCTTTAGAAAAAAGACTGACATGGATGGATGCATGCATACCTATAAAGGACGATTGGTAGCTAAAGGTTTCAAACAAATTCATGGTATCGACTATGATGAAACCTTTTCACCAGTGGAGATGCTTAAGTCTATTCGTATCATGCTTGCTATTGTTGCTTACCATGACTATGAAATCTGGATGATGGATGTCAAAACTGCATTCCTAAATGGGAATTTACTCGAGGATGTGTACATGACACAACCTGAGGGTTTTGTAGATCCAGAGCATGCTAGAAAGGTATGTAAATTGTAAAGGTCAATTTATGGGCTATAACAAGCTTCTCGAAGCTGGAATCTTCGATTCGATGATGCAATCAAAGCGTTTGGTTTCATCAAGAATGAAGATGAATCCTGTGTCTACAAGAGGGTTAGTGGGAGTACAGTTATCTTCCTAATCTTGTATGTAGATGACATAATCCTCATTGGGAATGATATCCCTTCACTATAGTCTGTGAAGACGTGGCTAGGGAATTGTTTCTCAATGAAAGACTTAGGTGAAGCAACCTATATCCTAGGCATCAAGATTTATAAAGATAGATCTAAGAGATTGCTTGGCTTAAGTCAGAGTACATATATTGACAAGGTGCTTAATCGTTTTGCCATGTAGAATTCCAAGAAGGGATTTCTGCCAATGTCACATGGTGTGAGTCTTTCGAAGACTCAAGGTCCCTCTTCTAAGGAGGAGAGAGACCGTATGGATCAGATCCCTTTTGCATCCGCTATAGGGTCTATCATGTACGTCATGCTTTGTACTCTACCAGATGTCTCGTATGGTTTGAGCATGACGAGCAGGTACCAGTCAGATCCAGGTGAAAGTCACTGGACAGCTGTCATGAATATTCTTAAGTACTTACGAAGGACAAAAGAATATTTCTTAATATTCGGAGGCGATGAGGAGCTAGCTGTAAAGGGTTATACTGACGCAAGCTTCCAAATAGACAGGGATGATTTTATATCGCAGTCGGGGTATGTGTTTTGCCTGAATGGTGGCGCTGTGAGCTGGAAGAGTTCGAAGCAGGATACAGTCGCAGATTCTATAACAGAGGCCGAGTATATTGCTGCATCTAAGGCAACAAAAGAGGTTGTTTGGATCCGAATGTTTATTACAGAACATGGTGTGGTTCCTAGCATAGTAGACCCCATAGACCTCTATTGTGACAACAATCGGGCTATTGCACAGGCTAAGGAACCTCGGTCACATCAGCAAACCAAACACATACTACGACTCTTCCATCTCATTCGAGAGATAATTGATAGAGGAGATGTGAGGATATACAGAGTACCCATAGATGCTAACATCGCAGATCCTTTGACTAAGGCTTTGGAACAAAAGAAGCATGATGGTCATACTAGGTCACTAGGTATTATATATTACAGTGATTGACACTAGTGCTAGTGGGACATTGTTAGTAGGAGCCCTAGAGCCAATTATGTGATGATTGACTAGGGACATTTTGTATCATATTCTATAATTAATAAAGCATGATTGGTTATTATACTTATTATGTATTTGTATCAAATAACTAAGTATAATAATATCCTTGGGTAGTAGGTTCTTATTTACATCATATCGATTGGTTGAATCGATAGTGAGATAATGTAGAAAACACTACTCTAAACCATTCCTAGTCAAGTATTAATATTCAAGGACAATATTAATGCATGGAGACTAGCATGTAGGTCAACTGACGACTTGAGCTCACAAGTCATGGATATGTGATATCAAGTTGATACATGGGTATACATTGGAGAATGTGTACTGAATTGATCCGCCATGAGAATGTTTCATAGATTATCATATGAGTGTCATAAACTTTCTCATGTGACTATTAGTATGAATAGTCCTTAGACCTGAAGTCACTACGGTTCCCTACATAAGAAGTTATGTACTTTAGTATCGTCAAACATCACCCGTAACAGGGTGGACTATAAAGGTGATCACTGGGTATATAGTGAATTATGCGGAGGGATGTGAGTGATGTAGATGGTATCTATCCCTTCCATATGACGGGAGTGATATCTGTGGGTCCCGTGATCGAGTAGGACTACTAAAACGCATGACCATGCTCAAATGAGTCAATATTAGATATTGAGCTTATTTGTTTGAGTAAGTCTACTCGGGGATCAATAAACACATGATTGGCTGAGGATGACACGGCCTATGCCTCATTGGTCAATCTAGATATCGAGGATAGAAGGACAAGGCCATACATTATCATAGTCACGGATGTTTAGTCGGATCTCGACTTTTCTTGTTACTTGGGTAGCAATGATGCATTGCTAGATGCCGCTCATTGCTTATGTGTCTAAAGTAGTTTAGACACATTGCCAACGTTACGAGAACCTATTGGGTCACACACTAAGGACACGATGCTTCGGAGATTAATTGATCTTTGTTTAACTATGATTTGATTCGAATTGGATTAATTGTGATAGACTCAAGTGAATCCAATTAGATTATGGGATTGAGTCCAATTTGAGTTAGACTCAACCACTTAATTATGGATAATATTCATTAAAGGGTTTAATAAATATTATTTAAGAGGAAAGCTATGAGCCATTCTATCCATTAGATGAATAGAATATTAAGAGTCTCAAGGAATACCAAGAGGCTTGGTATTCATTGGGTTTTATTAGCATTAAGATAAGAGGAGCTCAAGGGACATAGACCTTGGTATTCATTAGATGAGTATAAATACCCCCCCCCCCTTGTCAAAGGCTAGAGGGGGCATCTCTCTTCCTCTTCTTTCTTCCTCCTTGTCCATAACCCTCTAGTGGATATTCTTGTGCTTTGTGAACCATCCCAAGTTGCTAGTACAACTAAGGTGGTTCTTCTCTGAGGCATAGATCGTGTTCGTGTGGATACGTATAGAGGTACGGACCCTTGAACGTGCAAGAGATCCGGTGAACCAAAGGACTAGCGGGATAAGCGAAAGGAGCGCGATAAAGGTATTCCTATAAGATAGGAATTGTAGATCACATTGTATGAGTTTTTCTTTTGCATGGATCGCTCGAGGGATCTTATTTCCGCTGTGATTTTAAATGTTTTTACCTATAGATCTCTACAATAACTAAGTGGGAGAGGGACCCTAAGGGTCTTGTGGCCTCCATTACAATCTAATAAGTGATGCGAACAAGTCTACGCGTTGGCTCTGAGTTCCTTCCTCCCCATCAGATGGGCTTGTTCTGTGGATCACTAGGTCAAAAAATATTATAAAAAATTATTGAAGAGCGTGTGTACTTTCCCATCGGAAGACACATAATCGGAAATAATTTTCTTAGTGTCGTGTAATAGTAAACACTTAGATACAAATAATAGTCTCCTCCCCATCGGAGTCATTGTTGTTATTTGTAGGGCCAAAGAGGACGAACTATTAATTTTACTTGTCAGAATGTTAGGATGACAAGATAGTAAAATTAATGGAAAAATCTCGGTGTTTTGAGGTGTTGGTTGATTTTGAAAATTTATTATTTTGAGGAGTCAATTTATTTTTAAAATCTAAAGTGTGTGATTGTTGTGATTCTCAGGTGTTTTAAAATGGATCTAGACCCACTTGACCTAGTTCAAAGAGAAAACCAAATAAATGCCCCTAATGATAATATAGATTGGGAATTAAATCTGGACATTATCTCAACTGCCGAGGAACCCAAATGTGATCTTGTCAAGTTCTGTGCCGAAAAACCTAGCGAGATTAATGATGAAGAGGAATTTGAATATTTTAGGAAATGGTTAGAAGCAAACGAGACGACTGAGTGTCATCAAAATTAGGTTTCTTCCATTACCAGTGATAAAACATCCAAACTCGATGAACTCTTCGAGCATCAAAATCGAGTCTCTAGGCAGGAGGTCATGAAGAACTTGACAACGACCATCTTGATTGAGGGTATGCTCGTAAGGGAACATGTTATCAAAATGATAGCTTGGCTAAAAGAGATGGAAATCCTTGGAGCACAAATCGATGGGAAAACCCAAGTCGATCTCATCCTCCAATCTCTACCAAAGAGTTTTGAGAAGTTCACCTATGCTACAATATGGACAAGCGTTCATATTCGTGGGCAGAACTTCTGACAGAACTCGAGGCGGCAGAGGCGTTCTCTCTTCAGAGCTCGTAGAATTTCATTTCTCAAGAGGTTTCTACTTCTAACCCGAAAGGAAAGAAGAAGAAAACACATGTTGGGGCAAAGAATGTAGTAGGACCTCGGAGTTGCATAAAGAAGCTGAAAGGCAAGTGCTTTGTGTACTTCTAAACCGAAAGTTATGGCTTGGCGGGTTTCCTTAGTGGATACTTGGTTGACCTTGAGAGACCTCTCCATGTCTACGGATTAAAAATTAATCCGAATGGAGACCCGTCTCCCAAACGACCGTCTCGTCATCCTATCAATCGATTAGAATTACAGCTTAACCAATCTCAAAGATCGAGCCTTGTAATTCTCCTAACCGATCAACTGCGGAAAAGATGACGAGTGGATCGCCGATTTTTGTGTTTATTATCGGGGTCCAATAATTAATTATCAAACATTAATTAAACTAATAATCGAACATGATAACTAATTATTTCATCACTTAAAATGATAAGACGAAAGAGGGAGCCAAGAGAGAAATATACATCTTTTTACCTCGTAGTCTTCTACCTTATGTCCCTTCCCTCTTAGACGTCGTGTGGGCGATGAGCTACCAAGAACCGGAATCACTAAGGGGCTCCAATTTATTGCTTCTTCATACGCCTAGCAAAACCCTAGCTCTATGGTTTGGTACCGCCAGCCACTCCTCTCTCATTCTCTTGCACCGCCGGCCACCATGAGCCACCCAAGCCCGCCGACTTCAAGGAAGCACTAGAGACGAAGTTGAAGAAGAAGATGAAGGGGAGAAAAGGTCTCCTCTCCAACCCAAAACCGGTTGGGAACTCCCCTTTCTCCTTGCTTGCGGCGCCGCCCACCGCCGGGTCTCCCTCCTTGCCGCCGGCTCTTCCCTCTCCTCCTACTCGTGATTCGTCCGGCCAAACCCGATGAAGAGATGGAGCTTCTTCTTCCTTTGTGCCACCAAGAAAGAGAGAAGATGGGAGAAGGAGGAAGAAGAGAAGAGAACTTCTCTTCTCTTCTTGTGCCACCGGTGCCCTAGGAGAGAGAAGGTGAGAGAGAGGAGAGAAAAGCATAGGTTGTTGATCAATTGGATTAGCCTTGGTTTCATGATTCCATGGGGTATATATAGGGCTAAGGTAGGGACCATGAGGAGGAGTTGGGTCTTGGCCCGCTAATGGATGAAAATCCGATCCATTAATGAAGATCCATTCCACTAAAGGATCTCCATTGAACTTCCTCACAAACCCCCATATTTTCATATGTGCTTCACCTATTATGAGTACATCCATCTCCCTGTGTTTAAGATATCGAATGCCCGTTGATTAATTTAAATTACTGACAATTTTAATTAATCAAACTTCTAACTCCTTGAATAGTACCACTAAACCTTATCATAATGTTGGATCAAATCCACTTGCAGGGTTTAACGTGATGAACCTTATGAGCTCATCAAGGGGGCATCATCATCCTGACTCATTAAGACATGGATTCCGTCAATAATCAACGGCACACCATGTAATTAATATTATTTTCCAATTTACCGGGCCTATCGATTTATCAGAATAAATCTCGCTCATTGGTAAATCAAAAAAATAAAATACTAAATACAAGTGTCCGTTATTATATCGAGATTTAGAGATTATACTCCATAATAATCCGAGGCTCGATCCAATTATTAAGTCAGTACAAATTAGATCAGCTCTATTTTGGTCCTGCTCAATCCACACAATGCAGACTAGTGTAATTCTATGGTCAAGATAAACGACACCTAATTGCACTATAACCATTCCGATGGTTTGTCTAACTCCATCTCAGTTGTGAGTCTCTACTTATACTATGCAAGGGGCTAATAACATGATCTTCTGTGTGTCACCACACACCATGTTATCTACAATACAGATTATGAGACTGTTACACATATACTAATTTAAACATGCAACTGTGTTGTTGTGATCCTCTTTAAAAATGTGGATGTTCATATATAAAAAGACAAGTCATTTAGTATACATCCTAACATTATCATCATGTTGGACCAAGTCCACCTGTGGGATTTAACATGATGAACCTTATGAGCTCATCAAGGGGGCATCATAAACCTGAATCACCAGGACACAGTTTCCATCTATAATCAACGACACACCATGTAAATAATATTATTTTCCAATTTACTATGTCTATTGATTTAACAGAATAAATCTCTCCCATTGGTAAATCAAAGAAATAAATACTAAGTACATGTGCCCATTATTATATCGGGATTCAGAGCATGTAGTCCATAATAAACTGAGGTCTGATCCAATTTTAAAGTTATAATAAATTGGATCACCTCTATGTCGGTCCTGCTCAATGCACACAAAGTGTACTGGTGTAATTATATGGTCAAGATAAACCAACACCAAATTACATTACAACCATCCCGATGGTTTGTCCAATTCCATCTCGGTTGGGAGCCTCTACTTATACTTTACAAGGTATTAATAACATGATCTTCTATGCGACACCACACACCATGTTATCTACACTATAAAGTATTAGACATTATGCATACACTAATATAAATATGCAACAGTGATCTTGTGATTCTCTTTCAAAAGGTAAAGGTCTTATACAATAGCAAGACTTTTAGTATACATCCTAACATTAAAGACCCACTTACACCCAATGGGTTTAATTCCCTCAGGTGGATCAACCAATGTCCATACTTGGTTAGTGTACATGGATTCCATTTCGGACTTCATCGCCTCTAGCCTTTTCTCAGAATCTCTTGATAGGATGTAGGCTCGTTCAACTCAACAAGCATAACGTCATCATGGTTAGACAAGAAAAATGAGTATCTCTCAGGCTGATGACGTATCCTATCAGATCTGCGAAGAGTTTGGTCAACTTGAGCAGGATGTTTCTCCACAACTTCTTATGCAACAATCTCATGATTCACAACACTTTGTGGTACCTGTTCAATGTCCATCAAGGCCTCAGTACTATCTACATCGTGAACTTCTATTCTAGTGATAAACACTTTGCCTAGTGCGAGATTGCAGAAATAATAACCCTTCGGTTCCTTGGGATATCCTACAAAATAGCACTTATCAGATTTGGGTCAAAGATTATCTGAGACTTGATGTCGAATGTAAGCCTCACAACCCTAAATCCTCATAAAAGACATCGTGGGACACTTCCCAATCTATATCTTATATGGTGTCTTTATGACGACCTTTGATGGAGCTCGGTTAAGTGTGAAAAGAGTAGTCTCTAGAGAAAATACCAAGAAGGAAGTAGGAAGATCTGTCTGACTCATCATCGATATACCATATCTAATATAGTACGATTTCTCCGCACGGGCACACCATTCCATTGTGGTGTTCCAGGTGGAGTGAGTTGGGATGTGATCCCACACTCTGCTAGATGGTCACGAAACTCTTGGCTAAGATACTCATCACCTCAATCTGATTGAAGCATTGTAATACTCTTTCCAAGTTGGTTTTGTACTTCACTTTTGAATTCTTTAAACTTTTCAAAGGATTACGACTTGTGTTTCATGATATACACATAGTCTTATCTACTGACATCATCAGTGAACGTGATGAAGTACTGATAGCCTCCTCTAGCTGTGACATTGAAAGGGCCACATACATCAGTATGTATGAGTCCTAACAAGTTTGTCACTCTTCCGCCGTGTCCACTAAATCGAGTCTTGGTCATCATGCCTAAAAGACAAGATTCACATGTCTCATATGATTTAAAATCAAATAAGTCCAGTAATCCATCCTTGTGGAGCTGGGATATGCGGCTCTCATTTATATGACCTAAGTGACAATGCCAGAGATATATTTGGTTCAAATCATATGGTTTGAACCGTTTGGTATTTATGTTATAGATTGGGTTCTCTAAGTCTATAACATAGTTTATTCATAAGTGATGCACTATAATAGAAAATGTAATTTAACATTATAGAACAACATTTATCCTTTATGATAAATGAAAAGCCTTTCTTCTCTAAATGAGATACAAAAATTATGTTCTTAGTAAGTGCTGGTACATAAAAGCACTCCTCTAGTTCTAAGATAAGCCTAGTGAGCAAATACAAGGAATATGTTCCTACAGCTATAGTAGCAACTCTTGTGTCATTGTCTACTCGTAGGTCCACTTCGCCCTTTGTCAATGATTTAGCTCTTCGAAGTCCCTGCACATTAGTACAAATGTGAGATGCACAACCGGTATCTAATACCAAAGAAGAGGAAATAGATAGATTGACTTCTATAAAAAAAAATACCTGAGGCAGAAGTCTCACTTCTTTTCTTCTTTACTTCCTCTAGGAAGAGTTTGCAATTCCGCTTCTAATGTCCGGTCTCACCACAGTGGAAGCAGGTCCCTTCCTTTCGCACCCTGCCTTTGGCCTTCAGTGCACTAGAGTTGGCCTTGCCTTTGGCTTGGTCTTACCCTTGTCCCTAAGCTTCAATTTGCCTTTGCCTTCTATACCATCAGTACATTACTGGTCTTGATTTTCTTGAGATTGGGTTTAGTAGTTCTCAACTTGTTGAGCATCTCAGACAATGGCTTGTTAATTTCGTTCATGTTATAGTTCATGATAACCCCGCGGACCTTTGAAAAATCTAGGGGGAGGAAATGAAATAGGAATTTTACCTATTTTTTTTAACTTAACTTTTTGAACCGGGTTGCCATAAATCAAAAAGGGTGAGATTGTTGGTGCAGGCAGCACCTATGTCGAACCGGGTTTTGATATTGGCAAAGGGTTCAAAAGTTAAGATGTTATGTTGGTCTAATGTGCTCACTGAGTGTGCAGAAAGAAGTCCTGGCGAAGGGCTGCTGGGCACCTAGCGAAGGATTGCTAGGCATCGAAACTTGAAGACCTGGCGAAGGACTGCTAGGCACCTGGCGAAGGAATGCTAGGAACCGAAGACCAGGCGAAGGGCTGCTAGGCACCTGGCGAAGGACTACTGGGTAAAAGTCCAACCAGAGGAGCCGGTTGGCAAACGGTAAAGTCTCCTGAGAGGAGTAGGTGAGGACGTGTTCCCCGTCGAGGGAACAGTAGGTGTCGGTTCGACCTAGGGTTCCATTTGGGAGACCCGAAGTCAGAACCAAGACAGCTAAGGCTGTATAAACCTAACATTTCTTGCCTTGTTTGTTGTGGAACTAACCTTGGATGCAGGGACCAAAGGAACGTGTTTCTGCAGCTCATAACGCCCCAAAGGAGAGGGGCAGCAGTTGGGCAAGGCGCCCGGGAGGTATCGGGCGACCAAGGTCAAAGCCAAACAACCAATTGAGCAAGAATCGCTTCGGAAGCTCACTGGGTCAGGCGCCCTCAAGCTCCCGGGTGCCCTGGATGCCTCGGGCGCCCTGGGTCCAAGCAAAACAAGTGATCGAATCGAATTCAAGCGAGAAGCCAGCAGACCAAGTCAACTGCGGCGCCCCCAGCGTCCCACTCGCCCCCGTCAGCTCCGAGCCCGATTCTGGAGGGATAAGCGCTGACCGAGCTTCGAATGAGAGTTCTTGGATCCGAAGGCACGTGTCAGGTGCCCCCAGCATCCCGGGTGCCCCCAGGAGTGCTATAAAAGGGGCTCGACCCCTAAGGCTTCATAACACACTTTTCCAACGCCCCAACACTCTTCGCTCAAGCGCTCTGCTCCGGAAACTACAGATCATGAGGTTCTAGCGCCGCCGACGACCCTCCGCACCGAAGTACAATCCACACCAAACGTCGGTAACAATGAGTTAAATTGTTCTTTTTTACTGCACTACTACAGTACAAATCTCTGTAAAACTTTGCGCATTATAGAATTGCCCGTAGTAAACGGTCAAGGACTGTGGGCCTTGGAGTAGGAGCCGACCGCAACTCCGAACCAAGTAAAAACGCTTGTGTTCCTTGTGTGTGTTTTTAATTTCCGCTCTGTATTCTCTTAAGGTTTTATCCGAAACGTTTTCACGATATTCACCCCCCCCTCTATCGTGTTTTCTCGATCTAACAAGTGGTATCAGATCGGAGAAGCTCAAATTTGGTGCAACCACCAATTTGAGAGTTTTCCGGATTTTTCTTCAAATTTTTTAATTCCTTTTTTTCCTCAAACTTTTATCGATAATCGAGGTTGGTGCAACACCACTCGATAATTTCTTTTAATATTTTATTCCCACACTACTAATCCAAGACCAAGTCTTGGGATAGTTTTTTTTTATATTATTTCAATAATTACTAAATGGTCATGCAAGAAGGATTTAGTACAGCCAGACCACCACTTTTTTAGTGGGGAGGATCTCTCCTACTGGAAGAGTCGGATGGAAGTCCACCTGAAAACTCAGGTGGACATGTGGATAATAATCCAATCTGGACTGGAAATCCCGAAGAACACTGAAGGAGTGCCTCAATCATACACCGAATGGGATACCGCACTGAAAAGAAAGATCGAGGCCGATGCTAAAGCAACTCAAACACTCCAATGTGGCCTAACCAAAGAAGAGTTGAACCGAGTGGGACCATTCAACAGTGCAAAGGAACTCTGGGGTAAGCTAATTGAATTGCACGAAGGAACCTCTGACACCCGAATCAGCAAGAGGATCTGCTACTAAACAAACTGTACATAATCAAGATGAACGACAGCGAATCAGCAGCTCAGCTCCACGCCAGAATTCAGGAGCTGATGAACGGTCTACATACAATCGGTCACAAGGTAGAAAACTGTGACCTGATCAGGTATACCCTTAATGCTTTCCCAAGAAATATTTTGTGGGCATCTATGGTAGATGCGTACAAAGTGTTGGATCAAGAGAAATGATAGAGGGGGGGTGAATATCGTTAAACGTTCGGATTGGAAAAGAGAATGCGTAGCGGAAGATTAAAAACAAAACACGCAAACAACCAGGTTTTTACTTGGTTCGGAGCCTAGGTCGACTCCTACTCCAAGCCCCACGGTCGCTGACCGTTTACTGCGGGCAATACTATAATCGCGCAAAATCAGTTACAGAAATAGAATTACAGTTAAAGTGCAGTACTGAAATTAAACTCTTCTTTTTACCGACGTCCGGTGTAGATTACTTTTTCAGAGCAGTAGGACGTCGTCGGCGCTTGTATCTCAAGTCGGGAGGTTGCCGAAGCAGAGCGTGGAAGCAGAAGAGCGTGAATGCATTCGAGAACTTGGGTTGTCGAGAGCCTTGGCGTTGGGTGCTATTTATAGCACCTCGTGGCGCCCTGGATGTCGGGGGCGCCCCCCCCCCCCCCCCCCACGTGTCACGCGGTCCCCCTTTCTCTCGGTTAACCTCTATCCCACTCGAATAGGGCTGAGGTTTGACACTGGGGGCGCCCATGACGCTGGGGGCGCCCTGGTTGACTCCTTCAGTGGGCTTCTCGGCTGGATAAGAGTAATCGGCTTCGCTGGCTTAGGCGCGGGGCGCCCTAGGCGCTGGGGGCGCCCTGGCCACTGGGGGCGCCCAGCCAGTAAGCAGCCGAAGCACTTGTTGCTTCGCTTGTATTGTGTTGGCCTTGGGGGCGCCCAGAACACTGAGGGCGCCCTGCTCATCTACTTACCTCTCTCCTTTGGGCATTCTGAGCTGCAGACACACGTTCTTTCGGTCCTGCATCCAGGGTTAGTCCAAAACAATATGAAGCAATAGAGTATTATGTTTATACAGCCTTAGCTGTCTTGGTTCTGACTTTGGGTCTCCTAAAATGGAGCCCTAGGTCGAACCGACGCCTACTGTTCCCTCTCGACGGGGAACGCGTCCTCACCTACTCCTCTCGGGAGAATGTACCTGATGCCAACCGGCTCCTCCGGTTGGACTTTTGCCTAGCGTTCCTTTGCCAGGTCTTGGATACCAAGCTGTCCTTCGCCCGGTGCCTAGCATTCCTTCGCCAGGTCTTCAGTCCCAAGCTGTCCTTCGCCTGGTGCGTAGCAGTCCTTCGCTAGGGCTTCAGTACCCTGGCATTTCTTCGCGAGTGCCTAGCAGTCCTTCGCTAGGACTTTTTACTCTGGCATTCCTTCGCCAGTACCTAGCAGTCCTTCGCTAGGACTTTTTACTCTGGCATTCCTTCGCCAGTGCCTAGCAGTCCTTCGCTAGGACTTTTCCTGCACACTTGAGTAGCATGTTAGATAACAACTAAGACTTAACTTTTGAACCCTTTTGCCATTATAAAACTCAGGTTCGACTTGGGTTCTTTCCGCACCAACAACTCCCCCTTTTTGATTTATGGCAACCCTGGTTCAAAAAGTTAAGTTAATCAGGGCAAGTAAAAATTAAATTTTGTTCCCTCCCCCTGGAAGGAATCTCCCCCTAGATTTTTCAAAAATTCATGGGGTTTTTGATAATAGATTCTAAGTTTAAGGATGGATTTTTACTTAGAATAATTTTCAACAGAAAATAATTTTGGTTGTGTATCTTGCAGAATATTTAAGTTTAAATATTTTAGAAAACTTAAGAAGGACTAAGGAAAATTTTTGACGCCTTAAGTTAAAGTACTCAACAACGTTTTGAAAACTTTAAGTTTTAAAGTACTTAGTGAAATTTGAAAAACTTAAGTACTTTGACAAAACTGAAGTACTTAGAAAAGTTTTGAAAAACTTAAGTGCTTAGAAAAGTTTTGAAAAAACATAAGTGCTTTGAAAAACTTAAGTACTTTAGAAAAGTTTTGATAAAATTAAGTATTTAGTAAAGTTTTGAATGTCTTAAGTACTTAGAAAAGTTTTGAAAGTCTTAAGTACTTAGAAAAGTTTTGATAAAATTAAGTACTTAGTAAAGTTTTGAAAGTCTTAAGTACTTAGAAAAACTTAGTACTTTGAAAAACTTAGCAGAAATTTAGTGAACTTAAGTTTTGAAGTACTTAGTAGAAATTTAGTAAACTTAAGTTTTGAAGTACTTAGTAGAAATTTAGTAAACTTAAGTTTTGAAGTACTTAGTAAAAATTAAAAAATAAGTTACGTACTTTTTAAATAAAGGATAGAGTATGAAATTTTGAATTTTGAAAAAATTTAAACTCTCCTTTCCTATCTCTCCCCCTTTGCCATATATCAAAAACAAATAATTACAACAGAGACAGAATAATTAAATTGCATAAAGGTAAATAACTTGCATGATTTTGCTGTACTGAACCAATTCATGATGAGAATTAAACCAAATCAGTTTCTTTTTCCTCTTTTAGGGACCTGTCCAACCCAATTAGCTACTTACTAACTGTTATAAACAGTAGTTTTCGCTAGGGTTAGTCAAGTTATGTATTCTGTTCAAGTTAGATTTTCTAAGCTTGACACTTAACTGGATTACTGTGTAAGTTGTATTTAGTGCCCCAATTACTGCAGATGCACTGACTTAAAGCATCTTGAATTAAGGCAAAGACCTAAGCATCTCAACCCTTTCTAGGTTATCAATCAAAAGTACCCTAAGGTACTTGTGAGATGCTGGCTTCTAAGTCTATAGGTGCACGCAGTTCTAGGGTTAGGGCCTAGGCTAAGTCCATTTTCAAAAAAAAAAACCATAGTTTTGAAAGGGGTAGTTTTGAAAATAAAACTAAGTTAAAAAAAAATTATTTTTAAAAGCTTTTTCAAAAAAATAAGTAAAAGCTGATTTTGAAATTAAGTAAAGCAGTTTTAAAACTGTTTTTAAAAACTCATTTTCAAATCAAGTAAAGCAATAAGAAACTGAAAGTTAACCTATTCTACTATGCGCAGTCCTAACTGCCTTCTTAGTGAGCTGAACTCAGACTCAGGTAGGGGTTTAGTGAAAATGTCAGCTAAGTTAGATTTAGAGTCTACATGCTTAAGGACTATATCACCCCTGGCTACATGGTCTCTTACAAAGTGGTGTTTAACTTCTATGTGTTTAGTCCTGGAATGTTGGATTCGATTCTTAGTTAGATTAATTGAGCTTATGTTGTCAATGAAGACTTGGGTTTGAGTGTAGTTAAGCTGGAAGTCCTTAAGAGTGTGCATCATCCATAGTAATTGTGCTACACATTCTCCTAAGGCTACATACTCAGCTTCAGTTGTAGATAGAGCTACACAGTGTTGCTTTCTGCTGCACCAACTAACTAGACTATTTCCTAACAGTTGGCAGCTCCCACTTGTGCTCTTTCTATCTAATTTGCAACCAACATAGTCAGAATCCGAGTATCCTGACAAGTCAATGGTTGAGGTCCTAGGATACCAAATTCCTACATTTAGGGTGCCCTTAACATATCTTAGTATTCTTTTTAGGGCTGCTAAGTGCGTTTCCTTAGCACAGGTTTGGAATCTAGCACACATTCCTACAGCAAAAAGAATATTAGGTCTGCTTGCTGTTAGGTACAGTAGACTTCCTATCATGCTTCTATAGAGTTTAAGGTCTACTGGTTTACCATCAGGGTCACTATCTATCTTCACATTTGTGGCCATGGGGGTACTTATGCTTTTAGAGTTATCCATTTTAAATTTCTTTACTAATTCTTTAGCATATTTGGATTGATGGACGTAGTTTCCATCCCTAGTTTGTTTAATTTGTAACCCTAAGAAAAAGTTAAGCTCACCATCTAAGCTCATTTCAAATTCATTTTCCATTATTTTAACAAATTCTTTTAGAAAGTTTGAGTTGGTGGACCCAAAAATTATGTCATCTACGTAGATTTAGGCAATAAATATATCTTTTCCTAGGGTCTTAATAAATAGGGTTGAATCAATTTAACCTTGTTTAAATGCTTTAGAAATTAAGTAAGTTGATAAGCGTTCGTACCAGGCCCTAGGTGCTTGTTTTAACTCATATAGTGTTTTAGTGAGTTTGTAAACGTGGTTAGATCTCTCTAAGTCCTCAAACCCAGGGGTTGTCCTACATAAACTTCTTCTTTAATGAATCCATTTAGAAAGGCTGACTTTACATCCATTTGATATAGCTTGAATCCTTTATGGGATGCAAAGGCTAATAACATCCTAATGGACTCAAGTCTAGCTACTGGGGCATATGTTTCGTCATAATCTAACCCTTCTACTTAGCTGAATCCTTTCGCTACTAAGCGGGCTTTATTTCTGACTATCTCTCCTTGATCATTTAACTTATTCCTTAAAACCCACTTAGTGTCAATGAGAGATTTGTCCTCAGGTTTAGGTACTAGTTCCCAGACTGTTGGGACCGGGTGCATGTTGACAAGGATACGGGTTCGTAAATTTTAAAATATATACGTGCAGTGGAAGAATTAGCATAAATAATTTCTCAAATTATTTTTAACCACGTATTTAGCATGCGACCTTATGATGTATGGACATGATCATAAATTAAAATTTTACAGAAAAGTAAACTAATTTACTTTGTACCTCGCGTAACTCGAAGAAAGGAACGAGATCCAACCGTAGCGTCCCTTGGATGCTTCGCCTCTATTTGCGTCCACGCCGAGTTCTCTTCGGGATGACTTCGTAAAGCCTCGAGTTTTGTGCCGATGAGAACTACTAGATTCTCCAAAGGCACAACTAGAAAAACAAGAGAAAAAGATGGAAACTAACCACTGAGTAACGGAATCAAAATTCCGGGAAGGAAGGAGTTGCGACCCACTTCTTCTTCTTCTTCTTTGGCACCTACATGGTGGAGATGACTCACGGCAACCCTAGGGTGCGCCGGCCCTAGGAGGGGTCTGCGCCGGCCCTAGGATGAGGAAGGGGAGCCGGCCCTAGGAGGAGGAGAGAAGGAGAGGGAGAGAGCTACTAAATCTCTTGATAACTCAATTGAGGAATTCAAGCCTAGCCTTGGTTCCTTTATATAGTAGCCTATCCCTTGCCAAGTCTCCCCTTTAACGGAATTTTTCATAAGAAATTTATCCTATAAATTTTCTTATGAATTATTCCGTTTATGCCAAGTTTTATTATAATTAACTTTATAATAAAACCAAACATATCTCTCCTTTTATTATGGAATAAAATTTACAAGAAATATATATAAATTTTTCTTATCATGGAAAAATCAATTCATAATTGATTTTATAAAATTAAAATAAACCGATCCATGGTTCATTTTAATTTCCATAAAAAGAATAAATTTCTATAAATTCCTTTATATAAATTTCTTTACATAAATCTCTTTATATAAATTTCTTTATATATCAATTTATTTATCCATAATTTATAAAACAAATCACACTTGATTTATTTTATAAAATAAACCAAATAAATTGGTTTCTCTCCTTTATTGTGGCCGGCCAAATCAAAGAGGGTGGGCACCCTCTTTAGCCGGCCACACCAAGCCAAACCCATGCCGCCTCCTAGCGAATTAAGCTCATTTAATTCGCTCATTAAGCCTTTGAAAGACTTAGCCATTTTAAGCTTCCAATGCGCCTCTGATAAATTCAGATTTGACTTATTTCTCTTGATCGGAAAATCCAATTTTCAACTCGTTTTAAATCCCTCGGATTACTCGTAGTGCGTGTGACTAAATGGGCTTTCGATTTATGTTAGCCGTCTATAATCAACCAATTATAGAACGATCATGAGTGGCACCTAGTAGTACATCATAACCCCCAATTAATCGAAAGATCAACGGTTGACCTCAGAAATTATTCTGAAACCTTTCAGCAGCTCTAATGAATCGTGCCTCATTCCCTTCACCATCTTATACCCACTTGGTTCAGGACACGGTCTATGCGTGCCAGTCCCCACTAGGCTGACTACGTCACACCTAGCCCAAGTAGTGTTCTCTCGTCCTTTGGATTTATAATTACTCACATGTATTTAAGAGACTCATACTCTAAACATGTCATGCTCTGGCCAGAGGCTTTGAGTAACAATCCGACGATAGGCCTTGGGTATACATCTCCTCGCAAGGAGTGGTGAATCCTTTGTAGGCTATTCAAACATCTTTGGGCACTTCGGCTTATACCCAACCATTCTGGGTCCACACCTCCTTGGAGATGCTTGCTTAAGATGTTAAAGTATAAGTCTCCATGACCAAGATGACTTGAACACCGCAAGTCAAAGGAACATCGCACTTAAGCTGCGGTAATAACTTCACTGACATGTCTATGTATAGATTACCATGTGATGTTTTACAGCTAGTCACTCCAATGAACTAGTTCCCTTAACTAGCATCCATGTTTATCTCCGGACATCCCAATGTCACCAGCCAGTGAGAATCAGCTGATTAGAGAATAACCCATACTAGTCTCAACAGAATTGATAGTGCCCGTATTTATCAATTCATCGACTAGGGATATTTTCAATACTTCACAATTGCACATGTAGAGATAATCACTAGTTGTGATTCCATCACAAATTCTCTCATGCTGTGAATTGTATTGCGGACATTCAGTAGATGAGTTTAAGATCCCAATCAAATACACAAACATGTATACTCAAATAGTGAATTTTCATTTATTAAAACAAATATTTACAATCATAAGGCGATTGCCTTAGGACACTTCTCTCATATTACTAACAAACTCCCACTTGGCCTAATGCCAATCGCTACGGTATCCAATAACACAGGCTCTAACATGACCCTCAAACTTACTTTGAGGCAAGGCCTTAGTTAAAGGATCCGCTAAATTCCTTGCAGTGGGTATTTTCTCAATTTGTATATCATTCCTACTTATAATCTCTCTGATCAGATGATAGCGGCGAAGCACGTGTTTGGATCGCTGATGAGACCTTGGTTCCTTTGCTTGTGCAATAGCTCCATTGTTGTTGCAGTAAACCAGCACTGCTTCATCATTGGTTGGAACCACACCAAGTTCGGAGACAAACTTCTTGATCCAGACTACTTCCTTTGCTTCTTCCGAAGCTGCGATATATTCCGCTTCCGTGGTAGAATCCGCTACGGTGTCTTGTTTGGAACTCTTCCAACTTATTGCGCCTCCGTTCAAAGTAAATACGTATCCAGACTGAGATTTGGAGTCATCCTTATCTGTCTGGAAACTGGCATCTGTATACCCACATATTACCATATCTCCTTCTCCATATATTAGGAACACATCCTTAGTTCTTCTTAAGTACTTAAGGATTGTCTTGACAGCCGCCCAATGATCCATTCCTGGATCCGACTAGTATCTACTTGTGACACTCAGAGCATACGATACATCGGGCCTAGTACATAACATAGCATACATGATAGATCCTATCGCGGATGCATAAGGAATCTTATTCATGCAAATCCTCTCGTCTTCTGTGCGCGGACACATAGACTTTGAAAGGTTGATCCCATGCCTGATGGGAAGATAACCTTTCTTGGATTCCGACATGCTAAACCTTTTTAGCACTCGGTCTATATATGTAGACTGCGAAAGACCAAGCAATCGTTTTGATCTATCTTTATAGATTCTAATCCCAAGGATATAGGTTGCTTCTCCCAGGTCTTTCATGGAGAAAGTTTTGGACAACCAAATTTTAACTGTTTGTAAGATTGATATATCATTTCCTATAAGTAATATGTCATCGACATATAATACTAGGAATACGACTGCACTCCCACTAACCTTCTTGTACACACAAGGTTCGTCAGGATTTTGTGAGAAATCAAACTCTTTGATTGTCTCATCAAAACGGATGTTCCAGCTCCTGGATGCTTGCTTCAGTCCATATATGGATCGTCGAAGCTTGCATACTTTGGTTTTATCAACCAATGTGAAACCTTCAGGTTGTATCATGTATACATCCTCAAGCAGGTTTCCATTAAGGAAAGTTGTTTTCACATCCATTTGCCATATCTCATAATCATAATGAGCTGCTATGGCTAGGAGCATCCGAATGGATTTAAGCATAGCTACTGACGAATAGGTTTCGTCATAATCAATTCCTTATTTTTGAAGATATCCTTTTGCCACTAATCTAGCTTTAAAGGTAACAACATTACCTTCCATGTGGGTTTTCTTCTTGAAAACCCACTTGCACCCTATGGGCTTAATCCCTTCAGGTGGGTTAACCAAGTCCCATACTTGTTTTTCGTACATGGAATCCTTTTCCGACTTCATGGCTTCAAGCCATTTGTCCCTTTCTGAACATTTCAGAACATCTTCATAACTGATAGGTTCGTCATCTCTTATGAGTAACATGTCGTTTGATTCACTTATGAGAAATCCGTATCTCTCTGGAATATTGCGTGTCCTATCAGATCTACGAAGAGGTGGTGTTGTTTTAGGTTCAACTGATAGCTCATTTATTAGTTGTGGGTCTAGACTAGGTGTCTCTGTAATGTCTATTGGAGTTTCTTGAACTTCATCAAGTTCAATGCCACTCCCACTGTTTTCTTGTAAAAGAAATTCTCTTTCCAGAAATACAGCATGCCTTGAAACAAACACCTTTTGTTCCAAGGGATGATAGAATTGGTAACCCTTCGTTTCCTTAGGGTATCCAATAAATAGACATTTATCAGACTTAGCATCCATTTGTCTGATATAGTCCGCTTCAAATAAGCAGGACAACCCCATATCTTAAGGTGAGTTAAGTGAGGTTTCTTACTATTCCATGTCTCATATGGAGTAGTAGAGACTACCTTCGTCGGGACTCTGTTTAGCAAGTAAACAGCTGTCTTTAGTGCATAGCCCCAAAAGGTTTTTGGAAGAGTTGCATGATTCATCATAGACCTAACCATGTCCATCAAGGTTCGGTTACGCCTCTCAGATACACCATTATGCTGTGGTGTATATGGCGAAGTCCATTGGGACAATATCCCATTGTCCCTAAGATAATCTTGAAACTCTTGACTTAAGTATTCACCACCCCGATCGGATCGAAGTATCTTAATACTTTTGCCAAGCTGTTTCTCCACTTCATTTCTGAACTCTTTGAATTTCTCAAAAGCTTCAGATTTGTGTTTCATCAAGAACACATACCCGAATCGTGAGTGATCATCGATAAAGGTGATGAAGTAGCTATAGCCTTCTTGTGCAAGAGTTGACATTGGTCCACATACATCAGTATGTATTAGACCAAGCAATTCTCCCACTGGCTTACCCTTTACGGAAAAGGGTAATTTAGTTATCTTGCCTTTTAAGCATGATTCGCATGTATCAAATGAACCGGGTTCAAATGATTCCAAAATTCCACATCGGTGTAATTTGGTCATGCGCTTCTTACTTACATGGCCAAGACGACAATGCCACGTGTAGGAGTCTATTCGATTATCTATTCGAGCACGCTTGTTACTAACTTCGATATTGAAAACGTCACCGGATAAATCTAACGTGTAGATACCATTGCTCAAAGTTCCATTCCCATAAAGAACGTCATTTAAAGTTATGTAACAACAATTGTTACTAAAGGTTAAATGATAACCCTTTTCATTCAAACATGAAATAGATACAATGTTCTTTATTAACGAAGGAACAAAATAACAATTATCCAATTCTAAGACACGTCCAGTAGGGAGCTTTAGCAAATATGTTCCGATGGCAACAGCAGCAATCTTTGCTCTATTTCTAACTCGCAAATTCGCTTCTCCTTTGACGAGTCTTCTTCTATTCCTTAGCCCCTGTATGTCATTACATATATGTGATCTACACCCAGTATCAAGTACCCAGGTATTTGAGGAAATAGAGTGACATTCAATAACGAAGATACCTGAAGAGGATGGGGCATCGGATGCCTTCTTCTTCAAGGACTCAAGATAAACCTTGCAGTTTCTTCGCCAGTGACCCTCCTTGCCATAGTGATGGCAAGTGCCTTTTGGTGTCTTTTCAGTCTTTTTGACCTTTTTCTTCTTTCCTTTATTCTGTTCTTTGGCCTTCCTCTTAGAACCTTTCTTCGAGGAACCAACTAACAGTACCGTCTTCTGATCCTGCTTTACAGAAGGCTCAATAGTCTTCAGCAGGGTGAGCAACTTAGGAATGGTAGTCTCCAGCTTGTTCATCCGATAGTTCATCACAAATTGTGAATAACTTTTGGGCAAACAATGCAAAATTTAGTCAATACTTAGTTCATGATCCATTGCAAAACCGAGTGTGCTCAGTCGCTCAATGTACCCCAACATCTTTAACACAAACTGTGAGGCAGAAGTGCCTTCCTGCATCCTAGAGGTGAAGAGGAGTCTGGAGACTTCGAACCTTTCGGATCTCGCCTGCTCTTCAAACAACTCATGAAGTTGGAAGATGATGGTATAAGCATCCATATGCTCATACTGCTTTTGCAGCTCAGGTATCATAGAGGCTAGCATGATGCAACTCGCAAGTTCAGAATCGGTCACATGTTTCTGATAGGCCACTAACTGGTCTGGAGTTGCACCCTCTGGAGGACGGTTGGGAAGTTGATCTTCAATGACATAAGCAAGCTTCTCTGCCTTGAGGACTATCCTCAGGTTTCGAAACCAGTCCATGAAGTTTGGCCCAGTTAGTTTATTGGTGTCCAAAATGGAACGCAAATTCAGAGAAGACATGATCGAGTGATTAACCTAGAAATACAAATTGAGCTTATGTGAGAAGAATGATAAAGAAT
>JAGFNQ010002065.1:255781-283173 GCA_024364735.1 Boesenbergia rotunda | reverse complement strand
TGAACCATGCTTAAGCATCCCATGGTTTGCTTGTGCCTGGGAAGTTCCCTGGCTTCAGTTTCTCCTACTGAATGAGGTACGCTTCTTGCCTTCTAGGAGCTTGCTCCTCGTTTTGGGCCTTTCTAGGACGTCCTCAAATGTATAACTTAACACTTAATGTAATATTCCCAAACTTGCTTTAGGATATAACAAGACCTTGGTCTTGATTCTCATCTCATTTCTTAGTCATAGAACTCGTTCTAGGCTTAGTAAGACCTTGGTTTTACTCAAAACTTTTATCAAGCACCTTGCGTGCCATAATCCCAAAGCTTACTTTTGGGCAATTCAAGTAAGTACTTAAGCATTTCTCTAATATCCATTCTAGGGATTAAACATGATTCCGTGATACTAAGGTATTAAACATGCTTCCTTGTTCTATGCACATATGAGTAAGTACTTAAGCATTTCTCTGTACTGCAATTTAAATAAAGGAGCAATAGAAAACTGAAACTTAAAGCTTTCTTACTTGAAGACGGCAAGGTTGATGCTGATGTGTGTGTGATGCTGGAGAATGGGAAATGCTCTGATACCACCTGTAGCGACCCGCCTTCTCTGCCTTAGACGGCCCGCTACTTCTTCTACTTCTTGACTCTAATGCACGACTAAAATTGCGGAAATCTTTTTTTTTCTTTTTAATCTATCTGAGAATGATATTCTAACTTAAATAGTCATGCATGATACCGTGTCACACTTTCTTTCTCAAAAACTCATAAGAACATACTTATTGAAACTTGCCTCGCTCAACTCAGCTTGCGGATACCAGTCGACTGGTACTGTACCAGTCGACTGGTACGCCTGAAATCTGAATATTCAGATTCGAAACTTAGTTTCCAAAAGCCACCAAATTTATAGATTCAAGCCATAACAAGACACAACACCATTTCTATACTCTATACCAGTTTTCTGAACAATTTAGCCAATCAAAACGAATCCATAAACTTGAATTTAGGACTTTTGCGGAATTTAGCAAGTTATGAAAAATCTACATAGACTTTAAGCTAGAGTTTGTTCCAAACTTAACTTCTAACCATTGATACTCATCACACAAAATTCTAAAACATCCCTAAGGCATAATCAAATGAGAAAGCAACTTTTCTAAACATACTTAAGCAATAAAAACTTGATTCAAAGGGAAATTAATACTATCTTGGCACATGCATCTATTTCTCTAACAAAGTATCAATATTTCAAACTACTCACACTTCTACTCATCCAATGCAATCATAAGGATATGTATGCTAAATAAAATGACATGGACTCTTTACTCTAAGAAATTGAGCATGTAAAACTATCCAAAGCTTAAATGTTCGCTAAACTCCATAAAGCAAGAACTTGAAATTTGAATAAACTAAAACATTGTAATTCAAATAACTAAATTGTCTCGTCTCAAGGATCTCTCCAAAATTAGCCACCACACACACTTTACTCAGCACCGCCTCGTCGCCTTCCTTCAGAATTGCTTGCCCTTACCTTTATCTGCAGTAAGAGGAAATGCAACTAGTAAGCAAAAAGCTTAGTAAGTACTATCTAGCTCACAAAATCTCGAAATGTGCAAACATGCTTCTTGAACAATATGAAAATCATATGAGATACTTATATGCTTGAATGAAAACTAAGAACATGTATAACTCAAAACATGCATACTCAAGCATTAATAAATCTCAATTTACTTTTCTTGGCTCAACTTGAAACTTTAGCTATTCTTTAACTTTTTGAAAACTCTTTAAACTTTAGAAACTTTGCTAAAGCATATACTTGAAAATAATAATCACTTGGATCCACTGAAGACGTAAGTACCATCTGATGCGCGTTCCCTAAAAGGTTGGGGTAGCGAGCCACCAATCCTAATAGAGCAGACCTTGGTCTACCAGGGCCAAGACCTTGGAATTGGACACCTGGATTTCTTTAACGACGCCCTTGGACGCCGGGTACTGGCCTTAGAAAATAAAATAGCTTTTCTTTCTCTTCTTTCTTATCTTTAAATGCCTTGGCATTTTAACGAGCACCTTGTGTGTCAAAATCCCTAAGTCTTGACTTTTGGGGATTTCTTAAGGCCTTGGCCTTTTCTTTTCTTGTCTTTATCTTCTCTTTTCTTTTCTCATAACTTTCTTAGCCCCTAATCTCATATAGGGTACTTAATCAAACATATATAAGCATATAATGAACTAAGATCACATGCAAAAACTTTAACAAAAATGAAATATCTCTTTTAAAAACTTTTAAGGGAAATTCTCGCGGAAAAACCGCCTCTTACTGCAGGTGAGCAGTACTTACTTTGATATCTTGGACTTACAACCAACATTGACGTCTAGGGCTCGGAAGAAAATTGAGATCTCGGATATTTCTTCGCGCCTATGCGTTCCTCTCGTCGCGGGGATTCCGAATATAGGAAAATCTCTTGGAGGAGAGCCTTGGCCGGCCCTCTAGGCCTTGGTGTGGTGTCGCCCAAGAGAGGAGAGGGGAAAGGAGTCGGCGCAAGGTGTTGGGCGAGGGAGAGAAAGGGTTTAGGTTGAGAGAAAATAAAATTTCTCTCTTTAATTATCTATTTATACTTATGTGGCGAATTTACCTAACTATACCTTATCTATTGTTTCGCCCAATTTATTTCAACAAAATCAACCAGCCCAGCTGGTCACGTGTGTGCTTGCTCTTCCGGTGGTCGCGGGTTCGAATCCCTTGCTGCCCTTAAACGTTTTTCCTTTTTTAAATATACTAAACGGACTCGGAAAATTCCATAAAAATATTCTAAAAATCCCTAAAAATATCTAGAATATTTCTAAACCATTTTTAAATTACTCTAAGGACTTTAAGAACTAAAAATGGAAATTTTGGGGCGTTACATTTAGTCTTCTTCTTGACTAATTTGGACACTTGCTTTTGCAATGTCTATTTTCCCTATACTCAAAGCATATGATATGATTTTTATTTTTATAAATTAAAATTGTTATACCTTCTTTACTTGTAGGGGTGCCACATGATTCTTCATTTGATCTGGATGTCAAGCAAACCTCCTTAGAGTTGAAATCGCTCCATTAGATCAAACTTACTCTATCTCAATCATGAAAAAATTTTCAACCCTTGATCTCCAAAGATCAAAGCTTCCCAATTCAGATGGTGGAGGTGCTTGGGTGTCATTCCCAAATCCATCTCGGAAATCCATTTTGAAGTTTAAGCTCCTTCAATGATTAGACTTTTAACTTGTTAAAATTTAGGGCTTCAAGACATTACCTTCTTCTTCTTCCTAAAAAGCTAGTGCTTCTTTCAGTAATTAGTCCGATGAAAAATGGTCTTGCTCTGATACTACTTGTTGGGATTGGTATAAGCTAGGAGGTGAATAGCTCACTTCGAATCTTTGAACTTGACGTTGCAGTGGAAAATTCAAAGCAAAATTCCCAATCACTAACACCTTCAATTTTACTTAATATCCATCTCCTTGATGTGGCTAATATAAGGATCCACTGCTCACTCTCATAGATACACTATGAAAACCTCTTTCCCATGGTGGAGAAGCCTCGTACAAGCTCAAGCATGAGAATACAACAAGAAAATAAGAATGAAAATACCAAAATACAATCAAGAATGACTTTTACGGTTTACAATGAGAAACCTTGCGTTGCTTACTCTTTTCTTGCTTTGGATTGCCTCTTAGTGGATGGATATGCAATAACACTTTGCTTCAAAACTTGTAAGAATTGGTGTGTGGAAATCATCATGAACTCCCTTTATATGGTTGATGTCCAAAGTGATTCCGCCTAGTAATCGATTAGCCTTACTTATCAATCAATACCACGTCACAATTCGACCATTCAAACCTGTTATATGAATCTTTTGTCTTGCTAATAGTTTGGTGAATTATACCAATCAATTACTAGCTTCTAATTGATTAACCTAATAGATTCTGAAGCTTTCTATTCTCTCACGAAGAGCGTCCAATTGATTATTCCAATCGATTAATGAGGCTTGAATCAATTGCCCTAATCGATTCCACTACCATTTGTGATCACTCAAAATACCATCTAATTGATTGCCATAATGTATTGGCACCTTGGAATCGATTAGGTTAATCGATCCAGAAGTCTATTGTGCTTCTCAAAAAACTTAGCTAATCGATTTCCCTAATCGATTAGGAATACTAGAATCGATTACCTAATAGATTCCAGCTCTTTCTATTTTTGCGAATTAAGCTCCCAATCGATTAGTGATGACCACCAACCAATTGGCACAGCTCAATCGATTATACTAATCGATTGGAGCACCCAAACCCAAAGGTTCTGAGTCTTGGGTTTGCCATCAATTGGTGAAGCTCACTAATTGATTACTAAACCTAATTTCAACCTTTCTAAGACTGAATCCACATCTTTCCTTGTATCCAATTGACGTCAACCTACTGAGACTTCCTTGCCAAGTGTTTAGTCAACTTTTAACCCGCTTAGACTTTCTCACCAAATGTCGTGTCCTCCTTGACATGCTTAGATTTTTCCTTGCTAACTTTCCATTGGACTTTCAATCACCAAGTGTTCGGTCGACCTTTTACCCACTTGGACATTTCCCTTACCTAGTCCCGCAATGATTTTTGTTGCTTAGTCCCTAATTAGGTCTTCAACCGCCTAACCATGTTAGGACTTCCCATTGCCTGGTTTTCAGCTAAGTCTTCACTACCAAACCATGCTAGGATTTCCATTACCTAGTTCCCAACTAGGTGTTCAACTGCCTAGCCCAGCTAGGATGTCCCATTGCCTAGTTCTCAAGTAGGTCTTCACTACCTAGCCCTACTAGGACTTCCATTGTCTAATTCCCAAATAGGTCTTCAACCGCCTAGCCCTGCTAGGTCTTTCACATAGTTTTCAACTAGGTCTTCACTTATTCAAATATCCGATCAACCTTGACCTACTTGACCACTTTCTAACATATTATCTAAAAATTAAAACTCAAGCTATGACCAACTCGGGCTTAATCAAACTGGCAACCTTGACTCGAGGACGATTGCACCAACATCATCTAGTCAGACAATATTAACAACACACTTTTTTTAAAGTAAATCTTTCTTTTCATTTTAAATTAAAGTAAAAAAACAAAGGAGAGTAAAGAAACGAAACTATAACAACACACTTTTTTTTAACTTGGTTCAGAGCCTTTGGCGACTCCTACTCCAAGGCCCGCAATCCTTGACTGCTTCGTTTGGCAATCCACTAAATCTCTTCCTTTGAAAACCTTTCGAAGGAAGAAAATCATACAAGATGTCAGGAGAATAGTAACAATCTACTATCCCCTTTAAATATGAAGTGCAAGTACAAACAATATAATTTTACCAACATGAAATAGTAGAACTTGAGTGTGGCATGTCGATAAGCTTTCTGATGTCGTAGTAGCAGATCGTGAGTAGTTCATCGATGCAGAAAGGTAAAGTAGAGTGAGTAGATGTGATTATGAATGCACTGGTCTCGAGCTCCTTTTATAGGCATGGTTTAGTCAACTGAAAAATTGTTCAATCGACTGATCCTTTCGATCGATTGAATCTCTTGTTCCATCGATCGAACCCTACGCCATTCCTTCTTTGTTCCACTCGGCTGGCACTATAATAAATACAAAAAGTTGACTGATCCTCCTGATCAAGCAACAAAAAAGGCATCTATCTACGTAGCCACACCATACCAAATATGGTTCAGTTGAATGATCCTAATGATATCAGTCGACTGAACCGCTTGAATTCTTACCAATCTAGCATAGTCTGGCTAGTTTGGTCTACCGATCCACTTGTTAAGTCGACCAACCCTTCGGTCAACATTCTTTGACTAATCTGCATGAAACTGATAGCACAACACAAACAAGAAATTAAGAATTAACCCTGCAAAATAGAGTTAGCACAGAAACATATATAGTATGCATGAGTAATTGACAGTTGGACCTGTCTTGATCTTAACTTAGAAACCTCCGTAGATTTCTATAGTTGAATCAGTATCTAAGGTTGTTCCTTCGGGACACGACCTGATAGCACGCTCCTCCAAGAGCTTACCACACTCACCTACCTGACAACGGGTCTCCCAGACCTACCTGGACATCACTGCATGGCATCAGATCAGCCTGTAAGGCTTCCACTTGCTCGATATCAGGTATTCTAGACCTATTGAGACTTTCTGCCAATTGTCAACCCATTTGGACTTCCTTCCTGGTTTTCATGATCTGCCAAGAATTCTGCTTAGCCGCAACTAGGAGTTCATAGAGGTAATCTTCTTGCACACTAAATCAGTCCATTAAATAACAACAAGACTTAACTGTGAACCATTGCTAACATCAAAACATAGGTTCAACTGTGGTGTATCTTGCACCAACATTTACTTAGTTTGCAACTTAGGTGGTTATGGATCGTTTTGGCGTGCTAGAGGGGGGTGAATGACACGTTTTCGTTCGTTTCTCTACAAAGTCATTAGCGCAGCGAAAACAATAATTTGAAAAGTAAAATAAACAATACTAACAACCTGATTTACTTGGTATCCACCGCGAACAGGTGACTAATCCAAGAATCCTTCCGTGGATCAACCCCCGGATAACCTTCGGCTAGATTTGTCGCTCCTTGTGGGTGGAGAAACCTCACCACAACACTTCGAACGCTCTCTGATCATAATAGACTACTAACTCACTTTACCCAAGCGAGTTTCGTCAAACAAGCTAGTAGGAAACGAGCCCCTTTAAATAGGGCTCGAATCTGAAACAGTCACTACTAGTCGACTGCCCCTGTGGTAGTCGACTGGTCCCACTCAGATTCGACTGTTACAGTACAACGTTCGAATCTGCCAGCCTGTTTCAGCCTATACCAGTCGACTGCCCATGGGCCAGTCGACTGGTACACACCTAAGCCTAGGGTTTCACTCCTGAGTACAAGTCGCTCCGCACTCAAACCCTCCTGGCTTAGCCCCTGAGTATAAACACTCATACTCAGACCCTCGCAACTCAGTTGACTCTTCACCAGCAGTCATGACTGTTGCCTTCACGCCCTCTTCATCTTCGGCCCTCATCCCTCGGATGCGCACGCAAGCCTTCAGCTTGCCTCCATGCCACCCTTCACATATGCCTCGAAGTCCGCGTTCCTCGGCTCATCATCCGTGATATCCAACAGTCCCTCGGATGCGCACGTAAGCCTCCAACTTACCTCCATGTCATCCTTTACCTGAAGACATCAACTAAGTCCAAGTGTACCTGTACACCTGCACACTCATGTACATATATGAGAACAACACACATCCTAACTTAACCATATTGCCCTTACATCAAAATATCATGATCCTCCAGATCATCTCAGGGTCGATTGCCCCAACAATCTCCCGCTTTTTGATGTATGGCAATATGTTAAGTTAGGTAAATATATAGCAATGATAATAGCAAAAGCAATTGAACAATTAAAGCATAATACACAAGAGGCAACCTCCCCCTTTACCTATGCTTTCTCCCAAATTTCAATTCTTATTGCTAATTCCAAAGTTATGTTTTCCCAAAACTGAATTCTACAGTATCAAAGTTAAGTTTCAACCCAAACCTAACTTAACACCCAAGTTCTCCCCCTTTGACACCATCAAAAGATTGCCCCAAGCAACTCTACCCTAGGTGCCAAATAGAACTGAACCAGATTTTTGAAAAACCCCTCAGAAATCACACATCCACAATCTGCCCACACAGCCAGTCGACTGCCCCCATGGCAGTTGACTGATACGCCAATTTCAAAATTTCCAGCTGAAATTCAGAAGCGCATAAAAAATTCCAAGAAATCCAGAAAAATGTGAAATTTTGCAAGCACGATTGTTAAGGTATTCCCTACCCTAGAAAAATTTGGTTCATGAAAAGTATCAACCGTGCTTGACTTTTGGTACAAACTAAAAAATTCTCAAATAATGCCAACTTTGTATCAACATTGAATTCTAATCATGGTATCCTATATTTTCCACTTTTTATCACCTCCATTTTTCATTTAAAATGATTCCCTAAACTTGTCTTTGTCATATAATTGTTTCTATTTTGACAAGACCTCCCCCTCTTTTCCTCTTAAGTCTAGATGATCATCCCTTTTATACATAACACCATTATTTGATTTTGAATCAAACCATATTAGATGATATAACAAGTAAAAATTTCAACTCATATTATGAACACATATATGAGGATCATAAAAAAACATTCATTAGCACATAAGGAATTTCAAGCAGTTTTCAAAACATCATCTAGTCATGATGAAATTTTCATAATAGAAAGATAATAAAGGAAGTCACGTAACATAAATCTACAGAAGAGAGTAATACACAGAAGTTCCATACAAGAAACACAGAAATCGCCATGACATAGGGTTTAAAAGAGTATCTAGGACTAAAGCCTCGAAGTCAACCAAATAAATGCAATCATCAGACTAGAAAGTGTTTGAGAGGTATAATACATCTGTAACGCCCGCCCCTTACCGTTAAGGCGGCGCGTTATCTTGTTTTCCTACTTAACTTAACTTACGCATATTATTGCATATGAATCTAAAGCATTGCAGCAGAAATAAAACATAACTATAACACATGCAACAAGAAGGGGTATGATGATCACATAGTATCTAGTAGCATCCATGCATTAAATAAACTCCTAAAGAGCTAACAAGTATCAAGTATAAGGTAGTAAAACATGTTTTCTTAGAAAGATAAGTGCTAAGTCTATAATGGCACTAAATGGATCGATCAGCCAAGTCACCACCACACACACGAGCCCTTCCTGCAGCTTCTCTTCCTTTAGAAATTTCTATGTTGATCTACAACATAAGGAATCAACTATAAGTACGAAACTTAGTAAGCTCTTTCCTACTCACTAAATCCACATGTCACGTATTTGAAAGACATATAACATCTCATGTATAGCATAAAACTCATAAGGCACATTAGGTACATGAATGCATACAAACATAAAACATATGCATTGCAAAAACATTAGGATGCTCTTTAGAAAACATAATAAGTAATACTTTAACATAAGCATACATCATCTTTATTGGGGTCCCCGGCTTGTACCCATTCTTTCTTTGCGCGCATCCCTAAATAGATGCGAGATAGCTAGTCTCGACCTACTAGGGCTACTAGGACTACTATCTTTCAACCTAGGGACAGCTTCGGTAGTCCAGAACTGTGGATCTTTTTCAAGATCCGGTACAAGCCATACTTTAAAGTAAAATACATACATGCATTTTTTCCTTTTTCTTTCTTTCATAATGAATGTACTATAGACATTCAATCATTCATGAGTATAGGCACACTTTCATGGCACAATCATTCCCATAAATAGCATGACAATGTAGGATCTTTCATTAAAAACATACAAGTGAAGCAAACATCATGCTAGTCTTATCAACACATCATTCATGTAACATATTTGTCTTAATCAAGGCAAAACATTGGTTTTAGCTTTCTTTTCCTATCTTAATACATACTGGCCGAAACTTCATAGGTAGGGTTTCATAGCATACAATTTCATGTAACATGGAAATAATTGCATAAGAGATCATTTACAAGTACAAGGGTAGTCTAGACTTCACTAAACATTAGTTTAGGTACATGATTTGTAGTTTGGACATATTTTAGTCCTCATTCTAGATGCTAGCCGAAATTCATAGTTAGGGTATTATAGCATAAAAATTCATGTAACATGGAAGCAATTGCATAAGAGATCATTTACAAGTACAAGGGTAGTCTAGACTTCACTAAATATTTGTTTAGGTACATGATTTGTAGTTTGGACCTATTTTAGTCCTCATTCTAGATGCTGGCCGAAATTCAAAGTTAGGGTATTATAGCATAAAAATTCATGTAATATGGAAACAATTGCATAAGAGACCATTTGTTGGATCGAGAGAAACGATAGAGGGGGGGTGAATATCGTAAAACGTTCGGATTAAAGTTAGAGCAATTACGCAGAGGAAATTTAAATCAAAGCACACGCAAACACCAAGTTTTTTACTTGGTTCAGAGTCGCGGTCGGCTCCTACTCCAAGGCCCGCCCACGGTCGTTGACCATTTACTATGGGCAATTCTATATGTTCGCAAAACAGTTTACAGATAGATATTACAAAAGTAGTATAGTAAACTTAAAAACAGCTCTTCGTTACCGACGTCCGGTGTAGATTGAATTTTAGGGGCGGAGCGACGTCGTCGGTGCTTGTATCTCAAGTTGGGAGGTTTCCGGAGCAGAGCGCAGAAGCAGAAGAGCGTAGAAGCGTTGTTAGAATTATTGTTCGAAGCCTTGGGGTCGAGGGCCTATTTATAGCCCCTGGGGGCGCCCGGGACGTCAGGGCGCCCCCCCCCCCACGTGTCAGTTGATCTGAGTTCCTCTCGGTCAGCTCTGATCCCTTCAAACTCAAGATCAGCCTTTGACGGGGGCGCCCGGGACGCTGGGGGCGCCCTGGTTGGATGGGTTAACTCTTATCCGTTGGCTTCGCACTGGCTTGCTTCGTTAGCTTGAGCTAGGGGCGCCCGGGACACTGGGGGCGCCTGGGAGCATAGGGGGCGCCTGGGAGCACGTGGGCGCCCTTCCCATGAACTGCCGAAGCTCTCCTTTTGCTTAGTCTGTTTTGAGTTGCCCTTGGGGACGCCCGGAACACTGGGGGCGCCCTGCTCAGCTGCTGCCTTTCTTCTTTAAGGCGTTCTGAGCTGCAATGACTCATTCCTTCGGTCCTGGATCTAGGGTTAGTCCAAAACAAGTACAAAGCAATAGAGTATGAAGTTTATACAGCCTTAGCTGTCTTGGTTCTGACTTTGGGCCTCCCAAAATGGAGCCCTAGGTCGAACCGACGCCTACTGTTCCCTCGACGGGGAACGCATCCTCACCTACTCCTCTTGGGAGAATGTACCTGATGCCAACCATCTCCTCTGGTTGGACTTTTGCCCAGCTGTCCTTCGCCAAGTGCCTAGCTGTCCTTCGCCAGGTCTTCAGTACCAAGCTGTCCTTCGCCTGGTGCCTAGCTGTCCTTCGCTAGGTCTTTGTATCCTGGCATTCCTTCGCCAGGTGCCTAGCAGCCCTTCGCTAGGACTTTGTATCTTGGCATTCCTTCGACAGGTGCCTAGCAGTCCTTCGCTAGGGCTTTGTATCCTGACATTCCTTCGTCAGGTGACTAGCAGTCCTTCGCTAGGGCTTTGTATCCTGGCATTCCTTCGCTAGGTGCCTAGCAATCCTTTGCTAGGGCTTTGCCTGCACACTTAAATAACATGTTAGATAAACATAATACCTTAACTTTTGAACCCTGTTGCCATTATCAAAAAACAGGTTTGACTTGGGTGCTTTCTGCCCTAACAATCTCCCCCTTTTTGATTTATTAGAACCCTGGTTCAAAAAGTTAAGTTAATCAGAACAAGTAAAATAGAATTTTGTTCCCTCCCCCTGAAAGGAATCTCCCCCTGGATTTTTCAAAAGTTTGTGGGTTTTTGAAGCTAAGTCTAAAGATGGATTTAATTTTACTTAGTGACAAAAACATATTTTCCAAAATAAATTTGGTTGTTCACTTTGGAAATTTTATACCTCTAGAAAATTTAAGTTTAAATACTTAGATAAATTTGAAAATTTAAGTATTTACGAAGGATTTTGAAAACTTGAGTACTAAATAGAATTTCGTAAATTTAAGTTTTAAGTAGTCAAAAAAGTTTTTGAAAACTTAAGTTTGAAGTATTTAGTAGATTTTTGAAAACTTAAGTTTAAAATACTTAGAATATTTTTGAAAGCTTAAGTTTAAAATACTTAGAATATTTTTGAAAACTTAAGTTTAAAATACTTAGAATATTTTTGAAAACTTAAGTTTAAGATACTTAAAATATTTTTGAAAACTTAAGTTTAAAATACATAGAATATTTTTGAAAACTTAAGTTTAAGATACTTAGAATATTTTTGAAAACTTAATTTTAAGATACTTAGTAAACCATAGTACTTTTGAAAAAAAATGAATTAACTACTTTTCGAATATAGAGTTTGAAATTTTGGATTTAGAAAAAAAAATTTTAAACTCTCCTTTTCTATCTCTCCCCCTTTGCCATATATCAAAAACAAATAAATATAGCAAGAACAGGTTAAATAAATTGCATAAGAAATAATAAATTGCATAATTTGCTGTACTGAATCAGTTCAGGATATGAATTAAACCAAATCAGTTTCAATTTTCTCTTTTAGGGTCCTGTCTAACCCAATTAGCTACTTACTAACTGCTATAAGCAGTAATTTTCGCTAGGGTTAGTCAAGTTAAGTGTTTTGTTAAAGTTAGATTTTCTAAACTTAACATTTAACTTGATTACTGTGTAAGTTGTATTCAGTGCCCCAATTACTGCAAATGCACTGACTTAAAGCATCTTGAATTAAGGCAAAGACCTAAGCATCTCAAACCATTCTAGGTTATCAATCAAAAGTATCCTAAGGTGCTTGTGAGATGCTGGCTTCAAAATCTATAGGTGCATGCAGTTCTAGGGTTAGGACCTAGGCTAAGTCTATTTGCGAAAAAATCTTAGTTTTGAAGGGGGTAGTTTTTAAAATAAAACTAAGTCAAAGATTTATTTTTAAAACTTTTCAAAGTAAGTAAAAGCTGAGTTTGAAAACATTTAACAATTTTAAAAACTGATTTTGAAAGCATTTTAAAAATTTTAAAAGATGATTTTAAAATGAGTAAGAAAACCAACAGTAGACTAAATCTATTCTACTAAGCATAATCCTAACTGTTGATCAAATAGTAGAGGAAAGCAAGTACTCATAAGTCAGCTGGTCAACAGAGAAACTCAGCATAGTCATACAAGTCAAACATGAATCAACCCTACTAAGTAGGGGCAGTCAGATAGTCAGTGGTACAATGCTAATCAAATCTAGGAAGAGGGTCCAGGATGATCAAAGGAACCTGGCTGCCAGGATCGGAACAGCTCCATCATCTCGTGATACTGTGCGTCTCTGGTCTCCCTCTCAGCTCTAAGGGTACTCATATAGTCAGTGTAATAGCCTAGATTTGTTTCCATATTTTCAGCATGGTTTGCCTCCACTTCCTCTCGAAGGCTCTGGACCTGTGTCTCTAGTCGTGTCACCCTCTCGTAGAGTGTCGGTGGAGGGGGCTCGTCTATATGTGCTCGAGCCTCTACTGCCAAATCGGTGACATCGACTTCAATCTCCTCGTCTGAGTCGATCTGAGCTCTGGCTCGCTGTCGTCTCCAAGTCAAAACCCCGGTGGCCGATACCTAAGTCTTTTGATTTTAGTATCGGTTTGATTTTCAATTAACTTACAGAATTCATTAAATAGGTTTAGGGTTTCATCTTTGGTCTTTAGAAATCTAACCCAGGTAAACCTAGAGTAATCATCAATTATGACTAAGCAGTATCGGTTTCCGCTTAATGACTTGGCTCCATGTGAATCAAATAGGTCAAGGTGCAGGAGCTCAAGTGTGGTTTGAGTTAGATCAGATTGAATTAGATTGTGATTGGATCTAGTTTGTTTACCTTGATTACATGATTCACATATTAGGTTTTCATGATTTTTAATTTTGGGGATACCTTTAATTAAGCCAAGTTGGGTGATTTTTGAAATAATTTTTAGGTTAGTGTGACCTAATCTCCTATGCCAGAGGTTTGATTGTTCTAACTGAGTTAACATGCATTTAGGTACTAAGGGAAGATTTATAGTTAAACATTATTTTTCCTAGTGCCCTTAAGCATGATTTCTGAGTTTTGCAAGTTTCTAATCAGGAAGTTAGAATTGTTGAAGGTAACTATATAACCAGAATCACATAACTGACTTATGCTAAGTAGGTTAAAATTGAAGTTTTCATCCAAAAGAACTTTCTTAATAACAAAGTCAGATTTAAGTTCAATATTACCTGACCCAATTACCTTGAGTGTAGCATTGTTGCCAAATGCTACTGAGCCTAGGTTCTTGAACTTGAGTTTGGTGAATTTCAATTTATCTCTAGTCATGTGTCTGGACCAACCACTATCCAACATCCATTGGTCCAAATCTTTATGTTCCTACACATAAAGTGTTTTGTTGATTTGGATCCAATTAGAGTCAGGAATAGCTTAAATTAATTTTCACTGCCTAGTCTGTCTCACCCAAATCTAGGATTTTCAATCACGTTAGCCTTATAGGTTTTGTGAGACAGGTTTTGATAGAAGAATTTTTGAAAAACATGATTTATTTTGAAAAACTTAATTAATTTTGAAAACAATTAAATTTATTTTGAAAGGAATGTTTAAATCTACAACTGACTGAAAATCTATGTTAGATACGAATTTGACAATGAATAATTTGAATTTGAATTTCAAAAATTGGCTTCCAGGTCTTGGCGAGGCACTAAGCCTTCTTTGGCCGTAGCCTTATGGGATCATCAACCCTTTCCTTGACAAAGCCTTTTAATGAAATTTCATTTTCAAAATTAGACTTTGAAAAATTCTGGTCTAACTAGTTTGAGTCTGGGATCGGTAGCTTCGGCTAGTTTCATTAGTCTAAAGAGACCAAGTAGAGAATACTTGACCTTATTAGAATTTGTTTCCCTAACGTACTATCATCTCACCTCCACCCAATACTATGTTGGCAGATTTCAGTTAAATTGGTTCAGTCCTTAAACTAACCATTCCTAAATCTAAACATGGTAAATTACATAAATTAAGTAAACAATTAATCATGCAAATTGCAAGCAAGAATTGAATTTTATCTAACAATAAATATTGTTTTCAATTTGGCTCCCCCTGGACTAAAGCCACGATAATGGTCTGGTAAGATGTGAATCTTGTCCTTGGGGATCCAGAATTGATTTGATCCAATTTGTTTGTTCAGGCATAGTTTGGGTACCCATGCCTGAACTTTAGGTCTGGACTAGTTCAATACAGCAAAGTAGGATCTTTGTCTAGATTTGGTTCTGTGGCCTAGTCCGGATCGATTTAGAACCAATTTTTGTTTTCCAAGAATCATGTCAAGATTCTTGGAACCAGAAGTAAATCGTTCTAATGCTGATCTAAGATCCTTAACCTGAGTTTTCAGGGAGGAGTTCTCTTTCTCAAGTTTTTCAACTTGAGTAGAGGTTCCTTCTTGAACCTTCTCAGTTAAGGGTCTAGAGTCAGCTCCCTCTTTCAGGAGTTTTACTTCCTGTCGGAGGGATTCGACTCGGAGTTTAGCTTTCGCCAAATCTCGAGAAAGATACCAAATTAACTCGTTTAACTGACTTCTAGTAAAACCACTTACCTTGATTTCGCCGTCCTCTGAAAATGTCAGTCTGCCGTCGTCCTGTTCTGATTCTGATTCGGTCTCGACTTCTTCTGAGGCGGTTAGTGTGAGTAGGTTCGACTGTGGGACCTCTTCTTCTTCTTTGGAGGAGGACTCGCCCCACGTTGCTTGAAGTGCCTTCTTCTTCCTTCTATTCTTATTGGTCTCCTTTAGGTTCGGACACTCCGTCTTGTAGTGACCCTTCTTCTTGCACTCGTAGCAGGTCACGTTGGACTTGTTCTTTTCGTTTGCGGGTTCAGCTGGTTCATCCATTCTTCGACTGACTTTTCGTTTGTTGGTTTGGTTCTTCAATTCCTTGTAGTAGCTTCGGGCCAGTCGAACCAGCTTAGGTCGATCTCCTTCTTCGTCTTCTAAGTCTGAGTCTGAGTTAGACTCGGGTTCAGGTTGAGGCTTTTTCATTGTTGTTCTTCCAGTTTTACCTGCAACAAAGGCAATACTTTTCTTGGCCAAATTGCAGTTAGTCTGTTCATGTAATTCTAATTCAGAGAACAATTCATCTAATTTAATTTTTGAAAGGTCCCTTGAGACCTTGTATGCATCTACCATAGATGCCCACAAGGTGTTTCTCGCGAAAGCATTTAAAGCGTACCTTATCAAGTCACAGTTTTCTACCTTGTGACCGATGGTGTGTAGTCCGTTCATCAATTCCTGAATTCGGGCGTGGAGTTGAGCTGCTATTTCGTTGTCGGTCATTTTGATCGTATACAGCTTATTCAGGAGGAGATCCCTCTTGCTGATCCGAGTGTCTGATGTTCCTTCGTGCAACTCGATCAGTTTCTCCCACAGCTCCTTGGCACTGTTGAAAGGACCCACCCGGTTCAGCTCCTCTTTTGTTAAGCTGCATTGGAGTGTCTGGGTCGCCTTTGCATCAGCTTCAATCTTCCGTTTCAGAGCGGTGTCCCACTCTGTGTAGCTTTGAGGTATTCCTTCAGCATTTTTTGGAATCTCCAGTCCGGACTGGATGATTATCCACATGTCCACCTGAGTTTTCAGGTGGACCTCCATTCTGCTCTTCCAGTAGGAGAAGTCCTCCCAACTGAAGAGAGGTTGTCTTGCAGTGCTGAAACCTTTTTGCACGACCATTTTATCTAAAAAATTAAAATAAAAAGAAAGAAATGTCTCAAGACTTTGTCTTGGATTAGTAGTGCGGGATAAAAAGTAATGATTATCGAGCGATGTTGCACCAAACTCGATTAGCGAGAAAAATTTCAAAATAAATAAAAAATTAAAAAAAAATTAAAAAAATTAAAAAAAATCCAAAAAACTCTCAAATTGGTGGTTGCACCAAATTTGAGCTTCCCCGCTCTGATACCACTTGTTGGATCGAGAGAAACGATAGAGGGGGTGAATATCGTAAAAGGTTCGGATTAAAGTTAGAGCAATTACGCAGCGGAAATTTAAATCAAAGCACAGGCAAACACCAAATTTTTTACTTGGTTCGGAGCCGGAGACGGCTCCTACTCCAAGGCCCACGGTCGTTGACCGTTTACTATGGGCAATTCTATATGTTCGCAAAACAGTTTCCAGATAGATATTACAAAAGTAGTATAGTAAACTTAAAAATAGCTCTTCGTTACCGACGTCCGGTGTAGATTGAATTTTCGGGGTGGAGGGACGTCGTCGGCGCTTGTATCTCGAGTTGGGAGGTTTCCGGAGCAGAGCGCAGAAGCAGAAGAGTGTAGAAGCGTTGTTAGAATTGTTGTTCGAAGCCTTGGGGTCGAGGGCCTATTTATAGCCCCTGGGGGTGCTTGGGACGTCGGGGACGCCCCCCACGTGTCAGCTGATCCGAGTTCCTCTCGGTCAGCTCTGATCCCTTCAAACTCGGGATCAGCCTTTGACGGGGGCGCCCGGGACGCTGGGGGTGCCCTGGTTGGCTGGGTCAACTCTTATCCGTTGGCTTCACGCTGGCTTGCTTCGTTAGTTTGAGCTAGGGGCGCCCGGGACGCTGGGGGTGCCCGGGAGCATAGGGGGCGCCCAGGAGCGCGGGGGCGCCCTTCCCATGAACTGTCGAAGCTCTCCTTTTGCTTAGTCTGTTTTGTGTTGCCCTTGGGGGCGCCCGAACACTGGGACCGCCCTGCTCAGCTGCTGCCTTTCTCCTTTAAGGCGTTCTGAGCTGCAATGACTAATTCCTTCGGTCGTGCATCTAGGGTTAGTCCAAAATAAGTACAAAGCAATAGAGTATGAAGTTTATACAGCCTTAGCTGTCTTGGTTCTGACTTTGGGCCTCCCAAAATGGAGCCCTAGGTCGAACCGACGCCTACTGTTCCCTAGACGAGGAACGCGTCCTCACCTACTCCTCTCGGGAGAATGTACCTGATGCCAACCATCTCCTCTAGTTGGGCTTTTGCCAAGCTGTCCTTCGCCAGGTGACTAGCTGTCCTTCGCCAGGTCTTCAGTACCAAGCTGTCCTTCGCCTGTTGCCAAGCTGTCCTTCGCTATATCTTTGTATCCTGGCATTCCTTCGCCAGGTGCCTAGCAGTCATTCGCTAGGGCTTTGTATCCTGGCATTCCTTCGATAGGTGCCTAGCAGTCATTCGCTAGGGCTTTGTATCCTGGCATTCCTTCGTCAGGTGCCTAGCAGTCCTTCGCTAGGGCTTTGTATCCTGGCATTCATTCGTCAGGTGCCTAGCAGTCCTTCGCTAGGGCTTTGCCTGCACACTTGAATAACATGTTAGATAAATATAATACCTTAACTTTTGAACCATGTTGCCATTATCAAAATACAGGTTTGACTTGGGTGCTTTCTGCCCCAACACCATTTACAAGTATAAGGGTAGTCTAGACTTCACTAAACATTAGTTTAGGTACATGATTTGTAGTTTGGACTTATTTTAATCCACATTCTGGATGCTGGCCGAAATTCACAGGTTTAATAAGGCATAGATTCCACAATTTTCTTAACCTAAAACATTACATAAGCAAGGGAAATTCACATAAGATCAAGCCATAGTCCATACACATGCATCTACCCATCTCCACCACATGGCCGAGAGGTTCTAAGTCCTTTACATCATGGAAGGCACTCCACATCATGTATTCATCATTCATCCACTATAAGTAAGTTGCAATAAGCATGTAGAATCATCATCTAAACTTAAACATAACAAAAGAGGAGAAAACCTTCCTTGACCGTAACATATAACATGGCTTTTCTTCCATTTTCTCCACACAACATCACAAGCAAACATAAGGGATCATAAATACACATTCAAGGCTATTATGTTGCTGGTGAGGGAGTCTTACTTCTTGCACTAAAAAAAATTCAAAAGGTGTTCTAGACTTTAGAGAAGAAATGGGCTCTTTGGCTTGGTACTCCTCTTGTTCTTCTCCTTTTCTTCTTCCGGTTTGTGGGGCTCAATTTTGGAGATGCAAGGAGACCCTAGGTCTTGGTGAGGGAGACGAAGAAGAGGGAAGGCTTGGTGAGAAGAGAGGGGAGGGCTTGTGGCCGAAAATGCCATGGGCATTTCTCTCCCCTTGCTCTTTTATAGGGAGTGAAAAGGTAACCACCTCATTCAATGGTGCCTCTTCATTTTCATGTGTCTCTTCACTTATCTTCTATTCATCTATGATTTCCCATCTCTTCCTAATAGCACTCCCTTGCTGGGTGAATTGGTTACATATGCATTCTTAAGGCTTGGCTTTTCTTTAAGGTCCAAGGTTCAATCCTTGGCACCTCCTCTTCTTTTTGCTTTCTCTTCCTTTTATTATTTTGTTTTCCAAGCCCGCATAACCAAAGCCCACCTAGAGAATGCTACTTATTTAATTCATACACATGCATATACATATCATTATTCATTCATACATGTGTAGGATACTTAAGCATAACATTAAATATAATACCTAAGCATAATTATCACACATCCACTACGTGTCAAGATAATGCCTAACATTTCTTTATTCACAACTTTTCCCCCCTAAATTCATAATATTATTCTTGGCCACATGTTACATTATTACCATGCTAGAGCGGAAAATTTGGGGTCTTACAATCCACCCTCCCATCTGAAAAGTTCATCCTCAAACTTAAAATAACTCAGGATATTTTCGTTTCATATCATCCTCACGTTCCCAGGTAACTTCTTCAGATTACTGACTTTGCCGCAAGACTTTGACTAAGGGCACTTCCTTGTTCCTTAATCTCTTGACGTCTCGATCCAGGATCTGTATGGGTTTGCTTCCACAACTCAGGTCCTCCTGGATCCGTACGACGTGCGGCTCAATCACTTTGTCCGTACTGGGAATGCACTTTTTGAGCATCGACACGTGGAACACGTTGTGGATAGCAGACATCTCCTGAGGTAGCTCGAGCTCGTAAGACACTTTGCCCACTCTGTTCATGATCTTGTACGGTCCCACATATCGCGGACTAAGATTTCCTTTCTTTCCAAATCGCATTTCTCCTTTCGTAGGAACTACTCGGAGGAATACCCAAATCTCTGACGTCGAACTCCAAGCTACGTCTCTGATCCGCATAGCCCTTCTGCCGGCTCTGAGCAGTCTCTATCCTTTGGCTGATACTCTGTATAGCTCGAGTGGTGTCGTCGATGAAATCCATTTGAAGTCTCATCTCCTTCTTTTCACCACCCTCGTACCAACAGATTGGAGACCTACATCTCCTTCCATATAATGCATCATAAGGTGGCATTCCGATAGTATCGGCACCAGCTCCCTTTGAAATCCAGGGCACAAGCTCGTAGGATGTCTTCCAGTACTTGGTTCACTCTTTCTGTTTGCCCATCAGTCTGAGGATGAAAGGCGGTACTGAAACGCAGCTTCATGCCGAGGGCTTCATGAACACATTCCCAAAATTGTGATGTTAAGCGACCCTCCCTATCTGAAATGATGGTCTTGGGACTGCCATGCAGTCTGATGGTTTCCTTAGCATACAATTGGGCCAGTTGCCCAATCGAATATGTCATCTTGACTGCTAGGAACCAGTTCAATCTCAAATTCAACCTCTCTGTCAGGGGCTAACCCTGGTAACTCATCTGGGAATACTTCTGGATAATGGCATACTACTCTGACATCTTCTAGCTTCTGGTCCGTTGCCTTACCCGTACTGACCACCAGTGTATCCCTTGTCCAACATCTTCTGTGCCTTGAGAGCCGATAAGAATATCCTGGTTCTTTTCCTTGGCTCTCCAATAAATTCGATCACGGGCACTGCCTCGGGCTAGAAGACCACTTTGCGTCTACGGTACTCGATGGAAGCACCATATTTTCTTAGAAAATCCATACCCAGTATGACATCGAAGTCTTGCAAGTTGATTACTATCAAGTCGTAATAGAGTTCCCTTTCTGCTATTCTGATTGGTACGGCACGCAACTGGTGGGTGGATGCCATTGTTTCTCCCGAATGCAGGGTTGTTAAAAACTTGCTATCTAGAACTTGTAAGGGTATGTCTATCTTCTTAGCATGTATCATGGAAATATAGGAATGCGTTGCCCCAGTATCAAATAAAGCAGTAGCATGCTGACTGTAAATATTTATCTGACCTGTGACAATGGTGGAAGCATTTGCCGCATCTTCCTTTGTAAGAGAGAATACCCTGGCATTCGTAGTAACAGGCGGGGCCTCCAATCTGCCTTGACTTAATTGAGGACCTTCTAGTGCGGCTTGCATATAGTGCAGCTGTGCAGGAGCATTCTGATACTACATCTGCTGGTGAGAAGGTGCCGGGAACTTGGCAAGACAGGTGAAGGCCTTGTGTCCCTCTTGTCCGCATGTGAAGCACTTGTTTGTACCCTTGCGGCATTCTCCAGGATGCGTGTTTCCACATTTTGCGCACGGGGTGTACTTGCGCTTCTTATTTGCTGGGCCTCCTTTAGAATTGCTCCACTTTTTATTATCATTGCGGTCCCCCTTCCAGCTAGTACCCGCGTGCTGAGGCTTCTGACCTCCTGAGGGGGCTTGGCTCTTGCTTTCAGTTGGCATTTTCCTTTGCTGATTTATGTTGTTCAGATAGTGCTCGGTGATCAAAGCACTGCTGAACAGCTCCTCGGCGGTCTGCGGTCTGTTAACTCCACCGACCACGTTCAGAGTTATCTCTGGTCGTAACATCTTCAGCATAAGGCGGACCTTTTCTTTCTCCGTGCTAACCCACTCAGGACATAGGCGAGCCATTCGGTTGAACCTCTTGACGGCTTCGCTGACGGATAGGACACCTTGTCGGAATTCCGTGAATTCATCATAATGTTTGTTGGTGGCCCGCATGTGGAAGAACTCCTCGAAGAATTCTATTTCAAAGTCTGTCCACTTCATCCGGTTCACGGGTCTCTTAGCCTTGACCCTCTCCCACCACATTCTGGCTTCGCCAGAGAGGCAGAACGATGCACAATTTATCTTCTCATGCTCTGGCCAATCTAGCAGCTCCATAGTACTCTCCATGGTCTTAAAACAGGCCTGTGCATCACATGGCTCGCAAGCACCCGAGAAGGACTACGGCTTCAACCTATGCCACAGGATTAAATAGGCTTCCCGTCGCATTCCGGTGGCAGGGCCTGTCGGGGGTACTACAGATATCACAGTCTGGTTTGGTGGAGGAGTGGTAGCATTTCCCTGTTGAATCATCAGGGTGTCGATGGTCTGCCGTTGTTCGACGATCTGACACTGAAGTACTGCGACTATGTGCGTCAGGTCAGGCTGGGTGCAGTTTCGTTTGTTCTGGTACTTCTTCTAGCCATGCTATCTTCGCGAAATAACACATAGGCTAGTATAAGGTTACTGTCATTTGCTCCTATTATCTATCACTTATGTATATCACGTACAAGAAAAATATTTTCATTCTGCTAATATCTCTTTCTAGATGTTCTTACATTTTAAATTTACGTAGTCTTCTTGCTCTGCTGTTTAATCATTTTACAACAATAAGATAGTATAAGATCATTTTCATCATTTTCATGTATATACATGCATTTGTATCTTTTTCATTATAAGGTATGGTAAGGTACTACCCTAGGTTTCCATTCCCAGGTAAAAACATGGTTCCATAATTTTGTATTTGCATACTTAGTCATAAACATTCTTTATCGTTCTAGAACCATATAGGGTATCACATATACTTGTATGGTTAGTCTATAAACATTCCTATCATAAGTAAACATAAAGCAAACATACTTAAATTATATAAGATAAGATCTTACTTGGAAGCGGCAGGATGCAGGATTGATGTGTGTAGTGAGTTGGCAAACTGCTCTGATACCATACTGTAAAGCCCGCCCCCTACTGTTAAGGCGGCGCGTTATCTTGTTTTCCTACTTAACATAACTTATGCATATTATTGCATATGAATCTAAAGCATTGCAGCGGAAATAAAACATAAGTATAACACATGCAACAAGAAGGGGTATAAAGATCACATAGTATCTAGTAGCATCCATGCATTAAATAAACTCCTAAAGAGCTAACAAGTATCAAGTATAAGGTAGTAAAACATGTTTTCTTAGAAAGATAAGTGCTAAGTCTATAATGGCACTAAATGCATCGATCAGCCAAGTCACCACCACACACACGAGCCCTTCCGGCAGCTTCCCTTCCTTTAGAAATTTCTATGTTGATCTGCAACATAAGAAATCAACTATAAGTACGAAACTTAATAAGCTCTTTCCTACTCACTAAATCCACATGTCACGTATATTTGAAAGACATATAACATCTCATGTATAGCATAAAACGCATAAGGCACATAAGGTACATGAATGCATACAAACATAAAACATATGCATTGCAAAAACATTAGGATGCTCTTTAGAAAACATAATAAGTAATACTTTAACATAAGCATACATCACCTTTATTGGGGTCCCCGGCTTTTACCCATTCTTTCTTTGCGCGCATCCCTAAATAGATGCGAGGTAGCTAGTCTCGACCTACTAGGGTTACTAGGCCTACTATCTTTCAACCTAGGGACAGCTTCGGTAGTCCAGAACTGTGGATCTTTTTCAAGATCCGGTACAAGCCATACTTTAAAGTAAAATACATACATGCATTCTTTCCTTTTTCTTTCTTTCATAATGAATGTACTATAGACATTCAATCATTCATGAGTATAGGCACACTTACATGGCACAATCATTCCCATAAATAGCATGACAATGTAGGATCTTTCTTTAAAAACATGCAAGTGAAGCAAACATCATGCTAGTCTTATCAACACATCATTCATGTAACATATTAGTCTTAATCAAGGCAAAACATTGGTTTTAGCTTTCTTTTCCTATCTTAATACATACTGGCCAAAACTTCATAGGTAGGATTTCATAGCATACAATTTCATGTAACATGAAAACAATTGCATAAGAGATCATTTACAAGTACAAGGGTAGTCTAGACTTCACTAAACATTAGTTTAGGTACATGATTTGTAGTTTGGATTCTAGATGCTAGCCGAAATTCATAGTTAGGGTATTATAGCATAAAAATTCATGTAACACGGAAGCAATTGCATAAGAGATCATTTACAAGTACAAGGGTAGTCTAGACTTCACTAAACATTAGTTTAGGCACATGATTTGTAGTTTGGACCTATTTTAGTCCTCATTCTAGATGCTGGACGAAATTCAAAGTTAGGGTATTATAGCATAAAAATTCATGTAACATGGAAACAATTGCATAAGAGACCATTTACAAGTATAAGGGTAGTCTAGACTTCACTAAACATTAGTTTAGGTACATGATTTATAGTTTGGACCTATTTTAATCCTTATTCTAGATGCTGGCAAAAATTCACAGGTTTAATAAGGCATAGATTCCACAATTTTCTTGACCTAAAACATTACATAAGCAAGGGAAATTCACATAAGATCAAGCCCTAGTCCATACACATGCATCTACCCATCTCCACCACTTGGCCGAGAGGTTCTAAGTCCTTCACATCATGGAAGGCACTCAACATCATGTATTCATCATTTATCCACTATAAGTAAGTAGCAATAAGCATGTAGAATCATCATCTAAACTTAAACATAACAAAAGAGGAGAAAACCTTCCTTGACCGTAACATACAACATGGCTTTTCTTCCATTTTCTCCACACAACATCACAAGCAATCATAAGGGATCATAAATACACATTCAAGGCTATTATGTTGTAGGTGAGGGAGTCTTACTTGTTGCGCTAAAAAAAGTTCAAAAGGTGTTCTAGACTTTGGAGAAGAAATGGGCTCTTAGGCTTGGTTCTCCTCTTGTTCTTCTCCTTTTCTTCTTCCGATTTGTGGGGCTCGGTATTTGGGCTGCAAGGAGACCCTAGGTCTTGGTGAGGGAGAGGAAGAAGAGGGAAGGCTTGGTGAGAAGAGAGGGGAGGGCTTGTGGCCGAAAATACCTTGGGCATTTCTCTCCCCATTCTCTTTTATAGGGAGTGAAAAGGTAACCACTTCTTTCAATGGTGCCTCTTCATTTTCATGTGTCTCTTCACTTATCTTCTATTCATCTACGATTTCCCATCCCCACCTAATAGCACTCCCCTGCTGGGTGAATTGGTTACATATGCATTCTTAAGGCTTGGTTTTTCTTTGAGGTCCAAGGTTCAATCCTTGGCACCTCCTCTTCTTTTTACTTTCTCGTCCTTTTATTATTTTTATTCCAAGCCCGCATAACCATAGCCCACCTAGAGAATGCTACTTATTTAATTCATACACATGCATATACATATCATTATTTATTCACACATGTGTAGGATACTTAAGCATAACATTAAATATAATACCTAAGCATAATTATCACACATTCACTACGTGTCATGATAATGTCTAACATTTCTTTATTCACAACTCTTCCCCCCAAATTCATAATATTATTCTTGGCCACATGTTCCATTATTACCATGCTAGAGCGGAAAATTTGGGGTGTTACAATCCACACTTCCTTCTGAAAAGTTCATCCTCGAACTTAAAATAACTCGGGATATTTTCGTTTCATATCATCCTCACGTTCCCAGGTAACTTCTTCAGATTGCTGACTTTGCCGCAAGACTTTGACTAAGGGCACTTCCTGGTTCCTTAGTCTCTTGACGTCTCGATCCCGGATCCATATGGGTTTGCTTCCACAACTCAGGTCCTCCTGGATCCGTACGACGTGCGACTCAATCACTTTGTCCGTACTGGGAATGCACTTTTTGAGCATCGACACGTGGAACACGTTATAGATAGCAGACATCTTCTGAGGTAGATCGAGCTCGTAAGACACTTTGCCCACTCTGTTCAGGATCTTGTATGGTCCCACATATCACGGACTAAGCTTTCCTTTCTTTCCAAATCGCATTACTCCTTTCGTAGGAACTACTCGGAGGAATACCCAAATCTCTAACGTTGAACTCCAAGGGTCTACGTCTCAGATCCGCATAGCCCTTCTGCCGGCTCTGAGCAGTCTCTATCCTTTACGGATACTCTGTATAGCTCGGGTGGTGTAGTCGATGAAATCCGTTGGAAGTCCCATCTCTTTCTTTTCACCACCCTCGTACCAAAAGATTGGAGACCTACATCTCTTTCGATATAATGCTTCATAAGGTGCCATTCCGATAGTAGCTTGGTAGCTAAAATTGTAAGCGAACTCCACTAGAAATAAGTATCGGCACCAGCTCCCTTCGAAATCCAGGGCACAAGCTCATAGCATGTCTTCTAGTACTTGGTTCACTCTTTCTGTTTTCCCATCAGTCTGAGGATGAAAGGCGGTACTGAAACGCAGCTTCATGCCGAGGGATTCATGAACACATTCCCAAAATTGTGATGTGAAGTGATCCTCCCTATCTGAAATGATGGTCTTGGGACTGCCATGCAGTCTGATGGTTTCCTTAGCATACAATTGGGCCAGTTGCCCAATCGAATATGTCATCTTGACTGCTAGGAACCAGTTCAATCTCAAATTCAACCTCTCTGTCAGGGGCTAACCCTGGTAACTCATCTGGGAATACTTCTGGATAATGGCATACTACTCTGACATCTTCTAGCTTCTAGTCCGTTGCCTTACCCGTACTGACCACCAGTGTATCCCTTGTCCAACATCTTCTGCGCCTTGAGAGCCGATAAGAATTTCCCGGTTCTTTTCCTTGGCTCTCCAATATATTCGAACACGGGCTCTGCCTCGGGCTCTGCCTTGGGCTGGAAGACCACTTTGCATCTATGGCACTCGATGGAGCACCGTATTTTCTTAGAAAATCCATACCCAGTATGACATCGAAGTCTTGCATATTGTGTACTATCAAGTCGCAATAGAGTTCCCTTTCTGCGATTCTGATTGGTACGACACTCAACTGGTGGGTGGATGTCATTGTTTCTCCCGAAGGCAGGGTTGTTAAAAACTTGCTATCTAGAACTTGTAAGGGTATGTCTATCTTCTTAGCATGTATCATGGAAATATAGGAATGTGTTGCCCCAGTATCAAATAAAGCAGTAGCATGCTGACTGTAAATAATTATCTGACCTGTGACAATGGTGGAAGCATTTGCCGCATCTTCCTTTGTAAGAGAGAATACCCTGACATTCGTAGTAATAGGCGGGGCCTCCAATCTGCCTTGACTTAATTGAGGATCTTCTAGTGCGGCTTGCATATAGTGTGTTAGTAATATGAGAGAAGTGTCCTAAGGCAATCGCCTTATGATTGTAAATATTTATTTTAATAAATGAAAATTTACTATTTGAGTATACATGTTTGTGTATTTGATTGGGATCTTAAACTCATTTACTGAATGTCCGCAATACAATTCACAGCATGAGAGAATTTGTGATGAATTCACAACTAGTGATTATCTCTACATGTGCAATTGTGAAGTATTGAAAAATGTCCCTAGTCGATGAATTGATAAATACGGACACTATCAATTCCGTTGAGACTAGCATGACTTATTCTCTAATCAGCTGATTCTCACTGGCTGGTGACATTGGTATGTCCGGAGATAAACATGAATGCTAGTTAAGGGAACTAGTTCATTAGAGTGACTGGCTGTAAAACTTCACATGGTAGTCTACATATAGACATGTCAGTGAAGTTCTTACTGCAGCTTAAGTGCGATGTTCCTTTGACTTGCGGTGCTCAAGTCATCTTGGTCATGGAGACTTATACTTTAACATCTTAAGCATGCATCTCCAAGGAGGTGTGGACCCAGGATGGT
>JAGFNQ010002065.1:213488-255327 GCA_024364735.1 Boesenbergia rotunda | reverse complement strand
AACTCTATTTTTTCGAGTGTCAACTGGGTTATATCTCATATGCTTAATAATAGCATGTTTGACAAGTGCATTCTTGAATTATTCTCTAGATGGAAATATCTGCCCCACAAAAAATTCATGCTCATCTCTTGCCTCTACCTCTCCAATTGTAATGCCCGCCCCTTACCGTTAAGGCGGCGCGTTATCTTTTTCCTACTTAACTTAACTTACACATATTATTGCATTTGAATCTAAAGCATTGCAGCGGAAATAAAACATAAGTATAACACATGCAACAAGAAGGGGTATGAAGATCACATAGTATCTAGTAGCATCCATGCATTAAATAAACTCCTAAAGAGCTAACAAGTATCAAGTATAAGGTAGTAAAACATGTTTTCTTATAAAGATAAGTGCTAAGTCTATAATGGCACTAAATGGATCGATCAGCCAAGTCACCACCACACACACGAGCCCTTCCTGCAGCTTCCCTTCCTTTAGAAATTTCTATGTTGATCTGCAACATAAGAAATCAACTATAAGTATGAAACTTAGTAAACTCTTTCCTACTCACTAAATCCACATGTCACGTATATTTGAAAGACATATAACATCTCATATATATAGCATAAAACTCATAAGGCACATAAGGTACATGAATGCATACAAACATAAAACATATGCATTGCAAAAACATTAGGATGCTCTTTAGAAAACATAATAAGTAATACTTTAACATAAGCATACATCATCTTTATTGGGGTCCCCGGCTTGTACCCATTCTTTCTTTGTGCGCATCCCTAAATAGATGCGAGGTAGCTAGTCTCGACCTACTAGGGTTACTAGGCCTACTTTCTTTCAACCTAGGGACAGCTTCGGTAGTCCAGAACCATGGATCTTTTTCAAGAACCGGTACAAGCCATACTTTAAAGTAAAATATATACATGCATTTTTTTCTTTTTCTTTCTTTCATAATGAATGTACTATAGACATTCAATCATTCATGAGTATAGACACACTTTCATGGCACAATCATTTACATAAATAGCATGACAATGTAGGATCTTTCTTTAAACACATGCAAGTGAAGCAAACATCATGCTAGTCTTATCAACACATCATTCATGTAACATATTTGTCTTAATCAAGGCAACACATTGGTTTTAGTTTTCTTTTCCTATCTTAATACATGTTGGCCGAAACTTCATAGGTAGGGTTTCATAGCATAAAATTCCTATAACATTACAATAAGTGCACACTTCACACAAGAGATTATTTACAAGTACAAGGGTAGTCTAAACTTCACTAAACATTAGTTTAGGCACATGATTGTAGTTTGGACCTATTTTAGTCCTCATTCTAGATGCTGGCCGAAATTCATAGTTAGGGTATTATAGCATCAAAATTCATGTAACATGGAAACAATTGCATAAGAGATCATTTACAAGTATAAGGGTAGTCTAGACTTCTCTAAACATTAGTTTAGGTACATGATTTGTAGTTTGGACCTATTTTAACCCTCAACCTAGTTGCTGGACAAAACTCACAGGTTTAATAAGGCATAGATTCCACAATTTTCTTGACCTAAAACATTACATAAGCAAGGGAAATTCACATAAGATCAAGCCCTAGTCCATACACATGCATCCACCCATCTCCACCACTTGGCCGAGAGGTTCTAAGTCCTTTACATCATGGAAGGCACTCAAACATCATGTATTCATCATTCATCCACTATAAGAAAGTAGCAATAAGCATGTAGAATCATCCTCTAAACTTAAACATAACAAAAGAGGAGAAAACCTTCCTTAACCGTAACATACAACATGGCTTTTCTTCCATTTTCTCCACACAACATCACAAGAAAACATAAGGGATCATAAACACACATTCAAGGCTATTATGTTGCAGGTGAGGAAGTCTTACCTCTTGCGCTAAAAATTCAAAAGGTGTTCTAGACTTTGGAGAAGAAAGGGGGCTCTTAGGCTTGGTACTCCTCTTGTTCTTCTCCTTTTCTTCTTCCGGTTTGTGGGGCTCGGTTTTGGGGCTGCAAGGAGACCCTAGGTCTCGGTGAGGGAGAGGAAGAAGAGGGAAGGCTTGGTGAGAAGAGAGGGGAGGGCTTGTGGCCGAAAATGCCTTGGGCATTTTCCCCCCATGCTCTTTTATAGGGAGTGAAAAGGTAACCATCTCTTTCAATGGTGCATCTTCATTTTCATGTGTCTCTTCACTTATCTTCTATTCATCTACGATTTCCCATCTCCTCCTAATAGCACTCCCTTGCTTGGTGAATTGGTTACATATGCATTCTTAAGGCTTGGCTTTTCTTTGAGGTCCAAGGTTCAATCCTTGGCACCTCCTCTTCTTTTTTTTTTTGCTTTCTCTTCCTTTTATTATTTTTTTCCAAGCCCGCATAACCAAAGCCCACCTAGAGAATGCTACTTATTTAATTCATACACATGCATATGCATATCATTATTCATTCATACATGTGTAGGATACTTAAGCATAACATTAAATATAATACCTAAGCATAATTATCACACATCCACTACGTGTCAAGATAATGTCTAACATTTCTTTATTCACAACTTTTCCCCCTAAATTCATAATATTATTCTTGGCCACATGTTCCATTATTACCACGCTAGAGTGGAAAATTTGGGGCGTTACACCAATTGGCCTAGCAAGCAATCGAGAATTTAAAATATAAGGATCTTCAGCTAATAGAGACTCCTCCTCTAAGTCAGTTACTGATCTAGGGGGAATTTATATTGCTCAATCTGCATATCATCGTCTTGAAATTCTAGTACACTTGTACTGGGTTCTATTTCATCTGCATTCCGGATTTCAATTCCTTCCTCCTCACTCCAGGTTGGCTCAAAGAATTCAACAACTCTTGTAGAAGAATTCAAACCCTCATCTTCTAGAATAGTTGCTTCTTTATTTAGATCAATTGTTAAATTCCTTGTAATTTCTGATCCATTCCCCGTGACAGCATTATCATCAAGAGTATTCCATATCTCGGAGAGAATTTCATCAATAACATTATCATCCCTGAAAAATAAATTACAATTATATTTTATAAATTTTGAAAATCATAATCAAGGCCCTAGGAGGGCCTGAGGGCCTGAAATCAAATGAATTCAGGCCCTATGAGGGCCTGAAATCTTTTGGTTTTAGGCCCTCACAGGGCCTGAAATCATTAGATTCAGGCCCTCCCAGGCCCTCAAATCAAATGATTTCAGGCCCTGGGAGGGCCTGAAATCTTTTCATTTTAGGCACTGGGAGGACCTGAATTCCTTTTATTTCAGGTCCTCCCAGTGCCTGAAAACAACATATTTCAGTCTCTCCTTGGGCCTGAAATCTAATGATATCATGTACTTCTAGGGACTGAAATCCTTTAATTTCACACCCTCCTAGGGCCTGATATGGTAGGATATCACCCCTAGGTTGAATTCAAGCATTAATTTATCTTAAGTTTAACAAATTTCAGAGAGCCCTTATTATGTAATGCATATCACCCTTAGACTCCTCCAAACATAAAAATTGTAGAAAGAGTTTATCAAGTATAAAACTAGGTCTGATATCATATCAAAGATGACAATCATACGTACATTACTATTTGTATTTGTTACCAATCTGTTGCTTGCTTTTTCTCCTTCAACACCTATCTTCCTCAGTTGCCTTGGTGATGAATTGAGTTGTGCAAGGTCAAAATATATAATACCCTCGTGATGATTCGACTTGTGCAAGGTAGTAATATATATATAGGCTGAGAAAATTTCGACTCCGTGGCCATCCGAACCACAGAATATTAATTTACTGCTAAAGTGGTTCGGATGTCTCGAAAATGTAAATTGGAAAAGGTATTTTGTGGCGGGAGGGGTATAATAGGAAGTTCACTAATAGGGATGTGCCCTTTGGTAAAATAGAAACCATGGTACGTCATTTGGTAATTTTCAATTCTTAGGTACGCCCTTTGGTAAACATGAATAAATGATTATGGTATCGCAATAAGACTCCATTTTTTTTGGCTCCTTCTAATGTTTAAATCAACATAAATTTGTCCATGTATTGATACAGAAATAATAATGCATTGATGATAATTATTGAAGCTAAATTTAATGCATTTTGGCAAGGTGGAAAATTTAATATAAAATTTGCGATTAAACTTGACACAAACAGGTGAGGTTGATACAAATTCCATGTTTTTTTAACAATAGAACAACTTGTTAATTGGTTACTGTACATCTACAACTCATTTCCCATCTTTTTTTAACACCAGAATAATTTTTTTTGATAGACTTTCCCAACTACTAATTTCTGAAAATTTTCTACAGTACATCCACGACTCATTCTCTAATCTCAAATACCTAACTTGAGCTCAAATCTCCACATATATTTCCCCCACTTATCTCTTGAATTGATCTCAAAATTTCAGAATCTCCCAAATAATTTACAATAGAGAATCACTATGTACTCAAAGCATATGCATCTCTGGGCAGCGACGAATGATGGCGTCAGCAACAACCTTGTATTGTATGTTTGGCAGCAACGAAGGACACCGACATTGGATAGCGACGTCAACTCATAGGACAACTACAATCTTGTTGTTCTTCCTTGATCAGACGGTAGGGCTATTGGCGATGGCGATTGTGAAATACGTAATATATATATATATATACACCATAAATAAGAGTTTAAAATAGAAACAACTTTATATAAAATTTTGGATGAATTTTCTAGAATTTTAGAAATATTTATGAGAATAAATAGGCGCGAGATGGATTATATAGGAATTATTTAAGGAAAAGTTAGATTTTTGAAATATATATAAATATAAAAGGAAAAGTTTAATGGTTAATTGGAGATAACTTCCCAATCTCAAATTGACCTTTGCATGCACTCATCACTTGATAAATTCTTTACATTCAATCCCTGATGGATTGATTATAAAAGAATGAAAACTCAGTATACATTCTAAAAATTTGAGTATAAATTGTTTGAGATTGAGTACTAATTTAAGAAATTTGAGTATAAAGTTTCGTTGACCCCTCATGAAAATCTTGATGTGGTGGATGCAACCTGATGTACTCAAATTTCTAAATTTTATACACAAATTTCTTCAAATAATACTCAATCTGAATCAATTCGTACTTAAATTTTTACAATGTGTACTAAAATTTTTACTATATACTGAAACAATGTATCCTCATTTTTTTTTAAATAATACTCAAATTTCTTAAATTAGTACTCAATCTCAGACAATTTAGACTCAAATCCTTACAATGTATACTGAATTTTTACTCTTTTATACTGAAAAAACAACATACAAAACTGTCTTGTCAATCCCATCAAGGAGTGCATGTAAAGAAATTTTGAGTTGGGGAGTGCATGAAAAGCCTAATTTGATGTTGGGGAGTTTTCTCAAATTTATAAATATATATATATATATATAACTTTTCCTTTATTAATTTCTTCCGCCCGTGCCCTAACCTTTCCGCCAACCTCTTCCTCTCCTCTTCTCCTCCTCACAAATAACGGTGACCACCTCCCCTCTCGCAGAAAAGTAGGAGTCGAAGTCAAAGCTGAGCGCATCTCCTCCTCCTCCTTCCCTGCGGTTCGTCGATCGCCGTAGATCATCGCTCAATGTCGACCCCTCTCTCTAGCAAGCTCACCAGGTAATCGGTCGATCCATCGCTTGATCACTGGCCAAGCTCCCGATCCATCACCACCGGTGCCATTGTTTGAAGTCGAGAATCTCGATGATGATAGCTCTGTACAGAGGTTCCACACCGAGCATCACAGGTAAGATTTTGGATGCATTGAGTTTGATCTTGAATGGATTTAGGGTTGGACTGGTTCGATCGGCTTTGGTATTGAAATCCTGTTCTGAGTTCTTACCATGAATCCTTTGTTTTTGTTATTGTCGTAAGCTATATTCTTGGATAGAAGTGTAGATGGAGATTGGTTGGATCTAGTTTTCTTTCCAATTTGAGTTCCTTGCCCAACCTCCTATTTTCTGGAATCAAATATTGTTGGATTTAGGAATAAATTGGAGGTAGCTTTTGATCCTAATGTAGGCCTTGTTGTGGGAACTTTCGGTTTAAAATTGGTTTTGTGAGCATTTGTGAGTTGCTTGATGCTGATCAATTGGTAGGTTGGGGAAAAGAAATTTGTATGGTTGGTGATTGTTACAATGGGTTGCAGGATTGAGGTGTTGGTTTATTGCATGGGGATGAACTTTGGTGTTTTGAGTTGTGGCCCCTTACCATGTGATATCCTTTTGGGATCAACTTTTGAACAGGGATGGGTTTTTGGGTTTAATTGCATAGCTTTGGTTAATGGTTAGATTAGAAGGTTTGGATTGGATTTGAAGTAGTCCCTTGGGTTAGAGTGGGTGTATGACTTATTAACCTAGTTTGATTAGTTTGGTTAAGAAGAAATTCCTACATGTGTTAGATTTAACTTAACAGGCATCTTAATTAGGATTTATCCTAATTTGTAACAATGTGTAGTTTTATCTAATTAATTAATTGTATAAATTGTTAAACTTTGTCATTTATACATGACCTTGATTCAGACTCGTACGGTTGATCATGAGGTTTACTTGGATACGTGCTATATTTAAGGCGGGTACTTATTACTTGATTCCAGTAGTTTCGTTTACGTTAAATGCATGGTTGTTTTATTATCTGAGTAGGTTGTTTTACCTTAAATCTATTTGCCTTGCTTTCCTACATGATACTTATTCTTGTTTGACCTTTGAGTAGTAATTCAAATTGTTCAGTTATACAGTCTCATCTCTTGGTTTCTGATGTAGAGAGTACCGCTTATACGTGTGGACTGTAGAACTATCATTTGACTTATCTAGGATTTTGGATGACATTAGATAAACCCTACCTTGTATATTAATGCATGTTTATTTACTTTGGTGTTATTTGTGTTTCATATCGTATTGATTGCATATTTTGGATTTGATTGAGGTTGTGTATTAGTGACATGCATCATAGCATTTAGGCCAACAACCACTAGCTCGCTTGTGGTTGAGACGGGTCGTTGGGTATATTTTTCTTGTTGTGCCATGCTCAGTTGGAGTTATGTGCAAACATTTGATACTCCCAAGTGTTTGGAGTCCCCACACGTGCTTTGTGGTTTTTAATTTTCATTCAGGGCCACAATTGTTGTGGTGTGTTTGCATAGCCACAGGTGTTGGGCGCTTGTATCTTGTCCACTCAACTTACCCAATATAGCGGTGGTTGGTGTATGTACAGTACAGATCATGACATCATGTGTATATTATGCATTTGCATGTGATTACTGTATTTGTTTTAGCTATGATTATTGCATTTTATTGACATGTATATATGGTTATGATTTGCATTTATTATATGATCTAGACCAGTGTGGTAGTGTTAGCAATTTATTGAGGTAGTAGGGGGTTTCTGATCTTGCCTCTACATGTTACATGGTGTTCAGATATGTTTCATTTGTACAGATGCATTTGTTTTATCTTCTTTATTCCAGAGACTGTATACTCTTTATTTTCTATATGCTTGTTATACACTTGTTATACACCATGCATGTATTTGTTCTTATACCCGCAGAGTTTCACCTAGAACTAACCACCCCTTGTCCCTCTTTTTATTTTAGGTAGTCGATAGTTGTGTCTCCTGTCGCTAGGAGAGGATCCAGCTGCCAATCTCCTCGTTTGAGTATTTATTCCATCTTCATACTTTTGTAGTCTTCTTATCGTATTGATGTTGTTTTAATTTAATTTTAATTCGGATGGTATTTGATTTCTTTTGGACATGTATTTATCTACTACCGTGAATTTTGGATCGTTGTATATTTATTTTATGGAGGATTATTTGTTATGTTTAATTTTTTAATTAAGTGAATTATTATCTACATGGTTGTGTTATGTGAATGTCAGCCGAGTGTGGCTGAGCTTTATATGTGTAGGATGTGTATGTATAAAAGTTTCAGATTATCCGTCGTACAGGGGATGTGCTGCTCGATTTTCGAGCAAGCACTGGCCTTTGGGGGCGTGACAATTTAGTGGTATTAGAGCAGAGGTTTGCGATGTCATATGTATTTGTTTTGGGATTTTCGGATTTACGAGATTTTGTTGGGTTTACTTGGTTTCGGATTTTTGAAAATTTTTGGAGTCATTTTCTTGACTGGGATATGTTGGGACTTGGCATCGATGAACTTCTTATGGCAACAAGCAAGTATGTTGATAAAGCAATTTTAGTTGTTATAAATTCTAGTAATACTTGATTTATCTTAGCAGGTATGCCTCGTCGTATAGACATGACTCCACCTCGTAGACGTGGTCTGAGATGACCACCTAAGCGGGCGCGGGGGTCAGTGAGGACTGAGACTGTCGTACAAGCCATAGGGTCTCCAGAGAGATCAACTGAGGCAGCACCTGTCACTCAAGGGCAGACATATCCGGGTGTTCCAGAGGGTCAAGATACCAAGACAATTGGGGTTCCTTCCCCAATTCTGCCATCGTTTTCCGCTACCCCACCGTTGGTACCTACCCCGATGTTCTCTCCAGTTACACCAGGTGTACCTACTCCCGTGATTCCCACTGTTCTACTGGTGGTAATCGCTATAGTAGGTCCTTCAATTCCACCTGTAGTAGCTACCCCGATGTACTCCACTATTCCTCCTGCAGGATGGTTAGTCGTATGACCCATGGCATCTGTCACGACTCTTCTAATAGCACCACCAGTGGTACCTACCACCCCTATGAGTTGTACCTTGGACAAATCACGGATCCCTGCGTTAGCGGCATTCATGAAATACCAGTTCACTTTATTTCATGGAGGAGCAGATCCAAGTGTGACCAACTCTTGGATTGAAACTATAGAGGGTACTTTCCACTATATAACATGCACGGATTGGGATGTTGGAAACGAGATGGCTAGAGAGGGGGGGTGAATATAGTCAATCACTTTGCTTTGAAACTTAACAAGTTTCCTGCACTCAACTTATCAGTAGCACAACGGAAGAAACGAAATGAAGCAGTGCAGTAAATGAAGACAGAAATCGAAAACAAACAACCACAATTAGCAAGATCGCTAACAAGGAGGGTTTACAAGGTTCGGGGATAACTTGCCCCTACTCCTTGGCGTGCCCTTAAGGTGGGCGATCCCTTGATCGTCGGCAGATCAAGCCCCGGTTATTACCGGATAGAAAGCAACCTCCTTCTCGATGGAGAAACCTCTCCACAGTGTTTCAATCACAGATAAAGTTTAAGCACAAAGAAACAACTAGAAGGATCTTACTCAAACACTTAGCAAGGACAAGAACACAGCAAGCTTCCCTGAGCTCCACCCAGTGGCGATCTCATGTAAGAACCCTTCCTCATGACTTCCCACTGTCGGACTCCATGCTCCTTGTTCTCTCCTTCAAGCGCTCAAGTAATGGATGATTGCTTCTCGAAATCAGTGGCTTGCTCAAAGTGATGAAGCTTCAAGAACACAGCAAGCTCGTGATGGAGAACTCAAGGCGCAGCAAGAAGATTAGTTCCAGAACTCTGCTTCCACGAAGCTTACTTCCGCGCTTTTGATTCTCCACACAGCACCAGGTGACAACATCCTCCGTAGCCTCCAGCTGCCAACGCCAGCTACCACTGAGCCCTCTCTGGTCTTCCTGAGATCCCCTCAGCCAAGCCCCAGTCTCGACTCCAGTCTGCAGCTCGGCCATTGCAACCTGAAATGGAGAATCGGACAAACCTGCTCCAAGGAAAGCCTCCATTGACCTCTCCTTGAGTGTTTGAATCCTCCCCTGTCACCTGCAGCTTAATTAGGGTGTTAGAGCAGCGTATCACACAGTAAATCAAATATCAGATGTAAGTGGCAGCAAATCGGATATGGTCAGACGCGATCAAAGCGTCTGACAGTGTGATTTGAATTAAAGTAATCGGTCACCGGACCGATCCAGGGCGTGTGGGTCGGTCACCAGACCGATCCACTGCTTCGCTGGGATTCCCAGCTCTCGCGGCTATACACGCCTGATCGGTCACCGGACCGATCAGAGTGAAGCCTGATCGTTCACCAGACCGATCAGAGTGAAGCCTGATCGGTCACCCAGACCGATCAGGTCAGATGAACAGTGATTTTTTAATCAGATCCAAAGTCCCTGATCAGTCACCGGACCGATCCAGGACTTGATCAGCAAGGGAACTCACTCACCGTCCGCTCCCTGATCGGTCACCAGACCGATCAGGAGCAAGGCAGTGAGGAAGCAGCCTCCTCCCTGATCGGTCACCGGTCCGATCAGGAGCCACACAGTAGGTTCCCAACCTCACTGTGTGCTCCCTGATCGGTCACCAGTCCGATCAGACATCGCTGGATCGGTCACCAGACCGATCCACGAAGGAGCAGCGTGCCAATGTCCCTGATCGGTCACCAGACCGATCCAGGGACTCAAACCTAGCCCTCCAAGCTAGGAATTCATCCACCTTAGCCCTCCAAGCTAAGGATTTTTCCATCTAACCCTCCAAGTTGGGAATTTGCACCTAACCCTCCAAGTTAGGACTTTTCACCTAGCCCTCCAAGCTAGGACTTTTCACCCAACCCTTCCGAGTTAGAACATCATCCAACCTAGCCCTCCAAGCTAGGCACCTGACCCTCCAAGCCAGGACTTTTTCACCTAATTCTCCAGGATGGGAATTTGCACCTAACCATCCAAGTTAGGACTTTTCACCTTGCCCTCCAAGCTAGGACTTTCCACCCAACCCTTCCGAATTAGGACTTTTCAAATACCTAGCCCTCCAAGCTAGGATTTTTCACACCTAACCCTCCGGGTTAGGATTTTCCAACACCTAGCCCTCCAGACTAGGATTTTCAACACCTAACCCTCCAGGTTAGGATTTTCCAACACCTAGCCCTCCAGACTAGGATTTTCCATATCATGTCTGATCCCCGATCAGGACTTAATCATAATCAATAATCATCCACCTAAACTAAAATCGGTGTCAACACCAAAACAACAATCAGGGCCAGTCTGCATCAACATGGGAGAGGGCTGAGCTTGCGGCATATCACTTGCACGATGAGGTCACCACCTGGTGGGCTATGCAGAGCACAATCATTGGCGAGCGACACGTCACATGAGCTACTTTCAGAGAGGCATTTGTGTTAAGATGTATACTAAAAGACTTACCTTTTTCTATGAACATCTACATTTTGAAAGAGAATCACAACACTGTTGCATGTTTATATTAGTATGTGCAAACTGTTTGATGCTTTGCATTGTAGATAACATGGTGTGTGATGACACACAGAAGATTATGTTATCAGTCCCTTGCAGAGTATAAGTAGAGGCTCACAACTGAGATAGAGTTGGACAAACCATCGGGATGGTTGTGTATAATTAGGTGTGGTTTATCTTGACCATAGAATTACACTAGTGCACTTTGTGTGCATTGAGCATGACCAACAAAGAGGTGATCCAATTTATACTGACTTTATAATTGGATCGGACCTCAGTTTATTATAGAGTACATGCTCTGAATCCCGATATAATAACGGGCACATGTACATAGTAGTTGTTTCTTTGATTTACTAATGGGTAGAACTGTCAAACGGACCAATCCGTAGCGGGGCGGGTCGACCCATGGTGGGTCGACCATTTGGCGGGGCGGGGCGGGTCGACCTGTCATCTAGGCGGGTTGGAAAATCCCCAACCCAACCCAATCTAAGGCGGGCCGTGGGTTAGGCGGGCCAACCCGCGGGCCCATCAAACTATTTTTAAAAAATTAAAAAAATTAAAAAAAACATATATTTAGATTTCATCAATCAAATATATTAAGAAATATATTTTTTTTAAATATAAATAGATACAAACGAGTACTCATGTGATGAAAAATATTATTTTTTATTCAAAATAATAACAAAGAAATATAATAAATTGTCATAAAACTTAACTAACATGTGATTCTCAACCCACGGGCCAACCCAAGCCCGTCGCGGGCCGACCCGTGCGGGTCGCGGGCCTAGGCACACTAGTAGAAAAATGCTTATTAACCACGGGCGTTCACCGTTGTCGTAGGCGAAAATCACTGTTGTTAAAGGTCATGTTGTTAAAAGGGGTGGTCTACATCAACAGTTACAAACCGTTATCGTTTATAGTCAATAACAACAGTGTAGCAATGGGTTTTCACCGTTGTCTTTTAATGTGATCGTCAATAGGCTAACAATAGTATTAAACCGTTGTTTGTGTGTGATTTAAACAATAGTTTGACAATAAATATAAATCGTTGTCGTTTGGTTGAGGCGGCCAACAATTTACAACAAATACCATTTAAAAATTAAATTATTTAAATAATTAAACAATATTGAGCAAACACACTTCAAACTATCATACATTAAAATATCAACAAATATTATACATCATACTGCACAAATATCATACATCAAAATATCCCCAGTATTAGTCCAAACTGAGATAACATCATCAAAATATCATATACATCAAGAACCAGAAACTGAGATAAACATCATCAAAATTAGTCCAAACATCATCAAAATATCCCTAGTAGCTTCATCCAAGTGCAGTCAACTAGATGAAGACAGCCGCACCCCTTAGCTTTGCACCATAAGTTGATTCCTTCCCTTGGATATGAATGCCACAACAAATAGAAATATAAAATGAGCATTCACAACTAAAAATAGTAGAACAATTACAGAGGGATTGAAAGGTAAAAACAATTACGATAGTCAGTTCCAAAACCTGAATAGAACATTTGAAGATGATATATTAACAAATATTGTAAGCTCATGGGGCAAGATTCCTCATTTGGGTCCACCTGCATTGAGGCCGAGAATAACTTTGATCAGATTGAACTGTAAATGGACAAAAGGGAATTGCTAAAAGTAAATAGGAGACAAAGTTGAAGGAGATGACTCCAAAACAGGACTATGATACTGAAGCATAAAGTTGTTTCTAGGAACACTTACAGGTACATATCAAACACTAACGATTGCCTTTCTGCATCTTGAATCTTGAAACAGGCTTTGTGGAACTTGGAGCAGAGGACTACAAAACAGAAGCAATTCCGTTGGACTTCTAAAATACACACCATCAGGGACAACAAGATGTGGCACTACGGCAGGAACATTGTAGGTATGTTGGGTCAAGAAATTGAACTACAAAAAGAAGGAATCTAGGGACTTGCATAAGCTACGCAAACAGGTTTGTTTTTATTGCTCATGGAAGAATACTGTTGCATTTAGGTATTTTTACCCAAAAAAACATCATAAGATGAATGGAGATGACTCAAAGAAAAAAAAGATGGAAGAATAGATTAAAAATCTATTTTGTAATCAAATACTTGATTACTAATATAGGAATATAGTATGCAGATATATAATGAGTTTGGATTAATCTAACAAATAGTAATTCTAGATGAATTCTTGCTACATTCATCGCCTGTTTTGATATTACAAAATGCACAGCTTGACCAGTGAGCTCAAGAACGAAGCTAGGACATTATAAGGCAAGTTTCTCACCATATGTTTTACTTGGGAAAAGATGACCTACGTCCACATCCTCAACAATTGATGTTGCAAGTTGGATTCATGCTCAACCATTAATTTTTTTTAATTAAGATTGGAGGGAGGAAGATTTATTTTAGGACAAAATTCAACAAGGCACACTTTAAATCAAAAAGTGTCTATAATGGTAATTTACAACAGAGTGCGCCTTAGTCTAGCACAAACCTGGATTGATAAAGGAGCTAGAGGAGTCTGCGTTGGGTAAAATTCAGCTGTCATGGGTGGGTGGAGTTCTGTTCTCTAAACTAGTTTCATAATTATGAGGGTTATTTTGTTGTAGTTTCCAATGCAGCTCTATTATTTTACATATTGTGTTACTTTTGTCATTGTGCATGTGCAATAACCATCTGTCATTGATGATGTAGTATAAGGACAAGTTGTGAGCATTATATAGAGATTAGAAACTTCGTGCACAAAGGTCACACAACATATACTTGCAGTTAATTAAATGATATATTACTACATGCCTTAGTTTTCTGTAGCATATCTTCTGTTTGCCTTAATAATTTACACTTAAATATATTGATTATATGCATTTATTAGTAAGTATTTAAAATCTTGACACTATAAAATTCTTATATTTGCACAAGACTTCCATGATCAATCTATAAACAAGTTTCACTCAAAAAAAAAAAAAGAATTTTGGCATTAAAATTCATAGCGAAAGACTCAGCTTCCATTTCTTTTAGCATTTGCATTGTCATCCACGTCACCATCAGAGCATAACATCAACATATTACTAAACTTATTCTCATCTCAAATAAATATCAGAAAACCTATTTTGTTGCATTTTAAACCAACAAAGTGATTTGCTTCATAAAATCTTGTAAAACATATTCAAAGATTCTGCTGAGACCATAGATTGTTTTTTTTCAAATTTGTGTATTTGGTTCCTCTTATGGAACATAAGTTGGATATTATTTCACTTAAACTCTCCAGAATGATCATCATCTAAAGGCGAATCAAGGGATTGACAAACAGTGGGAAATTGGCAGAGTGCAGAGATTGCTGAGTGGACAGGATCACATTATTAGGAGGACTCGGACATCATAAGGAACGGGAAAACAAGAGACATGCGCCAGAAGAGGGAGAAGAAGGCCATTACAAGGAGCAGGAGATTACAAGAGATCACACTTGCATGTAAAAGGGGGTGGTTTGGTTGGTTTGGTTGGTTTGTTCTGAGATTAAAGTAAAAGCACAGTTTTGTTATACAGGAAAAATAAGAACATGAGGAAAAAATAACTAATCATAGAAGCAGGTGTTCAACAACTATCACTTGCTCTGTTCTGAGATCAAGTTAAAAGCACGATTTTGACCAGTGATTACATCATAATAAATAATTCAATAACTAGCAATATAGGACTAAAGTCATTAGTTGTCGCATTTATCATTATGCATGTGAGGATGATAAAAAAACATATTAAGGATAAGAAATTGTTGCGTGTGTCATACTTGTGACAGATTGGTACTTTTTGATGATTGCATGGGTTGAGGACCAAGATCACGCTCAACAATAGAGCCTCTAAATGCCTACACAGGTAAATAAGAGCATGAGTATAAAAATAAAAAAAACTAATCATAGAAGAAGGTGATCAACAACTATCATTTGATCTGTTCTGGGATCAAGTTAAAAGCACAGTTTGTTATATATACAACCAATGATTATACCTTAATAAATAACCCTCAAGCTTAACAATATATCAACAACTAGCAATATAGGACTAAACTCATTAGTTGTAGCAATTATCATTATGCGTGTGAGGATAACAAAAAAACATATTCAATTGTTTCATTATTCTATGTTACTTGTTCAAACTATATCATATCTTTCATGAAATAGTATCACTCTTTTTCTCTAGACTCTAGACTTGCAAAGAGGAGTTTCACATAGCTAGTACTGAAGAAGAAAAGGTTGAGAAATCAAGAAAGCTTATTATGCATATTCCACATGAAAAGATGTAATCAATGTGTTTGTTATCCTTGTAGGCAAAAGGATAAATTTTCTCCTAATGTAGAGATTACTTACAAATTTGTTTTCTGAACTTTTTGGAAACTTGAGGGTATAATATTACTTAAAAGAGTTGACCTATTCTGTTCAAGACTAACGGACCATAAAGTGCTATAAACAATCATTAAAAAATCTCACTAAAATAATATTTTTTTCAGTAAATGCTCTTATTTGTACATTTCAAAAGCATCAAGTCTTTACAAAACCAAGCCTATTAATAGAAAAAAAAAATGCTATCCCTCATAAAACACTATAAGACACAATTCAAACACTACTAGGCTAGAAATAAAAGGCTCTTAAAGGCATCAAGTCCATTACTAAACCAGTTCTACTAATAGAATGTTCTAGCCTTCATAAAAATACTATAACACACAATTAAAAATTGACAGACTAGAAATACTAGGCATTACCATAATAACATGGGTTATTCCTTGCAAACAGTCCCCCAATGAACTGTTCCCGACATCAAAACTTGAACCTCTACTGATCAACAATCTCAAAAACACTCCATTAGTGCAGAATATTATTGAAGAGTGCTTCCCACCCTTGGACTCCAATCGAATCTGGGTTCAAGGAAATAAAAACTGAACTTGAGTTTGCTAGGCGTATTTGCAACAATAGTTATACAGGACAGAAAAGGTGAGCTCACATTTTTAAAGAAAAAAATATAAAAATTTCTGCTAACCAAGTTGAAAATGCAGACGGAGATAACATCAAAATAAAAACAACACAAAACCTAGTACATAGAGTGAATTGCATGCTATCAGATTATCCTTGTCTATATATTATCAGACCCCGTGCGATCAATGATAGAAGGTAGAAGATCAGTGATGTGTCACACCAGTTCCTTGCCTAATCACCCGGTACCGAACTGCCTTGCCCGAGTTCTTACTCAACTACACCGATCGGCCATAGAGGAGCCAGATAACCCCTGGCGGCACGTAGGAGATGGCTGCCATTACTAGGAATGGTAGATCAGGGCTCTCCCTCTCATTGCATCACCACCCACGTCAACACTCTGAACGGCCCCGATGATGATCGGTACAAGCACATCGCCGAGGGGAGGAGAAGGTTGCTAGTCGAGGGTGAAGAAAGAAGAAGGAAGCCCTCTCGTCTGCGACGATCGACGGGGTTTTGGCTTTGGCTGTGGGTGGAAGGAGAAGAGGACGTAGAGAGCGGAAGGAAGAACGAGCGCTCGGTTGCGTCTTGCGGCTAGGGCACGCGAGAAGAAAAGGAATCGAGGCAACATTTGGGAGCGGAAACCATTGGGTTTGAGCAAAAGGAGTTGTTGACTGCTAACCTTACCAGTGGTAGCTAGGGCTCAAATAGGAAGACGCGGGCGTTTTCATTTTCACGCTCGCTCACTGTTGTGTATTACCACGTAAGCAACACCAATAGACAACGGTTATTTAAAAACTATTGTCGTAACCAACCCAATAGACATCGGTTTTTAAAAAACCGTTGTCTTTGACATACATAAGACAACGGTTTTTTAACAACCGTTGTCTTTTTCCACAAAAAAATTTTCAACATCAACAGATTTGGAAAAAACCGTTGTTAAATAAAAAAAGACAACGGTTTTTCAAAAAATCGTTGTCTATTGGGTGTTGTTAAATCCAAAAATTCTTGTAGTGGCGGGTTGGCCTGCGGTGGGCTTGGGTTGCTTAAATTCTAACCTAACCCGCTTAAATTGATTGGCGGGGCGGGCCAACCCGACGGGCCCAACCCAAATTGACAGCTCTACTAATGGGTGAGATTTATTTTGCAAAATCGATAGGTCTGGTATGTTGGGAAATAATATTATTTATATGGTGTGTCGTTGATTATAGAAGGAATCCGTGTCCTGGTGAGTCAGGATGATGATGCCCCCTTATAAGCTCATAAGGTTCATCATGTTAAATCCTGCAGGTGGACTTGGTCCAACATAATGATAAGGATGAGTAGTACTAGTCAAGGAGTTAGAGATTGATTAATTAAAATTGTCAATAATTTCAATTAATCAACGGACATTCAATATCTTAAATACGGGGAGAAATTGTACTCATAATAGGTGGAGCCCATATGAAAAACTGAGGGTTGGTGAGGTAGTTCAATGGAGAACCTTTAGTGGAATGGTTCTTCATTAATGGATCGGGTTTGGATCCATTAGCAGGTCAAGACCCAACTCCTCCTCATGGTCCCTATCGTAGCACTATATATACCCCATGGTGGCATGAAACCAAGGATCCAATTTTTTTGAACACAAGAAAACCCTAAGTCTCTCCTGTCCTCTCCTCCTCTCTCTCTCTCCCTCTCTCGCTTGGTGCGGTGCCGACTTCTTCTGTTGAGAAGAAATCATGTTGCTCACGCAACTTTCTCTCCAAGGGAGAATTCAAGTTGCGTGAGGGAGGAATTATGTTTTCTCTCCAAGGATTAAAGTTGCTCACGCAACTTTATTGTGGAGAAAAACTTTCTGTGGAGAATCAACTTTGCTTGGAGCAGACAAGTTGCGCATGCAACTTGCTCTATGGGAGTAGCTTGGAGCAGAGCTTGGAGCAGACAAGTTGCGCACGCAACTTACTCCATAGGAGCAGCTTAGAGCAGACAAGTTGCTCACACAAATTGCTCCAGGGGAGCTGCAGCCAAGTTGCTCACCGCTCGGGCGCCGGCGGTGGAGGAAAGGAGTAGTAGGGTTTGTGTTTGAATTTTCTTCTTCCTTGGAGTGTCGGTGGCAACCCTAAGGTTAGGGCTTGGTTGGCGCAAGGAGAAGGGATCGACTTGGTGATCACGGTTCTTGGTAGATCGTTGCCCACACGACGCCCAAGAGGGGAGGGTCATACGATAGAAGATCGTAAGGTAACGAGAGGTATAATCTTCTCCTTGGCTCCTTTGTTAATTCTATCATTTTATGTGGAAGATAATTAATTATCATGCGTTTAATTATTTGTTAATTAATATTGATAATTAATTATTTGGACCCCGATAATAAATATAAAAACCAACGATCTGCTCGTCGTATTTTCTGCGGTCAATTGGTTAGGCGTGTTACAAGGCTCAAACTTTGAGTTTGGCTAAGTTGTAACTCGAATCAATTGATATGATGACGAGATGGTCGTATGGGAGATAGGTCTCCATTCGGATTAATTTTTAATCCGTGGGCATGGAGAGGTCTCTCATGGACGATCAAGTATTCACTTAGGAATCCTGCCAAGCCATACCCCAACAACTTGTATCAGAGCTGAGGTTTTCGATTTTGTGTGTTTACGATTCGATTACTTTTTTCACATTATCATGTATTTTATTTTTGCTGGATAATAGTAGGATGAGTGTAGGCTAACTCTTTGTTGCAGGCATGAGATTCCAACTATTATGACTTAAATAAATGTGTGTATATGATTGATTGTGCATAGTTGTAATTTATTTGAATCCTTGGGGTTGACGAGGCTAGATAGGTATTTAATTTTTATAATTAAATATGTCACATGTTTAGCCGAGCTTTGATTTACTTTCGATCTAAATTATATGTACACTTCTTTGTGGAGTATAGGATCGATGGATGTAAATAAGTAGCTTATAATCTCGGCTCGGAGATCCCTTCAATGCTGGCTTGCACATGGTGTAGGGAGGAACGGACGAGGTGGCGACACGACTGGAGGTGCATTGGAGACCAAAGCCATGATAGTTGGAAAAATCTAAGATTTTTCTTGTTTATTATTTTGGTTTATGTGCTTGTCGTGTGTGTGCATGAAAATTCCTCATTATAAATAACTAAGTGAGAGAGGGACCCTAAGGGTCCCGTGGCCTCCATTACTAATTTGATAAGTGATCCGAATAAGTCTGCGTGTCGGCTCTGAGTGCCTTCCTCCCCATCGGATGGGCTTGTTCTGTGGATCACTGGGTCAGACATGATTATAGAAAATTTTTAAGGAGTGTGTGATTTTCCCCATCGGACGACACATAATCCGAGATAATTTTCTTAGTATTGTGTAATGATAAACACTTAGATGCAAATAATAGTGTCCTTCCCATCGGAGTCACTGCTATTATTTGTAGGGCCGAAGTGAACCAACTATTAATTTTATTTGTCAAAAAGTTAGGTTGACAAGATAATAAAATTAATGGGTAAAATCTCCTCTTACAAATGTAGAATTCGTATACGTCCACACCATCGTGACATGCGAAATTCTTGGTGTTTTGAGGTGTTGGTTGATTTCAAATTTATTGTTTTGAGGAATCAATAATTTTTGAAATCTAAAGTTGTGATTCTCAGGTATTTTTCAAAATGACCTTTAACCCACTAGCTACAATACTTAAGGAGAACAAACTTACTCACCCTAATTACATAGATTGGAAAAGAAACCTGGACATTGTCTTAACTACTGAGGAGTACAAATATGTACTCTTTGAGGAATGTCCTGAAAAGCCTAGCGAGAATTTTGGTGAAGAGGGGAGTGAGCGTTATAAGAAGTGGGTCAAGGCAGTTGAGATGACGCAGTGCTACATTTTGACATCTATGTCAATGTATTGCAACATCAGCATCAGGCCATGCTCACTGCTTATGATATGATGTTAAACCTCAAGGAACTCTTTGGACACCAGAATCGGGCCGTTAGGCAAGTTGGGATGAAGAACTTGATGACGACTGCCATGGTCGAGGGGGCACCCGTGAGGGATCATGCCCTTAAGATGATGACCCATCTCAATGAGATTGAAGTCCTTGGAGCAGAAATCGATGGGGAAACCCAGGTCGATATCATTCTCCAATCTCTGCCTAGGAGTTTTGAGAAGTTCCACCTGAACTACAATATGAACAAACGTATATATACGTTGGGGGAACTGCTGGTAGAACTCCAGGCGGCAGAGGGGATTTTTCGTCAGAGTTCTCAGGCCTTGGTTACTCAGAGGGCTTCTACTTCTGTGTTGAAAGGCAGGAAGAAGAAGAAACAAGGTGGGTCCAAGAAGGCGGCAGGATCTCAGGCACCTCGGACTAGCGTGAAGAAGCCGAGAGGCAAATGCTTCACGTGCAAGCAAATTGGACACTAGAAGGCGAACTATCCCTGTTATCAAGACAAAGGTATTTCTTCTTGTTTAGTCGTTGAAACATGTTTAGCGGTGTTATCTACCAGTACCTGGTGTGTAGATATGGGAGCCACTGATCATGTCTGCAACTCTTTGCAGGGGTTCCAGGAAATCCGATGGCTAGCTGATGGGGAGAGCATCGTCTACATGGGCAATGCTACAGAGGTGGCAACTATTGAAGTGGGAGATATTTATTTATCATTTGATGAGAATAAAATTTTGGTTTTGAGAAATTGCCTATATGTACCCTCTTTTAGAAAGAACCTTGTTTCAGTTTCTAGATTAATAAAGGATGGATATTCTATTGCTTTTAATGACAAAGTTGTTATAAAAAGAAATAGAGAGATTATTTGTTCGGGTACTATGGTTGGCAATTTGTATACTATAGAACCAAAAACTCCCACGATGCAAATAGAAGCCAATAGCTCATCATCTAACCAAAATAAGTGAAAGGAACCTTCTAGGATGAACCAAACATATTTTTGGCATCTAAGGCTTGGTCATATTAACCTTAGTAGGATTCAAAGATTGATAGCAGATGGGCCCTTGGGTTAATTAGTAGTGGAAGACTTCCCAACCTGTGAATCTTGCTTGGAAGGTAAGATGACCAAGAGGCCTTTCAAGGCCAAGGGGTATAGGACCAAATATGTGTTGGAACTGGTTCATTCTGATTTGTGTGGTCCTATGTCTATCCATACTAGAGGTGACTTTGAATACTTCGTTTCTTTTATAGACGATTATTCAAGGTATGGGTACATTTACCTGATGCGCCTCAAGTCTGAATGCTTTGATAAGTTCAAAGAATTCAAGACTGATGTGGAGAAACATCGAGGTAAAAGTATCAAGACATTACGATCAGATCATGGTGGCGAGTATCTCTTGAGAGAGTTTAGGACTTACTTGTCAGAGGCTGGGATTTAATCCCAATTGTCTGCACCTGGTATGCCCCAATAGAATGGTGTAGCAGAAAGAAGGAATAGGACTCTTATGGAGATGGTTAGGTCAATGATGAGCTACTCTAAGTTGCCGAATTCGTTACGGGGATATGCACTGGAAATGACAACGTACATACTGAACTTGGTACAATCTAAGTCAGTACCCTCTACTCCCACAGAATTGTGGACTGGGCGACAGCCTAGTCTAGGACATATTCGGATTTGGGGTAATCCAGCACATGTGCTGAAGGGAGATACTGATGTAACGCCCGCCCTTATATCTACTCTCGGGGTGGGGTTACGTACTAGTCATTCATCAAATTTTAACTTAACAAAAAAAAACAAAAGTTCAAGGACTAAGCATGCTTGTTTAAAACTATCAAAGTTATTCTATAACATGATAAGTTCACCAGTAATTCGACTCACAACCAAATCAAACCTAATCAAGTATAAGGGTAATTACTAACATTCTTTATCAAGGAGTCACTAACAAAAGCATAATAAAGTAGATATATAGAAATCTTTCTTTCCCGAGCCACCACCCCACACATCTTCAGCCCTCCTGCCTCTTCCTTTAGTTCAAGTGTTCCTTACCTTTATCTGCAGCATAAGACAACACATAACTAGTAAGCACAAAAGCTTAGTAAGGATCCTGTCCTACTCGCAAAATCCATATGAAAGCATATAACATGTACACATAATAAATCATAAACATGAGTTCAACATAGCATACTAAACATCAAAGTTTCTAAGCATGCAGCATAAAGTATCTTAAGCATACCCTTCACATATAATAAATGTTTTCAAAGAATGTTTTCAAAACAATTCCATAAAGGTATTACTTAAAAATACATTCATATCATATAGGGCCCAGTTGTGTACCACATGATCCGCGTTCCCTAATGAGTTGGGGTAGCGAGCCACCAATCCCATTAGAGCAGGACCCTTACGTCCTACCGGAGCCATGACCTTAAGTTAACATGCACCCCGGATTTGTTTAACGACCCCCTTACGAGTCGGGTACACAACTTACAAAGTAAAATACTTATCATGTCTTTACATATATGCTAAGGAGTACTCCAAATTCACTTCTCAAGGGACACACCACTCTTCAAGGGTGTTTCTGATCCCATAGGGACACACCTCACAACATAAGGGTGTTCTTGATCCCATACTTAGTGGAGTATCCTTTCAAGCATTTTATCATACATATCACATGCAATCTCATAAGGGTGCCCCATGGGCTATAAGACATGTTCATACATACATCATAGTTCAACCACTTAAATATACTTTATATATGACAAGATTTGGTCACATAGATCATACTCATATCATAGGAAGTGGTAGCATACTAAAATTAAGGTTTCCAATCAAACATTCCATTTTAACATCACATGCATATACATATCATCATCCCAAACATAAGCATATCTCCTAGAGTACATCCCATACAAGCATCACATATATATATCATGTATCGTACTAAGCATAGCATATATCAAGGGATACTCAACCTTCACAAACCTAATGGTTCATGCCCTGGGCCGAAAGTCATGCTAGAGGAAATTAAAGTTTTCCAATCAACATTCCATTTAAACATCACATACATATACCTATCATCATCCCCAAACATAATCATATCTCATAGGGTAGTTTAACCTTCACAAACCCTAATCTTAGGGTGTTGGCCGAAAGTCATAGGGTAGGGGAAATTAGGGTTTTTGCAATGAAACATTCACACAGACATTTATACAAACACCTTGTATACATTGTCATACAATACACTAAGCATGGATATGTTATAGGATAATTCAACCCTCACTAACCCTAGTTCCATGCCTTGGCCGAAACCCATACAAACCCTAAACCCTAGTTTTTGTCATCACAAAATGAAGGGACACAACATATGTGTATACTCTAAGTCCCAAGGGGTCTCCTCATGTATCAAAGAGTAGCCAAAGACTCCCCTTTGGAGGTGGCCGAAACCTATACAAGAACAAAACTCTAGGTTTTGTTTACAACATTTTGAAGGATACAACATATACATATACCCTAAGTTCTAAGGGGTCTTCTCATGTATCAAGGAGTAACTCAAGGTCTTCCCCTAAGGGGGTGGCCGAAACTCACTCAAGGGGAAAATCCCCATTTTCCAAACCAACAAGGAGAAAGAAAATCATACAATAACCATTACACTGCAGGCGAGGGGATACTTACATCCTTTCGCTTGAATTTCTCCTTCTCTTACTCCTTAGGGTACCTTTAATTGAAGTGAGAGTGAGAATTTCCTTTGCTAAGACTTCTCTAGAACCTTTGGCCCTAGTAGAGAGCAAGGTCCTTGGGTGGGATCTCCTACCTTCCAATCCCCTAGGGTTAGAACCCTAGGGTTTACTTTTCGAAAATGAAAGGGAAGGGGAAGAGTGAATTTTCGGTGGGGAGAGTGAGGAAGAAGAAGAGAGGAAGTTATTCAAACTTCTCCTTCTCTTATTTATACTTTTCTCATGAAGAGACATGTCTCTTCGCTTCCCTAGCTTTAACAAGCATGTTTCTTATTCTCTTTACATGAAATAGGGCTTGGTTCATTGGTTATGACATGATTAGTGCAACTAGGAGGTTCAAGGTTCAATCCCTGCTTCCTCCTTTCTACATCTTCTTTCTATTATATTTTGCACTAATCCACATCCAAGCCCATTAAGCCAAGCCCATCATAAAATTTCATAATAATTATGTTTTATGAATTCATAATATTTCATATGGGAAATTTTGGGGTGTTACAATCCTCCATACCTTATAAAAAGTTCGTCCCGAACTTTAAAATAATTCCGGATACTTTAATCGTATTGTCTCCTCTTGTTCCCATGTGGCTTCTTCGAATTGTTCGTTCTGCCACAGAACCTTTACTAAGGGTACTTCCTTGTTCCTTAGCTTTTTGACTTCCCGATCTAGGATCTGAATAGGTCGGCGTTCGGAACTTAGGTTCTCTTGGTCTTGTACTGGTTGGGACTCTATCACCTGATTCACATCAGAGATACATTTCCTGAGCATTGATACATGGAAGACATTGTGGATAGCCGACATTTCTGGCGGTAACTCCAGTTCGTAGGCCACTTTACCTATCCGTCTCCGAATTTGATACGGTCCCACATATCTCGGACTCAGCTTCCCTTTCTTCCCGAATCTCATCACCCCTTTCATAGGGGCCACTTTCAGGAATACTGAATCCCCAACCTCAAACTCTAGTGGTCTGCGTCGCTTGTCAGCGTAGCTTTTCTGCCGACTTTGAGCAGTCTCTATCCTCTGGCGGATATTCTTTATAGCCTGAGTGGTTTCATCTATAATATCAGTCCGAAGTCCCATCTCCTTCTTTTCACCACTCTCAAGCCAGCATATAGGAGATCTAAATTTCCTTCCGTATAGTGCCTCGTACGGTGCCATCCCAATAGTAGCCTGATTACTGTTATTATAGGCAAACTCTGCCAGGCTCAGGTATCGGCACCAACTTCCCTTGAAGTCCAAGGCACAAGCTCGTAACATGTCCTCTAATATTTGATTCACTCTTTCAGTCTGGCCGTCAGTCTGGGGGTGAAAGGCCGTACTGAATTTCAGCTTCGTGCCGAGAGCCTTCTGTACGTGTCCCCAAAAATCTGAAGTGAATCGACCATCCCTATCAGAGATAATGGTCTTGGGAACCCTGTGCAGTCAGATAATTTCCTTGACGTACAGTTGAGCCAACTGCTCCACTGAGTAGGTCATCCTAATAGCCAGAAAATGGGCAGACTTGGTGAGTCTGTCCACAATAACCCATATACCATCATATCCATTCGTCGTTCTAGGCAGCCCAGAGATGAAATCCATGGAGATATCTTCCCATTTCCACTCGGGAATAGACAGGGGTTGCAAAACTCCTCCAGGCCTCTGGTGTTCTGCTTTGACCCTCTGGCAGGTCAAACACATACTGACATAGTGGGCTACATCCCGCTTCATACCGGACCACCAAAATTTGCTCTTCAGATCTTGATACATCTTGGTAGACCCAGGATGCATCGCATAAGGTGTTCCGTGAGCTTCCCCGAGAATCCTTGTCCGTAAGTCGGAGTCATCGGGAACACATAATCGATCTCGAAAATATAAGACTCCGCTGTCCGAAATCCGAAATCCATCGTCCTTGCCTTCGAGAACCTCTTGCTTGATTCTCTGAAGGCTCGAATCATGATTCTGCTTTTCCAGAATATCGCCGAACAATGTCGGCGCAATCATCAGGGTGGACAACTGTCCTGATATGATTTCAATCCTGTAATTCATAATTTCTTCCCCTAAGGGTTGGGACAAAGTTGATAAAGACATCAAAGCAGCACATGATTTTCTACTGAGGGCATCGGCTACCTTGTTGGCTTTTCCCGGATGGTACAGGATCTCACAATCATAATCCTTGACCAATTCGAGTCATCTGCGCTGTCTCATATTCAGATCTTTCTGGGTGAAGAAATACCGCAGACTCTGGTGATCTGTATAAACTTTACACTTAGTTCCATATAGATAGTGCCTCCATATTCTCAGTGCAAAGACCACCGCTGCTAATTCTAAGTCATGGGTAGGATAATTCCTTTCATGTTCTTTGAGTTGCCTAGAGGCATAGGCAATCACCTTCCCATTCTGCATAAGTACAGCTCCGAGTCCCAGTTTGGATGCGTCGTTGTACATATCGAAACCCATATCGCTCTCTGGAAGAGTCAATATTGGAGTGCTAGTCAGCCTCCTTTTCAGTTCAGTAAAGCTCTTCTCACATTCATCGGTCCATACATATTTCTTGTCTTTCTTCGTAAGAGCTGTCATAGGGGCTGCAATCCGAGAGAAGTTCTCTACGAATTTTCTGTAATAGCCTGCTAGCCCGAGGAAACTTCTGATTTCACTGGCATTCTTGGGTCTAGTCCAGTTACTCACAGCTTCGATTTTAGTCGAGTCCACCATTACTCCTTCCTTGGAGATAACGTGTCCTAAGAATGATACTCTATCATGATCATAGGTAACCCAACTCATATTATGTTTTCCGTAATATTCATCCTTATGTGTCGCATGATCAATATTGGGTAAATGAGATTTTATTTATTATATCACTCAAAATTTATTTTTATTCATTCTCATAAGTCTACATACACAACTAATCCAACTTAGTGAGCAAGATGGGCTGTCGTTATGCCCAACATAAAGAATAGCATAGCGACGACTACTACCTCCTCGCTCATCTCTCTTTGGCCCGCCTCAGGATCCTCTACTGTTCCCATCGAGTCTTCTTCTTCGATCTCGAGAATCTCCTTGTCCGCTTCAAGGTCTTCCTCGAACATCTCCAGCATCTCTGGATCCTCCTCGAAGGGCTCGGGATCCTCCTCGAAGGGCTCGGGGTCCTCCTCGAAGAGCTCGAGATCCTCCTCGAAGGGCTCGGGATCCTCCTCGAATGGCTCGGGATCCTCCTCAAATGGCTCGGGATCCTCCTCGAATGGCTCGGGATCCTCCTCGAATGGCTTGGGATCCTCCTCAAAGGGCTCGGGGTCCTCCTCGGACAGCTCGGGATCCTCCTCCGAGTCTCCCAGATCTTCTGGGAACTCATGGCGGAGTAGCTGCCTACATAAGTCCGCATATGAGATACAACATCTGTGCTATCCCCAGATCTGATGCGCAACCTCTCTTGCCCGGTTGGGCAATGAACGAAGTAAAGCTCCGATCCTATGATCGTCCATGACTGGAAACCCTTCCCGCTCCAGTTTCTAGAAGAGCCGATCCAAAAACCCTATGTTGCCTTGAATTCCCCAAGTCGGCCAATACTCAACTGCCTCTATCTGCTCCAGCAGCTCGCGTCACCTCTCAGTGTAGTCCTCATGCAACATCTGGAATTGAAAAGAAAATGACATGGTTAGTACTAAACCATTCCTTTTTCAATTCGCAAATATATACAGAGGAAAACACACACCCAATTGGTGTAGTTTACCCTAGTGATTACAATATGTAACCACTCTCTTACCCCAAATTCTAAATTATTAATGAACGCATATATTTATATAAGAGGAAGTATCGTTCATGTTCACATATCTTACAATTACTAGTCATTGTCTATCATACAGGTAATAAATAAACTAATGTGAGAATTAATACTACTTTCTCTTGTTATGCAAGCATAAATCATCTCTATATATCATTACTGTACATGAAATAAAATAAAGCGAGGTTAGGATCTCTTACTTGGAAGCGGCAGGATGAAGCTTGATGTGTGTGTGGTGGAGGGGAAATCTGCTCTGATACCAACCTGTAACGCCCGCCCTTATATCTACTCTCGGGGTGGGGTTACGTACTAGTCATTCATCAAATTTTAACATAACAAAAAAAACAAAAGTTCAAGGACTAAGCATGCTTGTTTAAAACTATCAAAGTTATTCTATAACATGATAAGTTCACCAGTAATTCGAGTCACAACCAAATCAAACCTAATCAAGTATAAGGGTAATTACTAACATTCCTTATCAAGGAGTCACTAACAAAAGCATAATAAAGTAGATATATAGAAATCTTTCTTTCCCGAGCCACCACCCCACACATCTTCAGCCCTCCTGCCTCTTCCTTTAGTTCAAGTGTTCCTTACCTTTATCTGCAGCATAAGACAACACATAACTAGTAAGCACAAAAGCTTAGTAAGGATCCTGTCCTACTCGCAAAATCCATATGAAAGCATACAACATGTACACATAATAAATCATAAACATGAGTTCAACATAGCATACTAAACATCAAAGTTTCTAAGCATGCAGCATAAAGTATCTTAAGCATACCCTTCACATATAATAAATGTTTTCAAAGAATGTTTTCAAAACAATTCCATAAAGGTATTACTTAAAAATACATCCATATCATATAGGGCCCAGTTGTGTACCACATGATGCGCGTTCCCTAATGAGTTGGGGTAGCGAGCCACCAATCCCATTAGAGCAGGACCCTTACGTCCTACCGGAGCCATGACCTTAAGTTAACATGCACCCCGGATTTGTTTAACGACCCCCTTACGAGTCGGGTACACAACTTACAAAGTAAAATACTTATCATGTCTTTACATATATGCTAAGGAGTACTCCAAATTCACTTCTCAAGGGACACACCACTCTTCAAGGGTGTTTCTGATCCCATAGGGACACACCTCACAACATAAGGGTGTTCTTGATCCCATACTTAGTGGAGTATCCTTTCAAGCATTTTATCATACATATCACATGCAATCTCATAAGGGTGCCCCATGGGCTATAAGACATGCTCATACATACATCATAGTTCAACCACTTAAATATACTTTATATATGACAAGATTTGGTCACATAGATCATACTCATATCATAGGAAGTGGTAGCATACTAAAATTAAGGTTTCCAATCAAACATTCCATTTTAACATCACATGCATATACATATCATCATCCCAAACATAAGCATATCTCCTAGAGTACATCTCATACAAGCATCACATATATATATCATGTATCGTACTAAGCATAGCATATATCAAGGGATACTCAACCTTCACAAACCTAATGGTTCATGCCCTGGGCCGAAAGTCATGCTAGAGGAAATTAAAGTTTTCCAATCAACATTCCATTTAAACATCACATACATATACCTATCATCATTTCCAAACATAATCATATCTCATAGGGTAGTTTAACCTTCACAAACCCTAATCTTAGGGTGTTGGCCGAAAGTCATAGGGTAGGGGAAATTAGGGTTTTTGTAATGAAACATTCACACAGACATTTATACAAACACCTTGTATACATTGTCATACAATACACTAAGCATGGATATGTTATAGGATAATTCAACCCTCACTAACCCTAGTTCCATGCCTTGGCCGAAACCCATACAAACCCTAAACCCTAGTTTTTGTCATCACAAAATGAAGGGACACAACATATGTGTATACTCTAAGTCCCAAGGGGTCTCCTCATGTATCAAAGAGTAGCCAAAGACTCCCCTTTGGAGGTGGCCGAAACCTATACAAGAACAAAACTCTAGGTTTTGTTTACAACATTTTGAAGGATACAACATATACATATACCCTAAGTTCCAAGGGGTCTTCTCATGTATCAAGGAGTAACTCAAGGCCTTCCCCTAAGGGGGTGGCCGAAACTCACTCAAGGGGAAAATCCCCATTTTCCAAACCAACAAGGAGAAAGAAAATCATACAATAACCATTACACTGCAGGCGAGGGGATACTTACATCCTTTCGCTTGAATTTCTCCTTCTCTTACTCCTTAGGGTACCTTTAATTGAAGTGAGAGTGAGAATTTCCTTTGCTAAGACTTCTCTAGAACCTTTGGCCCTAGTAGAGAGCAAGGTCCTTGGGTGGGATCTCCTACCTTCCATTCCCCTAGGGTTAGAACCCTAGGGTTTACTTTTCGAAAATGAAAGGGAAGGGGAAGAGTGAATTTTCGGTGGGGAGAGTGAGGAAGAAGAAGAGAGGAAGTTATTCCAACTTCTCCTTCTCTTATTTATACTTTTCTCATGAAGAGACATGTCTCTTCGCTTCCCTAGCTTTAACAAGCATGTTTCTTATTCTCTCTACATGAAATATGGCTTGGTTCATTGGTTATGACATGATTAGTGCAACTAGGAGGTTCAAGGTTCAATCCCTGCTTCCTCTTTTCTACATCTTCTTTTTATTACATTTTGCACTAATCCACATCCAAGCCCATTAAGCCAAGCCCATCATAAAATTTCATAATAATTATGTTTCATGAATTCATAATATTTCATATGAGAAATTTTGGGGTGTTACAACTGATAAGTTGGACTCTCGTACAGAAGTGTGCTTGTTCGTAGGCTATCCTAGAGGGACGAAAAGTGGTTTGTTCTATAGTCCTAAGGATCAGAAGGTAATCGTTAGCACAAATGCCAAATTCTTAGAGGAAGACTATGTGATGAACCACAAGCCCATGAGTAGACTTATTCTTGAGGAATTAAGAGGGGACGTTACGACCTTAGTACCAACTTTGCAAGAGGATATACCATAAGTTACTACACCGCATGTCACAGAAGATACACAGGTGGTACCTCATCGTAGTGGGAATGTTGTTAGACAACCTAAGAGATTCATGTTCTTGGGACAGTCGTTGGACTTGTTCTCTGGCAAACATGAACCTGATCCCTAGACTTATGTCGAGGAACAACCGCTTTGATGAGATAATTCAGTCATATGGATTTGTTCAAAGACCGGATGAGATTTGTGTATATAAGAAATGTGACGGAAACATAGTGGTATTCTTGTTCTATATGTAGATGATATTTTGTTCATTGACAACAAAGTCAAAATATTATCAGACGTAAGGGTATGGTTGTCCATACAGTTCAATATGAAAGATTTGGGAGAATAAGGGCACATCCTTGGGATCAAAGTTCTAAGGGATCACTAGAAAAGGATGTTGTGCTTATCCCAAGCTTCATACAACGATATTGTCCTAGCTCATTTTAGCATGGAAAACTCCAAGAAAGGTTTTCTACCTTTCAGACATGAAGTTCCTCTATCTAAGGAGGTGTGTCCTAAAATATCAAAGGAGATAGAGGAGATGAAGGTAGTTCCTTATACTTTGGCTGCAGGAAGCCTCATGTATGCTATGATGTATACGAGATCGGATATCTACTTTACTGTGGGCATAGTTAGTAGATATCAGAGTAACCCAGGTCAGGAAAATTGGACTATGGTAAAGCATATAATAGTGCTTGAGAAGGATTAGGGACTATATGCTGGTTTACTAGGTAGACCAATTACTCCCTATAGGTTATACAGATTCAGACTTCCAATCAGATAGGACAAATATAAGTATTCCTCGGGATTTTGTGTTTACTTTAGGAGGTGGAACCATAGTATGGAGTGTCAAGCAGAAATGCGTGGCGGACTCCACCGTAGAAGCTGAGTGGTTGGCAGCCTCTGAGGCGGCTAAAAAGAAGTTATATGGTTCAGGAACCTCAAGATGGACTTGGATGTGATTCCTGGTTTGCCCAGAGTTATCACAATTTGTTGTGATAACAATGGTGCAGTTGCAAACTCGAAGGAACCACGAGCCCATAAGGCAAGTAAACACATAGAGCGCAAGTGCCACCCAAGCGAGGAATAGTTGTTGTCGCCTAGATTACATCAGAGGACAACCTGGGAGATGTTTTCACTAAGGCCTTGATAGCGAGAGCTTTTTGGCATGTGGAGGATAAGGGAGTCAGATGTATGACATTTTGAGAATAGTAAAGTCGTTAAGTATAAGTGGGAGATTGTTAGGATGTATACTAAAAGACTTGTCTTTTTCTATGAACATCTAAATTTTGAAAGAGAATCACAACAACACTGTTGCATGTTTATATTAGTATGTGCAAATTGTATGATGCTTTAAGCAGGACCAACATAGTAGTTGTTTTTTTATATTAGTACATGCTCTGAATCCTGATATAATAACAGGCACATGTACATAGTAGTTATTTTTTTGATTTACCAATGGACGAGATTTATTCTGCTAAATCGATAGGCTCGATAAGTTGGAAAATAATATTATTTACATGGTGTGTTGTTGATTATAGATGGAATTCGTGTCCTGGTGAGTCGGGATGATGATGCCCCCTTGACGAGCTCATAAGGTTCATCACGTTAAATCCTGCAGGTGGACATGTTCCAACATGATGATAGGGATGAGTAGTACTAGTCAAGGAGTTAGAGGTTGATTAATTAAAATTGTTAGTAATTTAAATTAATCAACGGACATTTGATATCTTAAACACGGGAGAAATTGTACTCATAATAGGTGGAGCCCATATGAAAATATGAGAGTTGGTGAGGTAGTTCAATGAAGAACCTTTAGTGGAATGGTTCTTCATTAATGGATCGGGTTTGGATCCATTAGCAGGCCAAGACCCAACTCCTCCTCATGGTCCCTATCGTAGCCCTATATATACCCCATGGTGGCATGAACCCAAGGATCCAATTTTTTTTTAACACAAGAAAACCCTAAGCCTCTCCTCTCCTCCTCTCTCGCTTGGTGCGGCGCCGACTTCTTCTGTTGAGAAGAAATCAAGTTGCTCACGCAACTTTCTCTCCAAGGGAGAATTCAAGTTGCGTGAGGAAGGAATTAAGTTTTCTCTCCAAGGATTAAAGTTGCTCACGTAACTTTATTGTGGAGAAAAACTTTTTGTGGAGAATCAAAGTTGCTCGGAGTAGACAAGTTGCGCATGCAACTTGCTCCATGGGAGCAGCTTGGAGAAGAGCTTGGAGCAGACAAGTTGTGCACCCAACTTGCTCCATAGGAGCAGCTTGGAGCAGACAAGTTGCTCACACAACTTGCTCCAAGGGAGCAGCAGCCAAGTTGCTCACCGCTCGGGCGCCAACGGTGGAGGAAAGGAGTAGTAGGGTTTATGTTTGGATTTTCTTCTTCCTTGGAGTGGCCGGCGGCAACCCTAAGGTTAGGGCTTGGTTGGCGCAAGGAGAAGGGATCGCCTTGGTGACCATGGTTCTTGGTAGATCGTCGCTCACATGATGTCCAAGAGGGGAGGGTCATACGATAGAAGATCGTAAGGTAACAAGAGGTATAATCTTCTCCTTGGCTACTTTGTTAATTCTATCATTTTATGTGGAAGATAATTAATTATCATGGGTTTAATTATTTGTTAATTAATATTGATAATTAATTATTTGGACCCCGATAATAAACACAAAAATCGGAGATCTGTTTGTCGTCTTTTCCGCGGTCAATTGGTTAGGCGAGTTACAAGGCTCAAACTTTTAGTTTGACTAAGTTATAACTCGAATCAATTGATACGATTATGAAATGGTCGTATGGGAGATAGGTCTCCATTCGGATTAATTTTTAATCCGTGGGCATGGAGAGGTCTCTCATGGACGACCAGGTATTCACTTAGGAAACTCGCCAAGCCATACCCCAATAATTTGAGAGCCAATACTTTCTGACTGCATACCAGATAGCGAGACTATAAGAGTTTCTGAATCTCGTATAGGGGGACTGTACTGTTATGCAGTATAATGCGGAGTTCAATCGATTAGCTGAGTATTATCTGCAGCTTGTTGCAGAGGATCGAGAGCAGACGGAGCAGTTTACTCAGGGACTTGCTGTATATATTCAGATGCAAATGATTGGCTTGTGTATGATGTCTTATCGAGAGGCATGGGACAAGGTCCTTATTATCGAGATGACCTAACTGAGGCTTTTCATAGAGAAAAAGAAGGGTAAGTAGTTGGCCCAGGAGACAACACAAACTCACTGAATGCAGAATACTGGACAAAAGCGTAACAAGAGTCAGTGTTCACAAAGTACTATTGAGGTGGACCCCTATTCACAAAACGCAGGGCTTGTAGTAGGACCATTCCATCCATCTCAGCAAAACTCGGAGCATGACAAAGAACAATTCATTGTTTTCGATGTGGATCTAGGGAACATAGGAAAGCAGAGTGTCCAATAGGCCAGTACCTATGTTACTATTGTAAACTGCCAGGGCATCAGAGCATAGATTGTGCACTTAAGGTACAACACAAGATGGTGGTGGTTCCTGCTCATGGTGATCGATTAGGACAGCAAAGATTGCAGGGAGATGGTCGAAGGCTGCAGACGACATACCGACGACAGCAAGCAGTACCTTCACCTGTTTAGATCTACTATATGTCTGGGCATGACCACATCTCTACACCAGTTGCATCTTAGTACTCCATGACGGGGTCTCATCATCAGCCATACCAACCTTCAGCTTATCAACCTCAGCAGATGGTCGAAGCTACAACTTATCAGCCCCAGTAGATGATTGAAGCAACATTTTATCAGCCTCAGCAGTCAATGGGACCTCCAGCACCTCAACATATGAGGCATGCCATAGTTCAGATGATTCAGTCGCAGCCTATTCAGACGATGCCACCACCAATTCTGGAGATGGACCGGGTTCATGCTGTTACTAGAGAGGAGGCATAATGGGCCAATAGATCGACATTCCATGGTAAGTTTTAATCATGCATTTCCATTGAGTTATTGATATATATCGATAGTCTGTGTTTCTATATACCACAAACATTCATAGGAAAGAGCGGTAGGGTACTCACATGTAGGGCACAGTCAGTATCCGTGTCTCTATCAGTTAGAGATGTTTGAGATAACTTTCATTTTAGTAGGTTTGTAGATCGGTTTCTATATGGTATGGTTTGGTGTTGATAACCATAGGGTTATTATGGTAGATAACTCGTAGATTCGGAATCATGGTTGGGGTTGACCATGGGAGCGGTTCGTTGACTGGTTATGGGTACGACCTGCTAGCGTTGATTGCCGAGTCGAAGAGCTAGGGTTAAACCTGTCAATAACTTATTAAGGGCTAAGGATTCTAGCCTATGTGGTGCGTAGAGTTGGTTTTCTCTCAGTATTTATATAGTATATGGGAAGTTAGTACCTACTTGGTTTAATAGCGAAATTTGGAGGACCAAATTTTTATTAGGAAGGGAGAATGTAAAATACGTAATAAATAAATATATATATATACATTATTATATACATATAATTTCATGTTCATATATATAAAAATACCATAACTAAGAGTTTAAAATGGAAACAACTTTATAGAAAATTTCGGATGAATTTTTTGGAATTTTGGAAATATTTATGTGAATAAACAGGTGCAAGATGAATTATATACGAATTATTTATGCAAAAGTTGGACTTTCGGAATATATGTAAATATAAAAGGAAAAGTTTAAATTATATATATAGATATATATATATAAAACTTTTCCTTTATTAATTTCTTCCCGTGCCCTTTTCGCCCGTGCCCTAGTCTTTCCGCCAACCTCTTCCTCTCCTCTTCACAAATCGAGGTGACCACCTCCCCTCGCGCAGACAAGTAGGAGTCGAAGTATGCACGATTAATTCTATTTGCCCCCGCGGGCATGCCGCAATTGGTAATGACTCACTTGGGTGATCCCTCACTTCCCGGGTTCGAATCCTCCCTGGTAGAGCGTGCAGTATGCTGACAGAAGAAATCGCCACAGGCTGCTGCGTGGTCGAGCCATCGGGTACCGATATAATCAGTGGTGAAGTCGCCACATGTCTTCATCCCATGATTTACCCTCATTTGTTGGATCGAGAGAACCGATAGAGGGGGGTGAATATCAGAAAACTTTCGGATTTGTAAACTAAGAGAAGTTGCACAGCGGAAGTTAAAAACACATAACGCAAACACGGGAGGTTTTACTTGGTTCAGAGCCTAGGTCGACTCCTACTCCAAGGCCCACGGTCGTTGACCGTTTACTTTGGGCAATTCTATATAGGCGCAAAAACAATTTACAAATATTGATTACAGAGTAAGTGCAGTAAATTGAAAATCACTCTTCTTTACCAACGTCCGAAGTAGATTGACTTTTTCGGAGCAGCAGGACGTCGTCGGCTCGAGTTGGGTAGTTTCCGGAGCGAGGCGTGAGAGCAGAAGAGCGTAGAAGCGTTGTGTTCGAGATGTTCTTTGAAGCCTGGACGTTGGGTGCTATTTATAGCACCTCGGGGCGCCCTGGATGTCGGGGGCGCCGCCCCACATGTCACGTGATCTGAGATTCTCTCGGTCAACCTTTATCCCACTCGAATAGGGATGAGGTTTGACCCTGGGGGCGCCCTGGACGCTGGGGGCGCCCTGCTTGACTCCTTCCGCGCGGGCTTCTCGGCTGGATAAGGGTGATTGGCTTCGCTGGCATAGGCGCGAGGCGCCTTGGCTGCTGAGGGCGCCCTGAGCGCTGAAGGCGCCCTGGCTGCTGGGGGCGCCCTGGCTACTGAAGGCGCCTCGGCTAGTAGTCAGCCGAAGCTCCTTTTGCTTCATTTGTTTCTTGTTCACCTTGGGGGCGCCCTACTCAGTTGCTGCCTCACTCCTTTGAGGCTCTCTGAGCTGCAGACACACGTTCCTTTGGTCCTGCATCCAGGGTTAGTCCGAAAACAACATAAAGCAGTAAGTGGTTAGTTTTTATACAGCCTTAGCTGTCTTGGTTCTGACTTTGGGTCTCCAAAATGGAACCCTAGGTCGAACCGACGCCTACTGTTCTCTCGACGAGGAACGCGTCCTCACCTACTCCTCTCGGGAGAATGTACCTGATGCCAACCGTTCCTCTGGTTGGACTTTTGCCTCGCGGTCCTTCGCCAGGTCTTGGATACCGAACTGTCCTTCGCCCGGTGCCTAGCAGTCCTTCGCTAGGGCTTCATTCCCAAGCCGTCCTTCGCTTGGGGCCTAGCAGTCCTTCGGTAGGGCTTTTCACCCTGGCATTCCTTCGCCAGTGCCTAGCAGCCCTTCGCTAGGACTTTGTTTCCTGGCCACTAGAGTAACATGTTAGATAACAACTATGACTTAACTTTTGAACCCTGTTTCCATTATCAAAACACAGGTTTGACTTTGGTGCTTTCTGCACCAACAATCTCCCCCTTTTTGATTTATGGCAACCCTAGTTCAAAAATTTAAGTTTAATCAAAGCATAAAACCATTAACTTTTGTTCCCTCCCCCTGGAAGGAATCTCCCCCTAGATTTTTCAAAAATACGTGGGGTTCTAAAACTTTACTTAGAATGATTTTCCACTTTGAAAACTTAAGTTTTAAGTACTTGGAAATCTTTTGATAACTTAAGTTTTAAAAGTACATAGAGGAGTTTTCGAAAGCATGAGTTTTGAAAACTTTAAGTTAAGTAACTTTTGAAAAACTTTAAGTACTTAGTAAATTTTGAAGCCTTAAGTTTTAAAGTACTCAAAAGTTTTGAAAACTTTAAGTTAAGTACTTACTAACTTTTGAAAAACTTTAAGTACTTAGTAAATTTTGAAAAAACTTAAGTACTTAGTAAATTTTGAAAAACTTAAGTACTTAGTAAATTTTGAAAAACTTAAAACACTTAAGTACTTCTAAAAAGTTTTTTTTTAGAAGCTTTGAAAAGTAGCTAACTTTTTGAAAAGAGAGAGTTTAAGATTTTGAAAACATTTGAACTTTCTCCTTTCCTATAAGAGAGAGTTTGAGATTTTGAAAACATTTGAACTTTCTCCTTTCCTATCTCTCCCCCTTTGCCATATATAAAAAAATAGATAGATATAGCAGAAATTAGATTGCATAAAAGAATTAACTTTTGTAAGGGAAAATATTCGTATGATTTTGCTGTACTGAACCAAGACTTAGACCAAATCAGTTAGTTTTCTCTTGTAGGGACATGTCTAACCCATTTAGCTACTTACTAACTGTTATAAGCAGTAGTTTTCGCTAGGGTTAGTCAAATTAAGTGTTTCTGTTCAAGTTAGATTTTCCAAACTTGACACTTAACTTGATTGCTGTGTAAGTTGTATTTAGTGCCCCAATTGCTGCAGATGCACTGACTTAAAGCATCTTGAATTAAGGCAAAGACCTAAGCATCTCAACCCTTTCTAGGTTATCAATCAAAAAGTATCCTAAAGTGCTTGTGAGATGCTGACTTCTAAGTCTATAGGTGCATGCAGTTCTAGGGTTAGGGCCTAGGCTAAGTCCATTTGCGAAGAAGCCCTAATTTTGAAAAGGGGTAGTTTTGAAATAAAACTAAGTCGAAAAATAAAAGAATTTATTTTTAAAACTTTTTCAAAATTAAGTAAGAGCTGAGTTTGAAAGCATTTTGAAAGAAAAAAAACCAATAATAAGCTAAATCTATTCTATTAAGCACAATCCTAATTGCCGAATAGAAAGGAACCAAGTACTCATAAGCTAGTCAACATAGGAAAGTCAACACAGTCATACAGTCAAATATAAGTCAACCCTACTAAGTAGGGGCAGTCAGATAGTTACTGGTACAATGCTAAGCCCATCTAGGACGAGGGACCAGGATGATCAGATGGGCCAGGCTGCCATGAATCGAATCGTGCCATCATTTCAATGAATCGTGCATCAGCCACTTCTCGATCGGCTCGACGAGCGTCCATCTGCTCTATATGATAGGCTTCGACCTCCTCTCGGAGACTCTGAACCTGTGTCTCTAAATGTGTCACTCTCTGGTAGAGTGTCGGTGGAGCGGGCTCATCGATGTGTGCTCGGGCTGCTGCAGCGATGTCTCCAACGTTGACGTCAACCTCCTCGTCTGAGTCGATTGGAGCCCCGGCCTGCTGTCGTCTCCAACTCAGAACCCCGGTACCGGACACCTCTATCCCGGCTAGGGCGAAGTTTCTATAGCCTATTTCATCGTAATCGGTCAAAGCTGCCATCTCTCCCTCAGTAATGTTTCTACCGTGGTGATGTAATATGGACGTGATGATGTGGCAGTAGGGTGTGCGTACCCGCCCTTGCGTGGTAACACTGGATGCGTGTAGGATAGTATGAAACATGTGAAGTCCTATGTCGATGTCTAGTTGGTGAATCAAGGCGTACAGGAGAAAGGCATGGAATGGTCGCATAGTGGTGACGTCCCTGGTGGATAATGGCAGAATACATCGGACTATGACCCTATATAGAGCGTAGTCCTGGACCTCTAATTCGACAGACGAAAATCGTCTGGCCAGGGGTCGCCTAAAGAAGTATGAGTGTAATGTATCTAAGGTAATGTGAGAGTAAGGAGCATCAAAGGGAGGCTCCCTAGGAGGGTAACAACAGAAGGTGGATTGCGAGAGTCGTAGTCCTAGAAACCGGTTGAGTAATGTTGGTGTGATAGTTAAGGGGATTCCTTGAACAGTGGTGGAGAACATGAGACTATCCTGTCTAATTATGTTATTGTAAAATTCTGCACATAAGGAAGTATTGATTGGGTGGGTGCAGAATACGAGATTGTCAAGTTGGTAAAAGTTTATGACGTTCATTGCTAAGGGACAGGATTGGGTGAAAAATTATATATTCAAGTAGCTCGTTTTGATAGGTTTATAGGTGGTACGAGCGAACTTATTACATAATTCTAAATTCGGAAACCTAGGATCAGGACTAGGTTGGGTACCGGGTTCTGCCTGGTTTGGTCGGCGTCTTCTAAGAGAAAGAATGTGCATTTAAAGAAAGTATGCATTTAATGAAAAATTGAAAAGAAATTAACTTAATTAAAAATTTTACCGGGCTGCTCGGGGAGGCATTGTTGAAGATGAGAGCTTGAGAGGGTTGCAAGATCTCTTGGAAAGTAGAGAGTTGAGGAGAAGGAGTGGTTTGAGTGTGAAGAGAAGAAGGGGAATGGAACCCCTTTTATAGGCAGTTTCGGGCGCCCTTTATCAGGAGGGCGCCCTGTCTGCCGAAGGCGCCCCGGCTGGCGAGGGCGCCCTGACCAGGCCTGCAGTTACCTTTCGGCAGCTTTCTGCCGTTGAAGTACTATAGGAGGGCGCCCCGCCTGAAAAGGGCGCCCTAGCCAGGGCTGCAGCTGCCTTTTGGCAGCTTTTGACCAACCTCGGGGCGCCCTAAGGACTGGTTTTGACCCTAGATGAGTGTTTTTGACCGGATTTGACCCGATTTGAGTGTTTTGACCAAGGTTTGTCTACATTGTCTGTGATTTGACTGCTTTGACCGTAGTTTGACTATGTTGACCATGGTTTGACCAAGTTGACCATGGTTTGAGCAAGTTGACTATGGTTTGAAATATAGGATTAAACTACAATACAGGTATTAAAGGAATCATAATTGAGTTTAATTTTACTGTCTCACCCAATCTAGGATTGTCAATCACGTTAGCCTTATAGGTTTTGTGAGACAGATTTTGATACATAAAATTTATTTTGAAAATCTTAATTAATTTTTGAAAGCATTTCAATTTATTTTGTTTGAATCTATTCTTAACTGAAAAATGTGTTAGATTTGAATTTAACAAAAAGTAATTTGAATTTGAAATTCAAAAATTGGCTTTCAGGTCTTGGCGAGGCACTAGGCCTTCTTTGGCCGCAGCCTTATTAGATCATCAACCCTTTCCTTGACAAAGTCGTTTAATGAAATTTCATTTTCAAAATTAATTTTTGAAAAGTTCTGGTCTAACTAGTTTGGATTTTGGATCCGGTAGCTTCGGCTAGTTTCACCAGTCTAAAGAGACCAAGTAAACTTGATCTTATTAGAATTGGTTTCCCTAACGTACTATCATCTCACCTCCACCCAATACTATGTTTTCAAGTTTCAGTTAAGTTTGTTCAATCCTTAAACTAACCTAAGTCTAAGCATAATAAATTGCAGAAATTAAATAAACAAGCAAACATGCAAAGTAAAGAAAGTTGGATTTTATCTAACAATGAATATAGTTTTCAGTTTGGCTCCCCCCGGACTAAAGCCACGGTAATGATTAGGCAAGATGTGAATCTTGTCCTTGGGGATCCAATACCGATTTGATCCAGTCGGTTTGTTCAGGCACAGTTTGGGTACCCATGCTTGAATTTTACCACTAGACTGATTCAGTACAGCAAGGTAAGATCTTTGTCGGGATTTGGTTCTATAGCCAAGTCCGGATCGATTTAGAATGGACTTCTATTTTCCAAGAATCATGTCTAGACCCTTGGAACCAGAGGTAAATCGTTCTAAAGATGATCTAAGATTCTTAACCTGAGTTTTCAGGGAGGAGTTCTCTTTCTCAAGTTTTTCAACTTGAGTAGGAGTTCCTTCTTGAACTTTCTCGGTTGAGGGTTTAGATTCAGCTCCCTCTTTCAGGAGTTTTACTTCCTATCGGAGGGATTCGATTCAGAGTTTGGCTTTCGCCAAATCTTGAGAAAGATATGAAATTAAATCGTTTAACTGACTTCTATTAAAGCCACTTACCTTGATTTCGCCATCCTCTGAGAAGGTCAGTTTGCCGTCGTCCTGTTCTGATTCTGACTCGGTCTCGACTTCTTCTGAGCCGGTCAGGGCTAGAAGGTTGGACTGGGGTACTTCTTCTTCTTCTTCAGAGGAAGATTCATCCCAGGTTGCTTGCAGTGCTTTCTTTCTTCTCGTCTTTTTAGTCTCCTTTAGGTTAGGACACTCTGACTTGTAGTGACCCTTTTTCTTGCGCTCGTAGCAGGTCACGTTGGGCTTGTTTTTGTCGTTTGCGGGTTCAGCTGGTTTGTCCTTTCTTCGGCCGGCTTTCCGTCTGTTGGTTTGGTTCTTCAGCTCTTTGTAATAGCTTCGGGCCAGTCGACCAGCTTAGTTTGTTCTCATTCACTTCTGTGTCTGAGTCTGAGTTAGACTCAGGTTCAGTTTGCGGTTCTTCTTTGCTGACTTTCCAGTTTTACCTGCAATGAAGGCAATTCCTTTCTCGACCATATTGGAGTTAGTTTGTTCGTGCAGTTCTAATTCGGAAAATAATTCGTCTAACTTTATTA
>JAGFNQ010002065.1:51886-204625 GCA_024364735.1 Boesenbergia rotunda | reverse complement strand
GTATAGAAATGGTGTCATGATTTTATATGGCTCGAAACTATATGTTTGGTGGGCTTTTGAAGCAAGTTTCGAAACCTGAATTTTCAGATTTCAGGCTTATCAGTCGACTGGTACAGTACCAGTCGACTGATACCCGTAAGCTGAGTTGGGTGAGGCAAGTTTCAATAAGTATTTTCTTACGAGTTTTTGAGAAAGAAAGTGTGACATGGTATCATGCATGACTATTTAAGTTAGAATATCATTCTTAGATAGATTAAAAAGAAAAAAAAAAGATTTCCGCATTTTTAGTCGTGCATTAGAGTCGAGAAGTAGACAAAAGTAACGCTCCGTCTAAGGCAGAGAGAAGTCGGGTTGCTACAGGTGGTATCAGAGCCGTTCCCATTCTCCAGCATCACACACACATCAGCATCAACCTTGCCGTCTTTAAGTATGAAAGTTTTAAGTTTCAGTTTTTCTATTGCTCCTTTATTTAATTGCAGTATAGAGAAATGCTTAGGTACTACTCATATGTGCATAGAACAAGGAAGCATGTTTAATATCTTAGTATCACGGAATCATGTTTAATCCCTAGAATGGATATTAGAGAAATGCTTAAGTACTTACTCGATTTTCCCAAAAGTAAGTTTTGGGATTATGGCACGCAAGGTGCTTGATAAAAGTTTTGAGTAAGAACAAGGTCTTACTAAGCCCTAGAACGAATTCTAGGACTAAGAAATGAAATAAGAATCAAGACCAAGGTCTTGTTATATCCTAAAGCAAGTTTGGGAACATTACCATTAAGTGTTAAGTTATACATTTGAGGACGTCCTAGAAAGGCCCAAAACGAGGAGCAAGCTCCTAGAGGGCAAGAGGCAACAGAGTCAGTACCCCCACCAAATCTCTTAGACGTGGTGGCTCAGTCACAGAGACAGTTAGCAGAACAACAGCAAGTTATTGCCACTAGGATGGCTAACTAGCAGGTCGTTATTATTACCTCGCCGGTGGCGAATGTAGTGGCACCAGTTGTGATCGAAGACCCATCGATTACATCTGTAGTCCGGCAAGGGGGGTAAGGCAAGAAGCGTACCTCATTCAGTAGAAGAAACTGAAGCCAGGGAACTTCCCAGGCACAAGCAAACCATGGGATGCTTAAGCATGGTTCAAAACGTTGGAAAGAATAGTAGGGCTACTGGACTGGCATGAGGTAGAGAAGATAAAGTGTGCATCTTTCTGCCTTACGGGAGATGCTAGAATATAGTGGAAGAGAGTCAAGGCCAAGAGAAATGTCAGCCAGATGACATGGGCCGACTTCGAGACTGAGTTCTTCGAAGAATACTTTCACATGCAAGTAACCAACAAGCATTATGATGAATTCACGGAGTTCAGACAAGGAGAACTATCCGTGGATGAAGCAGTGAAGATGTTTAAGCGGTTAGCTCATCTGTGCCCAGAGCTAGTTAGCACAGAAAAAGAGATAGTTAGGCTAATGCTCAAGATGTTAAGGCCTGAGATAGCGTTAAAGGGGGCTAGCGGTGTTAAGAGGCTGCAAACCTCCGAAGAACTAATAAGTAGTGCTTTGATCACTGAGCACTACTTAAACAGTATAAAGGCCACCAGGAAGGTTGAACGATGAAGTTCTTAACAACCTTACCGTCAGGGGAAGTAATGGCCTCTACTGAGAGGCTAAGGGCAGTGTCAATTTAGATTTCCAACCGAGAGCTCTACAGTGACTTGGTAGTCCTTGAGATGAAGGATTACGATGTCATTTTAGGAATGGACTTCTTGAGCAAGTATAATGCTTCTATAGACTGCCGCAAGAGAAAAGTCAAGTTCACACCAGAAGCAGAACCTTCATTTGAGTTTATTGGAGACCCAAGGAGAAAGATAAATAGGTTCCTATCTACCTTACAAGCTCAGAGAATGTTAGAGAAGGGGGTGCTCTGGTTTTCTAGCTCATATAGTGGATGCAAGTCAAGGAGAATGATTGAAGAGAGAAGAAGTGAGGGTAGTCTGTGACTATCCTGAGCTGTTTCCTGAAGAGTTACCAGGACTCCCTCCCAATCGGGAAATTGAGTTGGCCCCAGGAACCAACCCAATTTTGAAGGCACCTTATCGCATGGCACCAGCAGAACTGAAAGAATTACAAGAACAATTGCAAGAGCTGCTTGACAAGGGTTTCATCCGCCCTAGTCATTCACCTTAGGGAGCTCCTGTATTGGTTGTCAAGAAGAAAGATGGATCTATGCGAATGTGCATAGATTATCGAGCTTTGAATAAGGTAACCGTCAAGAACAGATATCCTTTGCCAAGGATAGATGATTTATTTGATCAGCTGAAGGGAGCCACAGTGTTCTCCAAGATAGATCTGCGATCAGGTTACCATCAGCTCAGAGTGAAGGAGAGTGATGTGCCAAGGACTGCTTTCAGTACAAGATATGGGCACTATGAGTTGTGGTCATGCCCTTTGGAGTGACAAACGCCCCTGCGACGTTTATGGATCTAATGAATAGAGTGTTCAAGGATTTTCTGGACAAGTTCGTCATTGCCTTCATTGATGATATCCTAGTGTATTCAAAGACTCGGAAAGAACATGAAGAACACCTGAAGATAGTGTTGCAAACCTTACACCAGAAGGAGTTGTATGCCAAATTCTCAAAGTGTGAGTTTTGGCTTGATCAGGTGGCCTTCCTAGGCCACATTGTATCCAAAGAAGGCATTCAAGTTGATCCAGCCAAGATAGAAGCAGTCAGCAACTGGTGTAGACCCAAGAATGCCAGTGAAATCAGAAGCTTCTTAGGCCTGGCAGGATATTACAGAAAATTTGTGGAGGACTTTTCCAGAATAGCCTCTCCTCTCACAGCCCTGACCAGAAAGAACCAGAAGTTTGAGTGGTCAGATAAATGCGAGCACAGTTTCCTAGAACTGAAGAAAAGATTGACTAGTGCTCCCATCCTGACTGTTCCATAGAGTGACAAGGCCTTTGACATCTACAGTGATGCATCCAAGATGGGCCTTGGAGCTGTCCTCATGCAAGACGGTAAAGTAATAGCATATGCCTCCAGACAGCTCAAGGACTATGAGAAGAATTACCCTACCCATGACCTTGAACTAGCAGCTGTGGTTTTTGCACTGAAGCTTTGGAGACACTACCTGTATGGAGTGCAGTGCAGAATCTTCACAGACCATCAGAGTTTGAAGTACTTCCTCACTCAGAAGGATCTGAATATGAGGCAGCGCAGGTGGCTAGAGTTGGTCAAAGATTATGACTGTGAAATCCTCTACCACCCAGGTAAAGCTAATAAAGTGGCAGATGCACTGAGCAGAAAATCCTGTGCAGCACTGATGTCCCTATCATCACTGTCTCTACCACTTCAGAAAGAAATAAAGGATTTGGAGTCGAGGTAATAATTGGGCAACTTTCTGCATTGACTCTAGAGTCAACCCTGCTTGTGGATATACAAAGAAAGCAAGTCAAGACCCAGAGATCCAGAAGATCAAGCAGGAGATCCAAGAGGCAGAAAATGCAGAGTTTCGAGTATCAGATAGTGGCATCCTCTATCTTGGAGACCGCCTTTGCGTCCCCAATGATGAGGAACTAAGAAAGAATATTTTAGAAGAAGCCCACAGTACCCCGTACTCTATGCATCCTGGTTCTACCAAGATGTACCAAGATTTAAAGAAAGGTTCTGGTGGTCTGGACTCAAGCGAGACGTGGCCAGATATATCAGTACCTGCTTGACCTGCCAGAGAGTCAAAGCAGAACACCAGAGACCAGGAGGAGTTCTACAGCCACTTCCCATTCCAGAGTGGAAGTGGGAAGAAATATCCATGGATTTTATCACAGGTCTCCCAAGGACCACCCATGGACACGATGCAATATGGGTGATAGTGGATAGATTGACCAAGTCTGCCCACTTCCTAGCCATCAAGTTATCGCATTCGGTAGAGCAGTTAGCACAGCTGTACGTGAAAGAAGTAATCAGGCTTCACGGAGTTCCAAAGTCGATCGTTTCTGACAGAGATGGGCGGTTCATCTCCCATTTTTGGAGGTGTGTTCAGGACGCCCTAGGCACCAGACTTCAGTTCAGCACCGCCTTCCATCCCCAGACTGATGGACAAACAGAGAGAGTAAATCAGATTTTAGAAGACATGCTCAGGGCTTGTGCATTGGACTTTAAAGGTAGTTGGTGCAAATTTCTGTGCTTAGCTGAGTTTGCCTACAACAATAGCTATCAGGCCACCATCAGGATGGCGCCTTATGAGGCATTGTATGGCAGAAAATGCAGATCACCCATATGTTGGCAAGAAGCTGGTGAGAAGAAAGAGATGGAGTCAGGACTAGGCAGCCAGACTGAGCTTATAGATGAGACCACTCAGGCTATCCAGACGATCCGCCAGAGGATTGAGACTGCCCAGAGTAGACAGAAAAGTTATGCTGACACACGCCGTAGGCCACTTGAATTCCAAATTGGAGATTCAGTATTTCTCAAGGTCGCTCCTATGAAGGGAGTGATGAGATTTGGCAAAAAGGGCAAGCTAAGCCCTCGCTACATAGGACCCTACAAGATTATAAAGAGAGTTGGGAAGGTAGCCTATGAGTTGGACTTGTCAGAGGATATGTCAGCTATCCACAGTACCTTTCATGTCTCTATGCTAAAGAAGTGTATTCACGACCCTAGCCAAGTGATTCAGCCTCAGTCAGTACAGATCCAAGAAGATCTTAGCTATGAGAGCAGACCGACACAGATAGTGGACAAAGCAGTTAAAAGATTAAGAAACAAAGAAGTGCCACTAGTGAAGGTCATCTGGCAGAATCAAAAGCATGAGGAGGCTACTTGGGAACGTGAGGACAGCATGAGAGAAAGATATCCAGAATTATTCTAAGTTCGAGGGCGAACTTTTTATAAGGTATGGGGGATTGTAACGCCCCAAAATTCCCATTTTTAGTTCTTAAAGTTCTTAGAATTATTTAAAAATGGTTTAGAAATATTCTAGATATTTTTAGGAATTTTTAGAATATTTTTATGGAATTTTCCGAGTCCGTTTAGTATTTTTAAAAAAGGAAAAACGTTTAAGGGGAGCAGGGGGTTCGAACCCGCGACCACCACGAGAACAGGCGCGCGCGCGACCGGCTGGGCTAGGGTATCAAGCACAACAAAAATTGGAGAGAAATAAATTTATAGAGTAGTTACGTTTTTTTCATAAAGATAGTATAAATAGATGATTAAAGAGAGGAAATTAGAATTTTGGGTTTCTCTTCCTCACCCTAGCCGCGCGACGCCCAAACCCTCACGCCAACCCCTCTTCCTCCTCTTTTGTGCGCACGCCAACACCAAGCACCAAACTTTTCCCTCCTCTTCCAAGGGGGCGCCGACCAAGAGGGAACCAAGGAGACGGAACGTTTCGTCCGTCTCGACGAGAAGAACACGTAGGCGCGGACGGTTCGTAGAGATTTCAAGCTTCTCCCGAGCCCTCGACGTCAATTTTGGTTGTAAGTTCAAGGAAACCAAAGTAAGTACTGCTCACCTGCAGTAAGAGGTGGTTTTTCCGCAAGAATTTCCCTTAAAAGTTTTAAAAGAGATATTTCCTTTTTGTTTAAGTTTTTGCATGTAATCTTAGTTCATTATATGCTTGTATAAGTTTGATTAAGCACCCTATGTGAGATTAGGGGCTAAGAAAGTTATGAGAAAAGAAAAGAGAAGATAAAGATAAGAAAAGAAAAAGGTCAAGGCCTTAAGAAATCCCCAAAAGTCAAGACTTAGGGATTTTAGCACGCAAGGTGCTCGAGAAAATGCCAAGGCATTTACAGATAAGAAAGAAAAGAAAGAAAAGCTATTTTATTTTCTAAGGCCAGTACCCGGCGTCCAAGGGCGTCGTTAAAGAAATCCAGGTGTCCAATTCCAAGGTCTTGGCCCTGGTAGACCAAGGTCTGCTCTATTAGGATTGGTGGCTCGCTACCCCAACCTTTTAGGGAACGCGCATGAGATGGTACTTACGTCTTCAGTGGATCCAAGTGATTATTATTTTCAAGTATATGCTTTAGCAAAGTTTCTAAAGTTTAAAGATTTTCAAAAAGTTAAAGAATAGCTAAAGTTTCAAGTTGAGCCAAGAAAAGTAAATTGAGATTTATTAATGCTTGAGTATGCATGTTTTGAGTTATACATGTTCTTGGTTTTCTTTCAAGCATATAAGTATCTCATATGATTTTCATATTGATCAAGAAGCATGTTTGCACATTTCGAGATTTTGTGAGCTAGATAGTACTTACTAAGCTTTTTGCTTACTAGTTGCATTTCCTCTTACTGCAGATAAAGGTAAAGGCAAGCAATTCTGAAGGAAGGCGACGAGGCGGTGCTGAGTAAAGTGTGTGTGGTGGCTGATTTTGGAGAGATCCTTGAGACGAGACAATTTAGTTATTTGAATTACAATGTTTTAGTTTATTCAAATTTCAAGTTCTTGCTTTATGGAGTTTAGCAAACATTTAAGCTTTGGATAGTTTTACATGCTCAATTTCTTAGAGTAAAGATTCCATGTCATTTCATTTAGCATACATATCCTTATGATTGCATTGGATGAGTAGAAGTGTGAGTAGTTTGAAATATTGATACTTTGTTAGAGAAATAGATGCATGTGCCAAGATAGTATTAATTTCCCTTTGAATCAAGTTTTTATTGCTTAAGTATGTTTAGAAAAGTTGCTTTCTCATTTGATAATGCCTTAGGGTTGTTTCAGAATTTTATGTGATGAGTTTCAATGGTTAGAAGTTAAGTTTGGTACAAACTCTAGCTTAAAGTCTATGTAGATTTTTCATAACTTGCTAAATTCCGCAAAAGTCCTAATTTCAAGTTTATGGATTCGTTTTGATTGGCTAAATTGTTTAGAAAACTGGTATAGAGTATAGAAATGGTGTCATGATTTTATATGGCTCGAAACTATATGTTTGATGGGCTTTTGAAGCAAGTTTTGAAACCTGAATTTTCAGATTTCAGGCTTATCAGTCGACTGGTACAGTACCAGTCGACTGATACCCGTAAGCTGAGTTGGGTGAGGCAAGTTTCAATAAGTATTTTCTTACGAGTTTTTGAGAAAGAAAGTGTGACATGGTATCATGCATGACTATTTAAGTTAGAATATCATTCTTAGATAGATTAAAAAGAAAAAAAAGATTTCCGCATTTTTAGTCGTGCATTAGAGTCGAGAAGTAGACAAAAGTAACGTTCCGTCTAAGGCAGAGAGAAGTCGGGTTGCTACAACCATTGTGACTAATAATTGTGACCATCACAATATGTGACAACGTCCTTCTATCCTCGATATCTAGATTGATCTTTCATGAGGCATAGACCGTGTCATCCTCAAATCAATCTATATGTCTTGATCTCCAAGTAGACTCACTATAATCAAATAAGCTCAATATCTAATATTGCCTTATTTGGGCATGGCCATGCACTTAGTGGTCTTACTCTATCAAGAACGAAGATATCACTCCCGTCATATAGGAGGGATAGATCCCATCTACGTTACTCACATCCCTCCGCATAATTTGTTACAAACCCAGTAATCGCCTTTATAGTCCACCCAGTTACGGGTGACGTTTGACGAAGCCAAAGTACGTAACTCCTTATGTAGGGAACTATGGTAACATCAGGTCTAGGACTATAGTTATACTAATAGTCACATGAGAAATTATATGACACTCATATAACGATCCATGATACTTTCTCATGGCGGGCCATTCAGTATACATTCTCTAATGTATACCCATGTGTCAACTTGATATCTCATATCCATGACTTGTGAGATCAAGTCATCATGTTGACCTACATGCTAGTCTCTATGCATTAACATTGTCCTTGAATGTTAATACTTGACTAGGAATAATTAAGAGTAGTGTTCTCTATATCATCTCACTATCGATTCAACTAATCGATTGATATAGATAAGAACCTTCTACTCAAGGACGTTATTATACTAAGTTATTTGGCACCAATACACATAAGTACAATAACCATAAGAAATACTTTTATATATAAGAAATATATATACAAGAATATGATACAATGAGTCCAAAAAGTAATCATCATATGATTGGCTCTAAGGCTCTCACTAACACAGTGGGATGGGCGAATCGTATCCAGATGTTTCGAAGTAGTAGGTAGAAGACAATTGGTGATGATCTTGAACAGAACATAGTCAACAGGGGAAAGACGAAGAGCAGGAAATGTGGGAAAATCACTAGTGCTCTCACCAGAACCCCTTGGCCTAGGATGGCCTAGAAAGTACTCATAGATGAAATCAGGGTTTACTTCATTGAAGGGAAACGGAAGAGGATTAGGATGGTAAGGGTAGAGAAAGAAATCATTGTCTGACCGGCGACAACCAAGAAAATTAGTAAAAATGGATTGATTAAAGTCAAGGTCGACACCGGCGACACGAGTCCTCCACCCCGTTCCCTCCCCACTCACCAGGTTATTATAGAATTCAGAGACCAAGTCAAGATTGATCGGCCTCTCAAGAAAAAGAATGGATTGAAGATTGTAATGTGTGATAATTTGTTGGATGGTCGGGCAATGTTCATAGATAAAGGACTGGTCTATGGTTCGACATGGCATTAATTTGAAATTGTGCCACTCAAAATTTAACGCAAGAGTGACACTCTGAAATCGAGTATGTAGAGGCGGTGGAGGCCTTGGAGAAGGTGTAGATATGGAAGGGCCTTTGCCCTTTGAGCTTTCCACCATAGGTTCCTTACCTTTAGAAGATTTTCTAAAGAATTGAAATAATCAAGACACAGGATTTAATCAGGAATTGATCATACACGGTTTGAATCAATTGAGCAAGGTTGATACGAATGTAGGTTGAATCACACAAAGTCAAGAGTTGATCATACAAGGAAAGACCCAATCAGAGAATGTAATCAAGACCCATGAATCAAAAGCATACATTTTAATCAGAGGTGAGGCATGGAAAGGTAAGGTCGCAGCAAATACAAGAAGGTCACGGCACCACACCAAGAACAAACACCAAACCATGATTAGCCTCAAAACATAATTTTATGAACTGATTTGCAAGAAAATCGAAGCCAATAACTCACTTTGGTGCCATTGGTGAGGTTCTTGAAGTTTGAAAGGAAAAAGCTTGCGCAGGAGGAGGCCTCAGCGAAAGGTAGAGACGCAGAGAACTTGGTGCAAGTAGAGAACTTGCAAAGAACAGGGAGACGCCGCAGGGACCTTCGTAAGAACTTGCACGCACGAGAAAGAGGGAGACACAGGAACACTCTCGCTCAGAATGAAGAGGCGCAAGGGAGAGGTTTCAGCACTAGGGTTGGCAAGGAGAGGTTTTTCGCAAAGTTAATCGGTTAGTGGATCGGTCCACCAACCGTAATTTAATGCGATTGAACGGATCGTCGTTCGATCTGATAGCGCCCAGACCGATCAGGCTATAGCCTGATCGGACTGACCCGAGCCTGATCGGTCGGGTGACCGATCAGGCATGCTCCTGATCGATCGGTTTATCGATCAGGGAGAGATCAGTAGGCTCGGGAGGCTTACTATGAGCCCCTTGATCGGTCTGTGGACCGGTCCCAGCAGGGTGCCAGATCGGTCCGGGGACCGATCCAGGCTGGCTCAGTAAGGTTGATCAGAATTTGGTAAAGTCACTGATGCCCCTCTGACCGGTCTGTGGACCGATCAATGCAAGAGGAAGCCAGATCGGTCTGGGGACCGATCAGCCTTATGCTTGATCGGTCCGGTGACCGATCAGGGTTCCTGATATTCCCAGATTCGATCTGAAATATTCAGTTTCAATTTTTCTGAAACTTTCCAACGAGATCTGATAAAGTTTATCGAACTTGGACATGATCTCATGACTAAAATTGATCCCTGAACAAGGATCAAGAGTCCTTATAGATTCAATAATCACTTTGCTCCACGCAAATGGAGTCAAACTCAATCAACAATCATTCAAGCAAATTCAATCAAGTTTTGTTCCAAATTCAGTGTTCCAATCAAGTTTCCTTGATTGGAATGTCCAAGTATGATCATGGAACCATATACACATATGTTATGTAATGGCTTTCCCCATACTTGGTCACCACAGTGATTATTATCTCGTCAACTTAATTTCTCAAGGGATGCATTGACATTTTGAGAAATTTAGTTAATCCTAACATCTCACCCCATATCTAGCAAACAAAAATGTTTTGGTAAACCTTATAGTTTGTGTGAGATGTTCCCAAAGTTACCCAATCATTTCCCAACAATTTTGAAATAATAATGAAGGGTTTGAATGCAATTTGAAATTCATAAAGCACGACACATTCCCAACTCCCGTCTTAGGAAACTAAACACATTTTCGGGGAGTGGTTTAGTGAAAATGTCAGCTAGGTTTGATTTGGACTCTACATGAGAGAGTACAATATCTCCCTTAGCTACATGATCCCTAATGAAGTGGTGACACACCTCAATATGTTTGTAACACCCGCCCTTATATCTACTCTCGGGGTGGGGTAACGTACTAGTCATTCATCAAATTTTAACTTAACAAAAAAACAAAAGTTCAAGGACTAAGCATGCTTGTTTAAAACTATCAAAGTTATTCTATAACATGATAAGTTCACCAGTAATTCGACTCACAACCAAATCAAACCTAATCAAGTATAAGGGTAATCACTAACATTCATCATCAAGGAGTCATTAACAAAAGCATAATAAAGTAGATATGTAGAAATCTTTCTTTCCCGAGCCACCACCCCACACATCTTCAGCCCTCCTGTCTCTTCCATTAGTTCAAGTGTTCCTTACCTTTATCTGCAGCATAAGACAACACATAACTAGTAAGCACAAAAGCTTAGTAAGGATCCTGTCCTACTCGCAAAATCCATATGAAAGCATACAACATGTACACATAATAAATCATAAACATGAGTTCAACATAGCACACTAAACATCAAAGTTTCTAAGCATGCAGCATAAAGTATCTTAAGCATACCCTTCACATATAATAAATGTTTTTCAAAGAATGTTTTCAAAACAATTCCATAAAGGTATTACTTAAAAATACATCCATATCATATAGGGTCCAATTGTGTACCACATGATGCGCGTTCCCTAATGAGTTGGGGTAGCGAGCCACCAATCCCATTAGAGCAGGACCCTTATGTCCTACCGGAGCCATGACCTTAAGTTAACATGCACCCCGAATTTGTTTAACGACCCCCTTACGAGTCGGGTACACAACTTACAAAGTAAAATACTTATCATGTCTTTACATATATGCTAAGGAGTACTCCAAATTCACTTCTCAAGGGACACACCACTCTTCAAGGGTGTTTCTGATCCTATAGGGACACACCTCACAACATAAGGGTGTTCTTGATCCCATACTTAGTGGAGTATCCTTTCAAGCATTTTATCATACATATCACATGCAATCTCATAAGGGTGCCCCATGGGCTATAAGACATGCTCATACATACATCATAGTTCAACCACTTAAATATACTTTATATATAACAAGATTTGGTCACATAGATTATACTCATATCATAGGAAGTAGTAGCATACTAAAATTAAGGTTTCCAATCAAACATTCCATTTTAACATCACATGCATATACATATCATCATCCCAACCATAAGCATATCTCCTAGAGTACATCCCATACAAGCATCACATATATATATCATGTATCGTACTAAGCATAGCATATATCAAGGGATACTCAACCTTCACAAACCTAATGGTTCATGCCCTGGGCCGAATGTCATGCTAGAGGAAATTAAAGTTTTCCAATCAAACATTCCATTTAAACATCACATGCATATACATATCATCATCCCCAAACATAATCATATCTCATAGGGTAGTTTAACCTTCACAAACCCTAATCTTAGGGTGTTGGCCGAAAGTCATAGGGTAGGGGAAATTAGGGTTTTTGCAATGAAACATTCACACAGACATTTATACAAACACCTTGTATACATTGTCATACAATACACTAAGCATGGATATGTTATAGGATAATTCAACCCTCACTAACCCTAGTTCCATGCCTTGGCCGAAACCCATACAAACCCTAAACCCTAGTTTTTGTCATCATAAAATGAAGGGACACAACATATGTGTATACTCTAAGTCCCAAGGGGTCTCCTCATGTATCAAAGAGTAGCCAAAGACTCCCCTTTGGAGGTGGCCGGAACCTATACAAGAACAAAACCCTCGGTTTTATTTACAACATTTTGAAGGATACAACATATACATATACCCTAAGTTCCAAGGGGTCTTCTCATGCATCAAGGAGTAACTCAAGGCCTTCCCCTAAGGGGGTGGCCGAAACTCACTCAAGGGGAAAATCCCCATTTTCCAAACCAACAAGGAGAAAGAAAATCATACAATAACCATTACACTGCAGGCGAGGGGTTACTTACATCCTTTCGCTTGAATTTCTCCTTCTCTTACTCCTTAGGGTACCTTTAATTGAAGTGAGAGTGAGAATTTCCTTTGCTAAGACTTCTCTAGAACCTTTGGCCCTAGTAGAGAGCAAGGTCCTTGGGTGGGATCTCCTACCTTCCAATCCCCTAGGGTTAGAACTAAGGGTTTACTTTTCGAAAATGAAAGGGAAGGGGAAGAGTGAATTTTCGGTGGGGAGAGTGAGGAAGAAGAAGAGAGGAAGTTATTCCAATTTCTCCTTCTCTTATTTATACTTTTCTCATGAAGAGGCATGTCTCTTCGCTTCCCTAGCTTTAACAAGCATGTTTCTTATTCTCTCTACATGAAATATGGCTTGGTTCATTGGTTATGACATGATTAGTGCAACTAGGAGGTTCAAGGTTCAATCCCTGCTTCCTCCTTTCTACATCTTCTTTTTATTACATTTTGTACTAATCCACATCCAAGCCCATTAAGCCAAGCCCATCATAAAATTTCATAATAATTATGTTTCATGAATTCATAATATTTCATATGGGAAATTTTGGGGTGTTACAATCCTCCATACCTTATAAAAAGTTCGTCCCGAACTTTAAAATAATTCCGGATACTTTAATCGTATTGTCTCCTCTCGTTCTCATGTGGCTTTTTCGAATTGTTCGTTCTGCCACAGAACCTTTACTAAGGGTACTTCCTTGTTCCTTAGCTTTTTGACTTCCCGATCTAGGATCTGAATAGGTCGGTGTTCGGAACTTAGGTTCTCTTGGTCTTGTACTGGTTGGGACTCTATCACCTGATTCACATCAGAGATACATTTCCTGAGCATTGATACATGGAAGACATTGTGGATAGCCGACATTTCTGGCGGTAACTCCAGTTCGTAGGCCACTTTGCCTACCCGTCTCCGAATTTGATACGGTCCCACATATCTCGGACTCAGCTTCCCTTTCTTCCCGAATCTCATCACCCCTTTCATAGGGGCCACTTTTAGGAATACTGAATCCCCAACCTCAAACTCTAGTGGTCTGCGTCGCTTGTCAGCGTAGCTTTTCTGCCGACTCTGAGCAGTCTCTATCCTCTGGCGGATATTCTTTATAGCCTGAGTGGTTTCATCTATAATATCAGTCCGAAGTCCCATCTCCTTCTTTTCACCACTCTCAAGCCAGCATATAGGAGATCTGTATTTCCTTCCGTATAGTGCCTCGTACGGTGCCATCCCAATAGTAGCCTGATAACTGTTATTATAGGCAAACTCTGCCAGGCTCAGGTATCGGCACCAACTTCCCTTGAAGTCCAAGGCACAAGCTCGTAACATGTCCTCTAATATTTGATTCACTCTTTCAGTCTGGCCGTCAGTCTGGGGGTGAAAGGTCATACTGAATTTCAGCTTCGTGCCGAGAGCCTTCTGTACGTGTCCCCAAAAATCTGAAGTGAATCGACCATCCCTATCAGAGATAATGGTCTTGGGAACCCCGTGCAGTCGGATAATTTCCTTGACGTACAGTTGAGCCAACTGCTCCACTGAGTAGGTCATCCTAATAGCCAGAAAATGGGCAGACTTGGTGAGTCTGTCCACAACAACTCATATACCATCATATCCATTCGTCGTTCTAGGCAGCCCAGAGATGAAATCCATGGAGATGTCTTCCCATTTCCACTCGGGGATAAACAGAGGTTGCAAAACCCCTCCAGGTCTCTGGTGTTCTGCTTTGACCCTCTGGCAGGTCAAACACATACTGATATAGTGGGCTACATCTCGCTTCATACCAGATCTTGATACATCTTGGTAGACCCAGGATGCATCGCATAAGGCATTCCGTGAGCTTCCTCAAGGATTCTTGTCCGTAAATCGGAGTCGTCGGGAACACATAATCGATCCCGAAGATATAAGACCCCGCTGTCCGAAATCCTGAATCCATCGTCCTTGCCTTCGAGAACCTCTTGCCTGATCCTTTGAAGGCTCGGATCATGATTCTGCTTTTCCAGAATATCGTCGAATAATGTCAGCGCAATCATCAGGGTGGATAACTGTCCTGATATGATTACAATTCCGTAATTCATAATTTCTTCCCCTAAGGGTTGTGACAAAGCTGCTAAAGACATTAAAGTAGCACATGATTTTATACTGAGGGCATCGGCTACCTTGTTGGCTTTTCCCGGATGGTACAGGATCTCACAGTCATAATCCTTGACCAATTCAAGCCATCTACGCTGTCTCATATTTAGATCTTTCTGGGTGAAGAAATACCGCAGACTCTAGTGATCTGTATAAACTTTACACTGAGTTCCGTATAGGTAGTGCCTCCATATTCTCAGTGCAAAGACCACCGCTGCTAACTCTAAGTCATGGGTAGGGTAGTTTCTTTCATGTTCCTTCAGTTGCCTAGAAGCATAGGCAATCACCTTCCCATTCTGCATAAGCACAGCTCCGAGTCCCAGTTTGTACGCGTCGCTGTACATATCGAAACCCATATCGCTCTCTGGAAGAGTCAATATTGGAGCGCTAGTCAGCCTCCTTTTCAGTTCAGTAAAGCTCTTCTCACATTCCTCGGTCCATACATATTTCTTGTCTTTCTTTGTAAGAGCTGTCATAGGGGCTGCAATCCGAGAGAAGTTCTCTACGAATTTTCTGTAATAGCCTACTAGCCCGAGGAAACTTCTGATTTCACTGGCATTCTTGGGTCTAGTCCAGTTACTCATGGCTTCGATTTTAATTGGGTCCACCATTACTCCTTCCTTGGAGATCACATGTCCCAAGAATGATACTTGATCGAGCCAGAACTCGCATTTGAAAAATTTAGCATACAGTTGTTCCTTCCGAAGAATCTATAGTACTATACTCAGGTGCTCAGCATGTTCTTCGGGAGTTCTCGAATATATAAGGATATCGTCGATAAAGACGATCACAAATCTGTCGAGGAATGCCGAGAATACCCGATCATTAAATCCATAAACATAGCTGGCGCATTGGTAACTCCAAATGGCATAACTACGAACTCATAATGTCCGTATCTAGTTCGAAAAGTCATCTTCGGTATATCCTCCTTTTTCACCCTAACTTGGTGGTAACCAGACCTCAGGTCAATCTTAGAGAAAACCGTGGCTCCCTTCAGTTGTTCGAACAGGTCATCTATCCTGGGTAGAGGGTACCTGTTCTTGATAGTCACGTTGTTCAGCGCCCGATAGTCGATACACATTCGCATCAACCCATCCTTCTTTTTCACGAACAGTACGGGAGCTCCCCAGTGGGAATGACTAGGGCGGATGAGTCCCTTGTCAAGCAGCTCCTGTAACTGTCCCTGTAATTCCTTTAATTCTGTCGGCGCTATACGGTATGGTGCCTTAGAAATGGGGTTAGTACCAGGAACCAATTCAATTCCAAATTCTATATCTCTTTCAGGTGCTAACCCTGGTAGGTCATCGGGAAATACCTCTAGGTAATTGCATACGACTTTGACGTCTTCTAGCTTCGGGCCCTCTGTGGGACTGGTAGCAACCACATGAGCTAGGAGCCCAGAGCATCCATTTTCTAACATCTTCCTTGCTTTCAGAGCCGATAAGAATTTGCTTGTCCTCTTCTTCGGCTCTCCGATAAATTCAAATAGAATTCTCGCCTCAGGTCGAAAGATAACCTTCCATTTACGGCACTCGATAGAGGCGCCATATTTGTTCAAGAAATCCATGCCCAATATCACATCATAATCTTGCATATTAAAGAATTCCTCCAGAAATTTGGACTCGAAGTCCTTCCACTTCCTCTGATCCACTGACCTTCTAGCTTTTACCCGTTCCCACCACATCCTGGCGTCGCCAGTGAGACAGAACGAGACACATTTAATTTTCTCATGCTCGGTCCAGTCTAATAATTCCACTGTGCTCTCAACTGTCTTGAGCCAGGCCTGGGCGTCCCAGGGCTCGCAGGTGCCAGAGAACTTTTCCGGCTTCAGTCTCTACCACTTAATTAGATAGGCCTCCTGTCGGACTCCTCGGACCGGAGTGTCCGGGGGTTCCTGTGCAGTTGGAGGCTCAGTAGGTATCGCATTCTGACTTCCCTGCGGGGTTATAGTGTTCCCCTGCTGGGTCATCAGAGTGTTTATTATCTGTTGTTGTTCAGTGACCTGACGCTGCAGGTCCGTGATCACTTGCATCATATTAGGTGGGGGTGCTGTCTCATTACCCCGATTGCTACGTCCTCTAGCCATATCTATCATACAGGTGATAAATGACTACATAAGAATTAATATTTCTTTCACTTGTTATGCAAGCATTAATCATCTCTATATATATATATCATTACTGTACATGCAATAAAATAAAGCGAGGTTAGGATCTCTTACTTGGAAGCGGCAGGATGAAGCTTGATGTGTGTGTGGTGGAGGGGAAACTTGCTCTGATACCAACCTGTAACGCCCGCCCTTATATCTACTCTCGGGGTGGGGTTACGTACTAGTCATTCATCAAATTTTAACTTAACAAAAAAACAAAAGTTCAAGGACTAAGCATGCTTTTTAAAACTATCAAAGTTATTCTATAACATGATAAGTTCACCAGTAATTCGACTCACAACCAAATCAAACCTAATCAAGTATAAGGGTAATCACTAACATTCATCATCAAGGAGTCATTAACAAAAGCATAATAAAGTAGATATGTAGAAATCTTTCTTTCCCGAGCCACCACCCCACACATCTTCAGCCCGCCTGTCTCTTCCTTTAGTTCAAGTGTTCCTTATCTTTATCTGCAGCATAAGACAACACATAACTAGTAAGCACAAAAGCTTAGTAAGGATCCTGTCCTACTCGCAAAATCCATAAGAAAGCATACAACATGTACACATAATAAATCATAAACATGAGTTCAACATAGCATACTAAACATCAAAGTTTCTAAGCATGTAGCATAAAGTATCTTAAGCATACCCTTCACATATAATAAATGTTTTCAAAACAATTCCATAAAGGTATTACTTAAAAATACATCTATATCATATAGGGCCCAGTTGTGTACCACATGATGCGCGTTCCCTAATGAGTTGGGGTAGCGAGCCACCATTCCCATTAGAGCAGGACCCTTACGTCCTACCGGAGCCATGACCTTAAGTTAACATGCACCCCGGATTTGTTTAACGACCCCCTTACGAGTCGGGTACACAACTTACAAAGTAAAATACTTATCATGTCTTTACATATATGCTAAGGAGTACTCCAAATTCACTTCTCAAGGGACACACCACTCTTCAAGGGTGTTTCTGATCCCATAGGGACACACCTCACAACATAAGGGTGTTCTTGATCCCATACTTAGTGGAGTATCTTTTCAAGCATTTTATCATACATATCACATGCAATCTCATAAGGGTGCCCCATGGGCTATAAGACATGCTCATACATACATCATAGTTCAACCACTTAAATATACTTTATATATGACAAGATTTGGTCACATAGATCATACTCATATCATAGGAAGTGGTAGCATACTAAAATTAAGGTTTCCAATCAAACATTCCATTTTAACATCACATGCATATACATATCATCATCCCAACCATAAGCATATCTCCTAGAGTACATCCCATACAAGCATCACATATATATATCATGTATCGTACTAAGCATAGCATATATCAAGGGATACTCAACCTTCACAAACCTAATGGTTCATGCCCTGGGCCGAATGTCATGCTAGAGGAAATTAAAGTTTTCCAATCAAACATTCCATTTAAACATCACATGCATATACATATCATCATCCCCAAACATAATCATATCTCATAGGGTAGTTTAACCTTCACAAACCCTAATCTTAGGGTGTTGGCCGAAAGTCATAGGGTAGGGGAAATTAGGGTTTTTGCAATGAAACATTCACACAGACATTTATACAAACACCTTGTATACATTGTCATACAATACACTAAGCATGGATATGTTATAGGATAATTCAACCCTCACTAACCCTAGTTCCATGCCTTGGCCGAAACCCATACAAACCCTAAACCCTAGTTTTTGTCATCACAAAATGAAGGGACACAACATATGTGTATACTCTAAGTCCCAAGGGGTCTCCTCATGTATCAAAGAGTAGCCAAAGACTCCCCTTTGGAGGTGGCCGAAACCTATACAAGAACAAAACCCTAGGTTTTGTTTACAACATTTTGAAGGATACAACATATACATATACCCTAAGTTCCAAGGGGTCTTCTCATGCATCAAGGAGTAACTCAAGGCCTTCCCCTAAGGGGGTGGCCGAAACTCACTCAAGGGGAAAATCCCCATTTTCCAAACCAACAAGGAGAAAGAAAATCATACAATAACCATTACACTGCAGGCGAGGGGATACTTACATCCTTTCGCTTGAATTTCTCCTTCTCTTACTCCTTAGGGTACCTTTAATTGAAGTGAGAGTGAGAATTTCCTTTGCTAAGACTTCTCTAGAACCTTTGGCCCTAGTAGAGAGCAAGGTCCTTGGGTGGGATCTCCTACCTTCCAATCCCCTAGGGTTAGAACCCTAGGGTTTACTTTTCGAAACTGAAAGGGAAGGGGAAGAGTGAATTTTCGGTGGGGAGAATGAGGAAGAAGAAGAGAGAAAGTTATTCCAACTTCTCCTTCTCTTATTTATACTTTTCTCATGAAGGGACATGTCTCTTCGTTTCCCTAGCTTTAACAAGCATGTTTCTTATTCTCTCTAGATGAAATATGGCTTGGTTCATTGGTTATGACATGATTAGTGCAACTAGGAGGTTCAAGGTTCAATCCCTGCTTCCTCCTTTCTACATCTTCTTTTTATTACATTTTGCACTAATCCACATCCAAGCCCATTAAGCCAAGCCCATCATAAAATTTCATAATAATTATGTTTCATGAATTCATAATATTTCATATGGGAAATTTTGGGGTGTTACAATGTTTGGTCCTAGAATGATGGACTGGATTCTTGATTGAGTTAATTGTGCTTATGTTATCACATAATACTTGCACACCCTTGTAACTCAAATCCATAGTCCTCTAAAGTATGTATCATCCACAATAATTATGATACACTCTTTCCCATGGCGATATATTCTGCCTCGGTCGTGGAGAGAGCAACACAGTGTTGCTTCCGACTTGACCAACTTACTAAGGACGAACCTAAGAATTGGCAACCCCCACTTGTGCTTTTCCGGTCCAACTTACATCCAGCGTAGTCGGAATCTGTATAGCCAATTAAATCAAATGATTCGGTACGGGGGTACCATAGACCGACTCCAATTGTGCCTTTGATATATCTCAAAATTCGCTTAACAGCGATTAGGTGAGATTCCTTGGCACAAACTTGATACCTAGCGCACATACCCACAGCAAATAGTATATCAGGTCAACTAGCTGTAAGGTATAGCAAACTGCCTATCATGCTTCGATATTGAGTCAAATCAACGGGTTTACCACTCTCATCATTGTCTAATCTTGTGTTTGTAGTCATGGGAGTGGTTACCTCTTTTGAATCACTCATATTGAATTTTTGAAGCATTTCTTGTGTGTATTTCGATTGGTGCACATGGATCCCATCACGAGTTTGCTTGATTTCAAGTCCAAGGAAGAAAGTCAACTCTCCCACTAGACTCATTTCAAATTCACTCTCCATATGTCCCATAAACTCATTCAAATAGCCCTTCTTGTTTGAGCCACAAATTATCTCATCGACATATACTTGGGCTACAAAAATATTGTCACCATCTCTTCGTAGAAATAGTGTAGGGTCTATTTGGCCTCTAACGAAGCACTTCTCAATTAGAAACGTCGACAACCGCTCATACCAAGCTCGGGGTGCTTGTTTAAGGCCATAAAGTACCTTTTTGAGATTGAACACGTGGTTTGGAAATTCGGTACTCTCAAACCCCGGAGGTTGTTTGACATAGACTTCTTCTCTAATTAGACCATTTAGAAAGGCCGATTTGACATCCATTTGGTATAGCTTGAAGCCACGATGTGCTACAAATGTAAGGATCAATCGGATGGATTCTAATCGTGCCACAGGAGCATAGGTCTCATCATAATCAAGGTCTTCAACTTGACTGTAGCCCTTGGCTACTAAACGTGCCTTGTTTCTAATGATTTCTCCCTTATGGTTCAATTTGTTCTTGATGACCCATTTGGTTCCAATAATGGAGGTCTTCTTGGGTCTAGGGACTAAGTCCCAAACTTGACTCCTTTCGAATTGACCTAGTTCATCTTGCATTGCAATGATCCAATCGGGATCATTTAATGCTTCATTAATTTTCTAGGTTCAATTTCGGAAATTAAAGCAACTTCATTAGCCTCATTCCGGAAGAATGATCTAGTTCTAACCCCATGATAGATGTCTCCAACAATTTGGTCTTGGGATGACTAGAGGCTAATCTACTTTCCCTAGGAGTTGGTGGCGCTTCTTGAACGGGTTCACTAGACACAAGTCCAGCCTCAGGATCCGGCTGATCAATGGGTTGTCTAGGTTCACCGTCATCAGACTCATCACCATCAACAACACTTGGAGTTTCATTCAAACTTAGTCTCCTAAGTTCAAGTTGGACTCCTTCTACATTTTCTGATTGGTCACTTGATTTTGGAATTTCTTCAAAAACCACATCAGAAGACTCTTCAACTAGTCTAGATTTCTTGTTGTAGACTCGGTAGGCTTTGCTAACGAGGGAGTACCCGACTAGTATCCCTTCATCAGCCTTTACTGTGAACTTTCCAAGGTGATCCTTGGTGTTTAGAACGAACACCTTACAACCAAACATCCTAAGGTGTTTAACCGTAGGTGGTTTCCCAAACCAAAGCTCATGGAGAGTCTTTCCCAAGAATCTATGAATGAGGACTCGGTTTTGCACATAGCAAGTTGTATTCACAGCTTCAGCCCATAAGTAACTCGGGAGTGAGTACTCATTAAGCATGCTTCGTGCAGCCTCTTGTAAAACACGGTTCTTCCTCTCTACAACACCATTTTGTTGTGGTGTTCTAGGAGTAGAGAACTCATGCTTATAACCTCTATCTTGAGAAAATTCTAAAAACCTTTGGTTTTGAAATTCACCTCCATGATCACTTCTAATTGTCTTAATGGTTGATGATTTTTCATTTTCAACTCTTCTACAAAAAGAAATGAAAATATCTAAGGTTTGGTCCTTATATTTCAAAAAGTAAGTCCATGTATATCTAGTGAAATCATCAATGATCACAAAGCAATATCTACTTCCATTCAATGATATGATGGTACTACAATCAAATAGATCCATATGAAGTAAATCTAATGCATTGGAAGTACTTACAGCGCTTTTACCTTTATGTGCAGATTTTGTTTGCTTACCCATTTGACATGCATCACAAAGTTTGTCTTTCTTATACTTGATGCTTGGTAAGCCACGGACTAGTCCCTTGTTGGCTAACTTCTAGATGTTCTTCATGTTAACATGTGCTAACCTCCGGTGCCAAAGGGTGGACTCTTCTTCTCATGACATGAGACACTTAGCAAAAGCATTAGTAGCACTTTTAAATGAAACTTGATAAATATTGTCTACTCTTGTTCCTACTAGTACCGTGTCCAAGATGTCATGTTGTCTAACAAGATATTGACTTGGTTGGAAGTCAATTGTGTAACCCGTGTCACACAATTGACTCACACTTAGGAGATTAAATTTCATCCCCTTGACTAGAAGGACATTTGAAATTCTAAGACATTCGGATATTTGAATGTCTCCTATTCCTATGACCTTAAGACTACCATTGTTACCAAATGATACATTACCTCTGCTTTTCTTGTGAAGTGTGGTAAACAATGATCTATCCCCGGTCATGTGTTTGGAGCATCCACTATCAACGAACCAAGTTGATAGATGCTCCCCCTCAATCATAACCTACACAATTCGAAAAATAGAAGTTTTAGGTACCCAAACCTTGGGACCTAAAGCATCAACTAAACATGACTTAGGCACCCATGCCTTGACAACTTTCTTTTGAATTTTGGGCGTCCTAGATTGTCTCATATCAGTCCTAGACATCAAAGATACGAATGAGGGTTCTTTGGGTCGGTAACCAATACCGACCCTATTGTAAACTGCCCTTTGGGCATTTAGGATCATATCTAGGGTCTTAGAGCTAGTTGAGAACTTCCCAAGAATATCCTTGAGCTTCTCAACTTCACTCTTCAATGATTTGTTCTCTTCTACTAGCAAGTTATCATGCAAATCATTTACTTCCTCAACCTTAGAGGATTTCAAAATTTCAATCTCATGTTTTAATGATTTAATTTCATCTTCTAACAATTCAATATGCAAATCATCAATGTCATCATCCCTAGATACCTTCAATTGATCAATTTCTAATTGCAATGCTTTAACCTTATTCTTTGACTTTTTAAGCATACTAGTTAAACATGCAATTGCTCTATAACATTTTTCAAGCTCGGGAGAAGTTACCTCTTCATCATCCAAGGATGATGAAGCCGCGTTTGAGGAACTCGAAGATTCATCATTGCTCTCCTCTCCAAGAGCCATGAGTGCCACATGCCTAGTGCTCTTCTCCTCCTTCTCTTCATCGGATGAGCTTGAGGATGACTCATCCCAAGTGGCCTTCAAAGCCTTCTTCTTCTTCTTGAATTTCTCTTCTTTCTTTTTGGATTTCTCCTCCTTCTTCTTTAGTTTCGGGCATTCATTCTTGAAGTACCCTTTCCTACCACACTCAAAGCAAGATGCATTAGTTTTATCAAGTTTGGATTCACTAGAGTTACCTCTACTCTTGAAGCATTGACCCCTTCTCATCATTCTTCTCACAAAGTTCACCATCTCGGAGGAAGAAGAGCCGCTGCCATCTTCCTCGGAATCGGACTCGGATTCGGAAGAGGATGAAGATGAAGAGACTTCCTTCTCCTTCTTCTTCTCCTTCTTCTTGTTGATTCGGTCCCCTGCAACTAAGGCAATCCCCTTCTCCTTGGGGCCTTTATTAGCCATTTCATGCAATTCCATCTCACAAAATAAATCATCTAACTTTACAATGGATAGATCCTTGGAAACTTTGTAGGCATCCACCATGGATGACCACAAAGCATTCCTTGGAAAGGCTTTCAAGACATACCTCACAAGGTCACGATTCTTGACCATTTCATCAATCGAATGAAGCCCATTGAGGACTTCCTTGAACCGGCTATGGAGCTCACTTACCGTTTCATTCTCCTTCATGGAGAGATTTTGGAGTTGATTGAGGAGCAAGTCCTCTTTGCGATTCTTGAATCTCGGGTGCCATCGTGAAGCTCAATGAGTTTGTTCCACAAGTCCTTTGCACTTGTGAAGGGACCAACCTTGATAAGTTGGTCTTTGTTCATGCCACATTGTAGAGTGACAACCGCCTTCGCGTCGGCTTCACTCATTCGCGTTTGTTTGGCAGTCCACCTCCATGACTCAAGTTCTTTTCCTTCATCATCCTTCGGAGGGGTGAATCCCTCCTTCACCGCGAACCAAGTGTGGACATCCATCTTCAAATAATATTCCATCTTTGATCTCCAATATTGAAAGTCGGCGCCATCAAAGAATGGAGGTCGGGTGGTGGAGAAGCCTTCTCTCAACGCCATCTTGTTGATAACTCTCGGATGTTAAGCCGTAGATAGTGTAACGACCCGGAAAATTTCCTTAATATTTTCCTTAAAATATTGAGCATGTCTAGATAATTTTCCGAAACACCTAGAGATATTAGTACGAATCTTAGCCTAGAAATCCATGATCTTTCTCATTTAAATTGAGAAACTAAGTACTAATGGGCCTTATAGGGGCTTTTTAGTACCATGGTTATTGGTAGATTTTGGCAAAATTTAACATAAATATAAATAGGTTTTAATTAGGAATATTAGTATGATCATAATTTTTGAAAATAAAATAAAATAGAAAAATAAAGTGCAGAACCAAGGATTGAACCTTGGACCTATGGTAACACCATGCATGTACTAACCAATTCACCTAGCAAGGGAGTGCTAGTAGAGAATGAAGTGGATTTTGGTTAAGGCTTAGGGAAAATGAAGAGTCACCAAGGGAAGAGACACCATGACTCTTCACTTACCCTCCTTAATGTGGCATAAAAGCATAAGAGAAGGAGTTACATTTCTCCTCTCTTCTTCCATCAAGTCATTTGCTCTCCTCTTCTTCTTCCTCCCCTCCTGGCCGAAACCCCAAGCCCCCTTCTCCCTTGGGAAAAGTTCACATAAGCCTCCATCTTGAAGATCTAAGGCCCTCTACAAGGATACAAGGGCTAAGGAGAAGTTTAGAGACAAGGAGGTTCTCTTGTTATTTTCTATTCAAAGTTTATAAGCAAGATCAAGGAAGGTAAGACCCCTCTCACCTGTGGTACGATAGTTTACGAGTTGTTTAACATGATAGAAGTTCTTATTGGCATCCCATGGTTTGAAATCTTAGTTAGGGTTTATGGAGTTTTCGGCCAACCAAGATATTGGGCGAAAGATCATGTTAAAAAACTTTTCTTGTGCTTCCAAATGTTTATTTATGATAAGTTAAGTACAAAAGGTAAAACTTTGGGAAGTTTTGAAGCACCCTAAGAACCCCTTAGGGTTTCGGCCACCTTCAAGTATAGGGTTAGATTTAATCTTCAACTCTTCAAGCATGCTTAGTATGTCTTGCAATGATATAATATGGATGAAAATGGTGACTTATATGAATTTTCCTATGGGCTTGTTACCCTTATAGGGTTTCGGCCAAACCATGTTCTAGGTCTAAGGCTTAGTGTTAAATTCAATCAAGGGTCCAAATGGGTTTCCTATGGCATGATATGTAAGGGTTGGATGATAACCATGACTATGGAAATTTTTTTCTAAGGACCCATGGTCCTTAAGGTTTCAGCCAATACCCAAACCTAGGGTTTGATTTGGGTTAGGGTCTCAAGGATGCATGTTTATAAGTTACCATAATGTTAGTACATAGTTAAGCATGATGTAAGGATCTTTATGTTACAAAAAAATTTAGTTTATGTGTTATGTAACATGACCTTGTAAGTTAGATTTTATGTTATGCTTTACTCATGAATATTTAGATCATATACCATGGATATATGTAATTGATGTAGGAGTATGTTATGATAAATAGAATGATGCATGTATGTTGATAAATGCTTAGAATATATTTATGGCTTTATGAAGGTATATGCATGTTTTATGATGAATGCCATGAACCCTAGTAGTATGTGCCATGTTATATGTAGCTTACCATCCATGCTTTATGACGACTACTAAGATTATGTATGCTAGATGAAAGGTATCATGTATGAAGTGCGTGTTTATTTATGTATCATGATCATGCAAGCTTTATGAACCAAGATAATGTTTATGACTAGAAACATGATTATGCATGTACGTTCTATTTTATGAACAAAGAATGATAAGTATGAATGAAGATGATGGTTATGCCTTAAGTATGAATGATAAGTATGAATGATGAAGGCATAACGATGTTATGAAATAAGTATGAATGATGAAGCATGCATAGTATTTTATTTTTATGAATGGGCTTGTACCGGACCGAAGTAAGGGTCCAAGGGATGGGCACCTTAAGAACGCCCAGGTTCTGGACTACCGAAGCTGTCCACGGTTCTGGGACTACCGAAGCTGTCCAACAGGGATGGGTACCTTAAGAACACCCGGTTTTTAGAACTACCGACTATGCTGTTCCTACCCTAGTAGGTCGGGGCTCGCTACCTCGTATTTACTTAGGGATGCGCGCTTATGATGTATGTATGTGGTACAAGCCGGGGACCCCAATGATGTTATGTTTATGTTAAGCATTTAAAAGTATGATTTCAAAACTAAGCATCCTTATGTAGTAAATGCATTTTACTCATGCATTCATTCATGTCATCCATCACGCCAGGGTAAGTATATTTTATGCTTATGTTATGTTAAGACCATGTTCATGTATGCTAAGAATTATGCCATGAATAAGTAGGTCCCATGTTCATGTATGCTAAGAATGATGCCATGCATAAGTAGGTTCCATGTTCATGTATGCTAATAAATATGCCATGATAAGTATGTTTCATGTTCGTGTAGGCTAAGAAAGATGCCATGATAAGTATGTTTCATACTCATGTATGTTAAGAATTATGCTATGCTAGGTATGTTGTAGATTTATGTTTATGTTATGAATCATGCTATGTTAGTTGCTCATATGGTTATGACTTACGCCAAGATTATGCTTATGCTTTATGTTCAGAATTATGTTATGTCAGATACTTGATATGTTTATGTTTAAGTGACGTATGGTTTTAATGAGTAGGAAAGGGTCTTACTAAGCCTGTGTGCTTATAGTCTTATTTTCCTCGTACCGCAGATCAACCAAGAAGTTATTAAGGGAAGCAGCAGGAGGGGCAAGAGCATGTGTGTGGGTGGCAGTGGCTTGGCAAAGGATCCTTTTATTTGCACATATTGCATGTCTTGGGTGTTGGAAATGCCTCCTTAGATTTTATGTTATGTTTAAAATGGTTATGCCTAGTGAATGACTTAAGACTCATGATGCTATGTTTACAGATAAGTTACTTGCTACTTATGATGATGATGAATAAGTTATGGAATGATTAGGTTATGATGTCATGCATGTCGTTAATATGCTAAGCCCAATGACCCTAGGTTCATGAATGATAAGTTTAGGCATGTGTAGATGTTTCATGTATTAGTTGCATGGTTAAAAGCATGTGTAGAAAAAAAATGATTCCGCTGCATTAAGATGTTTTTTTTGCACATGTATGTTTAGCGTAATGACGCCTTTCTCGCCACACCACAAGGTGTGGGAAAAAGTCGAGCGTTACAGACAGAGCCCCAAGCTCTGATACCACTTGTTGGAAACGGATGGCTAGAGAGGGGGGGTGAATATAGTCAATCACTTCGACTTTAAACACTTATGAAATTTCTGCAACTCAGATATCAGTAGCACAGCGGAAAGAGTAGAAAACAGAGTGTGCAGAAAACTAAAAATAGAAACGAAAGCAAAACAAACACAACTAGCAAGATCGCTAACAAGGAGGGTTTACAAGGTTCGGGGATAACTTGCCCCTACTCCTTGGCGTGCCCTTAAGGTGGGTGATCCCTTGATCGTCGGCAGATCAAGCCCCGGTTAACACCGGATAGAAGACAACCTCCTTCTCGATGGAGAAACCTCTCCACAGCGTTTCAATCACAAATATGTGTTTAAGCACAATGAAACAATAGGAAGGATCTTACTCAAGCACTCAGCAAAGACAAGAATACAGCAAGCTTTCCCGAGCTCCACCCAGCGGCGATCTCACGCAAGGAACCCTTCCTCGTGTCTTCCAGCTGTCGGACTCCAAGCCTCTTGTTCTCTCCTTTAAGCGCTCAAGTAATGGTTGCTTCAAGAATGCAGTAGCTTGCTCAAGGTGATGAGAACTTCAGAAACACAGCAAGCAAGTTGTGGAGAACTCAAGGCACGGCAAGAGACTCAGTTCGCAAAAACCAAAACTTCCCTACTCCACGAAGCCTTCTCCGGCCTTTTGTTTCTCCACTCAGCATCAGGTGACAGCATCTCCTGCAGCCTCCAGCTACCTCACTGCCAACGCCAGCTACCACTGAGCCTTCCCTGGACTTCCTGAGCTCCCTCAGCCAAGCTCCAGTCAGCGGCTCCAGTCTGCAGCTCCGGCCATTGCAACCTGAGATGGAAAACGGACAAACCTGCTCCAAGGAAAGCCTCCATTGACTTCTCCTTGAGTGTTTGAATCCTCCCCTATCACCTGCAGCTTAATCAGAGTGCTAGTGCAGCATATCAAGCAGTAAATCAAGATTCAGAAGTGAAGCGCAGAGAATCGGATACGATCAGACGCTCTGATCGCGTCTGACAGTGCAATTTGAATTAAAGTGATCGGTCACCGGACCGATCAAGGGCTTGTGGGTCGGTCACCAGACCGATCCACTGCTTCGCTGGGATTCCCAGCTCTCGCGGCTATACACGTCTGATCGGTCACCAGACCGATCAGAGTGAAGCCTAATCGGTCACTTAGACCGATCAGGACAAATGAACAGTAATTCTGTAATCAGATCCTAAGTCCCTGATCGGTCACCGGACCGATCCAGGGTCTGATCAGGAGGAGAACTCACTCACTGTTCACTCCCTGATCGGTCACTAGATCGATCAGGAGCAAGTCAGTGAGGAAGCTGCTTGCTCCCTGATCGGTCACCAGACCGATCAGGAGCCACACAGTAGGTTCCCAACCTCACTGTGTGCTCCCTGATCGGTCACCAGACCGATCAGTCCTCGCTGGATCGGTTACCAGAACGATCCACAAAGAAGCAGCATGCCAATATCCCTGATCGGTCACCAGACCAATCCAGGGACTCAAACCTAGCCCTCCAAGCTAGGGATTCATCCACCTTAGCCCTCCAAGCCAAGGATTTCACCATCTAACTCTCCAAGTTGGGAATTTACACCTAACCCTTCAAGTTAGGACTTTTCACCTAGCCCTCCAAGCTAGGACTTTTCACCTAGCCCTCCAAGCTAGGACTTTTCACCCAACCCTTCCGAGTTAGAACTTCATTCAACCTAGCCCTCCAAGCTAGGCACTTGACCCTCCAAGCCAGGACTTTTTCACCTAATTCTCTAAGATGGGAATTTGTACCTAACCCTCCAAGTTAGGACTTTTCACCTAGCCCTCCAAGCTAGGACTTTTCACCCACCTCTTCCGAATTAGGACTTTTCACACACCTAGCCCTCCAAGCTAGGATTTTCAACACCTAACCCTCCAGATTAGGATTTTCCAACACCTAGCCCTCCAAGCTAGGATTTTACACACCTAACCCTCCAGGTTAGGATTTTCCAAACCCTGCCTAATCCTCGATCAGGACTTAATCATAATCATCATAATCATCAACCTAAACTAAAATCGGTGTCAACATCAAAACAACAATCAGGGCCAGACTGCATCAACAACCCTTCCCTTGTTCAATGTATCACTGATTTATTATGCATATTGTCAAACATTGAATCATTTAAAGGAGGACATCACTGATGCATCTTGCACCAGCAATCTCCCCCTTTTTGATGTTTGACAATATCTTAAGTTAGATTGGATGAAAGGGCTAAGTTATAAACCTTAGGATAAAATAAAAAAAATGATCTATGTTTTGAAAATACATTTTGATCCTTTGGAAAAAAAATTCTAACTTCAGCTCTCTATCCTTTGGGAGAAAAACATTTCTAACATTAGCTCACTCTCCCCCCTTTTGAGAAAAACATTTTGATTTTCATTTTGATCCTTTGAGAAGAAGAAAAAAATTAACGCTTAACTTAAGCACACTCTCCCCCTTTGTCATACATCAAAAACGATAAAAAACACTTGCACCAACAATAAAAAACTTTTCCTTTTGAAAGTGTTTAGTATATATCTTTGAAAGCATAGCAAAGAGCCAAAAAAAAAACAATTGTACCAACAGAAAATTAATTTTACTTAAATTGTACCAAAAAATTATACTTTGAAAAGTATTGTGCATTAAAAAAATGTTTTATATTTCAGAAAACTTAGAAAATTTCTCACTTAGAAAAATATTGCCTTTAGAAAAAATTGTCAATTGAGAAATATTTTCAAAAAAGATTGCATACATAAAAGATTTTTACTTAGAAAAATATCCACTTTTCGAAATATTTCACTTAGAGATTTTTGCATTTTAAAAGGATACTTTGAATAATATTGTGCAAAAACTTGTATTTTGAAAGATACTTTTTCTTTGAAAAGTTTGTACTATGAAAAATATGTACTTTGAATAATATGTACTTTTTGAAAATTATAAGTACTTTTGAAAATATTATGCCCTTTTTGAAAAATACAAATATATTGTACTTTTTGAAAAATGCAAGTACTTTTGAAAAATATATTGTACATAACATATTAAGAAAATTTTAATATTATTTTGAAGACATAATACTTTTCTTAACTTGGTTTCTTTTCTAATCTGACACAATCCTAGGAAACCTTGTTAACTACAAGGATATTTCCCTAAGTGTCGTAGAAATTCTCCAAGTTCAAGTAAGTACTATTTCCAAAATTAAAAAAATTTGATAAGCCAAAAACAATTTTTGAAAGTGATAGTATATATATAAACAAAATGATTTAAAACAATAGTATTTGAAAAAAATACTTATGTTTTCAAAAGGATTTTGAAAATATAGTGCATGAAAACATATTATTTTGTTATTAAATGATTCTATTAATTTGACCTCCCACTAAACTTGACCCAGTCCTAGGAAGCTTGTTGACTACAAGCGATCTTCCTCTGAGTCTTAAGGTTTGATTCAAATTATAAGAATTATCTAATAATTTTGAAAAAATTATTTGTTAGAAATAATTTCTTTTTTGATTTAGACTCCCCCTAAATTTGACACATCCTAGGGGTCCTTGTAGATCATGAAGTAGACCTCCTCTGTATCTTTAGGGTTTATCAAAATCAAAAGAGTGAACGACATTTTCAGTGTGGTAATTCTCAAGGAGACAATCTTCGAAAATACAATTTTGAATGATAATAATTTTAAAGCATAAACCTTTTTCGAAAAACATAAGTGATAATAATTTTCCAAGCATGATTTTTGAAAAAAACAAAAAAAAATCTTTTAAAAGGATAAGACACTCCCCCTGTATCTAACACCGTTTGATTCTATCTAAGTGTCTTAAGGGACTTTAGTGTTGACCTAAGAGGCGTGTGTCTAATTGTGTAGGTCAAAACAAATTTTTGAAAAAGATATAATTTTGAAAACATATAATATATTAGCAATCAGACAAGCATGAAATCCATAAAAATATTATTATGTTAAAGCACTATTTTGAAAATAGATTTTTAGAAAAATATTCTAAGAATTTTGGAAAACAATTTTGAAAAATATTTTTCAATTTGTTAGTCCTTAGCATCTCACCCATTCTAGATGTCTTAGTATAAGCAAGCATGGTTGTCTTATCGGTGTATTGTGAGATGCTTGAATAATTTTTCTTAATTTATTATTAAATGTAAGATTTAATCGAAACTTGTGTTAGATTCAAATTTATCAAATAGTAAATCAAATTTGGGTTCGATAATTGACTTCCAGGTCTTGGCGAGGCACAGAGGCCTTCTTTGGCTGTAGCCTTATTGGAGCAACAACCCTTTCCTTGACAAAGTCTTTTATTGAAAATTCATTTTCAAATTACTTCTTAAAAAATTTTAGTCTAACTAGCTTAGGTTTTGGATCAGTAGCTTCGGCTAGTTCCACCCGACTAAACAGACCAAGTAGGGTACGCCTTACCTTACTTGACCTTATTAGAAGGGTTTTCCTAACGTACTATCATCTCACCTCCACCTAATACTAGGTTGTTTAAGTTTCAACTAGTCTTTTTCCTATAACCATTCTAAATCATACATAAAATTAAACATGAATGACATGACATATATTTTAAAAAATAGCAGATGCATGGCATGACAGTTATGCATGAGTCAAATAATTCAAATCATTTTACATAAGTTTCTAATAATGTATCAAATTCCCGATTTGATACATGTCATGTGAACCCGCGAATATGCCAACCTACTTTGACATATTTAATTTTATTAAATTAATTGTTGCAGTTTGGGTAAGTTTTATTTAGTTTAAGTTTAAGTTATTTAATAATTAATTTGATTAAAGATTAAATTAATTAAAATTAAATTAATTAAGGATTAATTAAAGTTAAATTAATTAAGGATTAATTAAAATTAAATTAATTAAGGATTAATTAAAGTTAAATTAATTAAGGATTAATTAAAGTTGAAATAATTAAAAAAAATTAACCAGGGTTGAAATAATTAAGGTAAGAATTTAATTAAGATTTAATTGAACTAATATAAGGATTAAATTAAGGTTAAAAATTAATTAAAATTTAATTAAGGTTTTCAAGATTTAACTTCGTTTAAGTTTCAAAATTTCTGGGTTAATTTAAAGTTGTGGGTTTAATTTCATCGTTTTCATTATTTCAAAAATAGCTGACTTATCTATTATTTCTTCTTTATTTAATTTTTCAAGTTTTTCTAACAATTCTGATTTGTTTGAATTTTTGTAAATTTTATTAACTGTAGCCTTAATCCTAGAAAATTCAATTTTCTCTTCATCCTCATCATCAACATCATATCCTTGTTGATGCAGTCTGACCCTGATTGTTGTTTTGGTGTTGACACCGATTTTAGTTTAGTTTAATGAGATGATTGAGATTAAGTCCTGGTCGGGGACTGGGCACGGAGTTGGATGAAATCCTAGCTTGGGAAGCTAGGTGATTGGAATCCTGGCTTAGAGGGCCAGGTCCTAGCCTGGACGGCTAGGTTGGATGAAACCTTGGCTTGGAGGGCCAGGTCCTAGCCTGGAGGGCTAGGTTGGATGAAATCCTGGCTTGGAGGGCCAGGTCCTAGCTTGGAGAGCTAGGTTGGATGAAATCCTGGCTTGGAGGGCCAGGTCTTAGCCTGGAGGGCTAGGTTGGATGAAATCCTAGCTTGGAGGGCTAGGTCCTAGCTTGGAGGGCTAGGTTGGATGAAATCCTGGCTTGGAGGGCCAGGTCCTAGCTTGGAGGGCTAGGATGATGAAACCCTGGCTTGGAGGGCTAGGTCCTAGCTTGGAGGGCTAGGTCCTAGCTTGGAGGGCTAGGTTAAAGTCCCAGTGAGTGGAACTGGGCACTGAGTCTTGGTCCGGGGGACTAAGAACGAGTCAGAGAAGGGCTGGAAGCTTGTTCTCGTGACTTAGAGGAGATTTGACCTTGCCTGGATCGGCCTGGTGACCGATCAGGGAAGTTGGCATGATGTTCCCTCGTGGATCGGTCTGGTGATCGATCCAGCTATGTCTGATCGGTCTGGTGACCGATCAGGGAGCATACAGTGAGATTGGGAACCTTACTGATCGACTCCTGATCGGTCTGGTGACCGATCAGGAATACTATTCAGATCGTTCTGGTGAACTATCAATTGTCGCGAGCTTCTCACTACGACCAATCAAGCTGGAGCTTGATCGGTCAGGAGGTGTCCTAATCGGTCTGTAGACCGATCAGGCCACACCCTGATCGGTCTGATGACAGATCAGGAGGGTTGGGCTGCGAAGCTGGAAAGACTTGGATCGGTCTGGTGGTCGGTCACGAAGAAGTCGTGATTTCTGATTCCTTACTGGGGACCGATCAGGCTAGAGCCTGATTGGTCTGGACCCATCCTGATCGGTCTGGTGACTGATCAGGAGTCTCTCTGATCGGTCCGGTGACTGATTAGTAGCTGACAACTTTAATTCAAAAGCGCTGTCAGAGCTCTGATCGTGTTCTGATTACTACTGATACACTACTGATCTTTGCTCTGAAATGTGATTCTCTGTTTATTTGATGTGCTAATGACCTACTAAGTGTGCAGATGACAGGGATGGATTCAAACACTCAAGGAGGGTCAATGGGAGTCTTTCCTTGGAGCAGGTTTGTCCATTTCTTCTTCTCAGGTTACAACAGATGCGCGGGCTAGCAACGGCTAGAAGCGGACAAGCTGACCTGGGCTTGGCTTGAGAGTTCAGTGAGTCCAGATGAGGTCAGGAGTAGCTGAGGTTGTTGCAGACAAGCTGGTGGCCAGCTAGGAGCTGCAGAGGCGCGCCTGCGACCTGGGATTTAGGCAGAGACTTAAGCGCTTGGTGGCGAAGAAGTCTCTGCAACTAAGCAATCGAATTGATCCAACTCTTGAGCATTCATTCAACACTTTGAAGCGATCTCGTGACAAGCAGCAACCTTGAGTCTGTGAAGGAAGTCGCGGGTGGATTAGCAAGCAAACAAAGAGCTGGGAGCTCTTGTGTTGGTGGTGTTGTGATGTGCTTTGTGATCTGTTCTTCGATTCTCATCCTTGTGCTTTGTAAGCGATCTGTAAGATCTCCTTGTTGTCTCTGTGCTTAATTCCTGATACTTTTGAGACCATTTGTGTGGAGTGGTTACTCCACCGAGAAGGAGGTGCTATTTGATATCCGGATTTTTGGGGCTTGATCTACCGATGATCAAGGGATCACCAACCTCACGGGCACGCCAAGGAGTAAGGGCAAGTTATCCCCAAACCTTGTAAATGATCCTTATTAGCGTTTTTGGTTTGCTTTTCATTTCTCCAGTTATACTCTGTTTTGTTTTTACTTCCGCTGTGCTACTAACCCTAACTACAGAGAAAACCTAAAAGTTGAAGAAGTTTGTGTCTGGCTATATTCACCCCCCCTCTCTAGCCATCAAAGTTCCAACAATCCTTATACATCTTCATAGTATGCGGAGTAATTTTCTGGACTATTAGTTAATGTTTTATAATTATCTTCAGGATTATCCAGGAAATTAATAATTAAATTATTATCTAAAAATATTTCATCTCCACTATCCTCTGAAATATTAGAGTTAATTTCCTCCTTATCCTCAGTAATATCTTCAGAAAAATCATCCTTATCCTCAGAAATCACTTCAATATTTTTAGATTTATTTTTAATATTTTTAGAATTAATTTCTAAATTTTCACGGTTAATTTCTAAATTTTCAGAGTTATCATCATAATTTTCAAGGTTAATTTCTGAATTTTCAGAGTTATCATCAAAATTTTCAGGGTTAATTTCTGAATTTTCAGAGTTATCATTAAAATTTTCAGATCTAATTTCAGAATTATCATTAGAATTTTCAGATCTAATTTCAGAATTATCATTAAAATTTTCAGATCTAATTTCAGAATTATCATTAAAATTTTCAGATCTAATTTCAGAATATCATAAAATTTCCAGATATAATCTCAGAATTATCATAAAAATTTCCAGATCTAATTTTAGAATTATCATTAAAATTTTCAGATCTAATTTTATCAAAATTTATTTTAGAAATTATTTAATTGACATTAAGGATTAAAAAGTTAATTTCTGATATTTTAACATTATCTACATTTTGTAATTGGCCATGCAAAATATTGATTTGACTATTCACAAAGTTTAATTTTTCAAAAAAATTAACTAAGTTATCTACATAAGATAGTGCAGGAATTTGAAAATCTTTTCGAACGTAAATTTTTCGTACCTTTGCCGGATACTGATTCTTGTAGTGTTCGTACTTTTCGCATTTGAAGCAATTGATGTAACTTTTGTCTCGTCGGACTTCGGGTGCTGGTAGCTTCTTTGTCGCCGGTGGTGTAGATCGAGTCTTATGAGTAAGACACTGATTTTTATAGTGTCTCTCCCTGCACTTGAAGCACATAATATGAAATTTAAAAATTGACATACTTAAAAAAAATATACCTGATTTACCCCTGGCCTCCCCCTGGCCTCCCCCTGAACTCCTGGCATCTTTAGTCCGTCGGCTGTTAGTCCGGTGAAGAGCAACCTTGCTCTGATACCACTTGTGGTGACTGGTGCCGTCGATAGAGGGGGGGAGTGAATATCGACCGTAAAAACTTTTCGGAAAATTGCGTAAACTTTCGTTTGTTCGTTCTAGAGACAGAGTTAGTAGCACAGCAGGAAACAAAAAGGAACGAAAAACAAATCAACAAATTGCACACGGGATTTTTTACTTGGTTCTCAACCCCCCAAGGTCAGTACATCCAAGGCCTAAGCACGGGAAATGCCCGTCCACTAATGGGCTCCTTTCCGGACTTTCCGGAGGCGGAGAAACCTGTCTTACAGTGCAAGATTTAGAATCAAAAATATTAAACAAATTAAGTACGGAAAGTAAATCAAACCAAACAGAAAGAGTCGAAGACTCAGCCAATCTAGAACTCCGAAGTGTCACGCACTTCCTCCCGGAGCCTCCTTGGTCGCAGAGCTTTATTGTTCGCGCTTTGTTGTCACTTGGAAGGGTCAGAATGATCTTCAAATTATTGTATTGAGTTGAGGGGTCGAAGCCCCTTTTATAGGCTTGTTACTGGGCACCTGTGTTCAATGAGGCCCCTCATAAGGCCTGGTCAAAGTTCATCCTCGCGCTGAACTCGCAGTTGTTGATAAGGCTATCAATTAGGGCGCCCTAGACATACAGGGCGCTTGAATGATTGAGGCGCCCTGTATCATTGAGGCGCCAGTTTAATTGAGGCACCCTGGTTAATGGGGGCGCCTAGCAGCCAGGTTTCCAGCCCTGTTGTGTGTTTGTTTGCCTGCTTTGTCTTCAATTTTAGGTACCTACAAGATACATAAATACAAGACAAACACATATACAATCTTAGCCTTAGCGAATTGGTTCTGACTTCGGATTTCCGCGAAACTCTAGGTCGAACCGACGCCTAAGTTCCCATCCCTGGGAATGCGCCTTTCACCTACTCCTCTCAGGAGACAGTTGCCACCCGACCCATTCGGTTGGACTTTTGCCCAATCTCACGACCAGGTCTTAGTGCCCAGCTTCACTCACCAGGTCTTAGTGCCCAACTTTACTCACCAGGTCTTAGTGCCCAGCTTCACTCACTAGGACTTAGTGTCCAATTCCATGAACCAGGACTTAGTGCCCAACCCTCGGTCAGGTCTTAGGTGCCCAGCCCTCGGCCAGGACTTAGTGCCCAATTCCACGAACCAGGACTTAGGTTCATTTTGGTACTCTTTTCTTGACTCACCCTTCCCTTGTTCAATGTATCACTGACTTAAGCATATTGTCAAACAATGAAACACTTAAAGGAGGACATCACTAATGCATCTTGCACCAACAAGTCCTACAACTATCCCTAGAGATACTTCCATTATGATCTAATCATAATGACACAATACTTTTTCTCTGATGTGTCTTCTGCATCAGACTCGAACTCTTTGATCTCATCAAAGTATTCAATCTTGCAGTACATTAAGTAAATGTACTTTGTCCTTTGAATAATAAAATAACAAAGTATTCAAGGGTACCTCTATTCTGGATAGACTTAGGACCTATACTTATGAAGACAAACCAATTCCTATATATTTTTGACTCTATTCCCCTAGGCTTAGAACAAGCTTATTTGGTTTTGTTACCTCCCTAGTAAGAGTCAAAAGATCTTAAGGAAGACAAGTCTTCCATTACCAATGAACCCTAGGGCTTATTGGTTGACCACTTTTGAATCCCACTAGAGGTCAACAAGACCAACCTTAGAGCCAATATATATGTTTGGTTCTACTTGGAAAGAACCTTTCTCTTACATTAGTTAAGATGACAAGCTATTAATTGCATCATGGGAGCCTTTTGGTTTTATATACTAATTGCCTATTTATGTACTTTAATAGATAATTATTCTATTCCACTTTTAACAAATAAAAGCAATAGAAATATCTTATTCCATAAACTGAACAAAAATTCTTTCCAAAAAAACTAAGTACATAAAGGCAATCTCTATAAAACCAAAACTATAATCATCCTATGCTAAAGACATAAATGAAATAGATAAACTCCCACTGCAAAAGTCATCTCCATAGCCCTCTATGTAGTCAGTAATATCCTCCTCAGCTAGCCGTCGGGTTTCCTGGAACCCCTACACAAAAATGCAGACATGATTAGTGGCATTCGTATCTACACACCGGGTGCCGGTAGATATCACCGCTAAACATGTTACAATGACAAAAGAAGAAAATATACCTATATCACTACACTGACGGAGGGGGCAATCCATCTTCCAATGTCCAGACTGCTTGCACACAAAGCACTTGTCTTTCGACTTCTTTATGCATCCCTGAGGTCCCTGTAATTTTTTCTTTGCTCCAGTTTGTTTCTTCTTCTTTCCTTTCAGTTTAGAAGTAGAAGCCCCTTGAGCAACGAAAGTCTGTGAACTATGAGGAGAAAACCCCTCTACCGCCTCGAGTTCTGTTAGAAGCTTTGCCCACGAATATGCACGATCGTCCAAATTGTATCTTAGGCGAAACTCCTCAAAACTCATTGGTAGAGTTAGGAGGATAAAATCGATCTGGGGTTCCCCATCGATTTTTGCTCCAAGGATTTCCATCTCCTTTAGCCAAGCTATCATTTTGAGAACATGTTTCCTTATGGGCATACCCTCAACCAAGATAGTTGTCATCATGTTCTTCAAGACCTTATGCCTAGCGGCTCGATTACTCTTCCCAAAGAGTTCGTCGAGTTCGGATATTTTATTACTGGTAATGGAAGAAGCCTGATTTTGATGACACTCTATCGTCTCGTCTACTTCTAGCCATTTCCTAAAATATTCACACTCCTCTTCAGAATTAATCTTGCTAGGTTTTTCGGCACAGAACTCGACAAGATCACATTTGGGTTCCTCGGTAGTGGAGACAATATCCATATTTAATTCCCAATCTATATTGTTAGGGGAATTAAGTTGTTTTCTCTTTGAATTAGGCCAAGTGGGTCTAGATCCATTTTAAAGCACCTGAGAATCATAACAATAACATACTTTAGTTTTTGGAAATAAATTGACTCCTCAAAACAATAAATTTTCAAAACCAACCAACACCTCAAAACACCGAGAATTTCGCATGCTACGATGGTGTGGACGTATACGAATTCTACATTTATGAGAGGATGTTTTATCCATTAATTTTACTATCTTGTCATCCTAACTTTCTGACAAGTAAAATTAATAGTTGGTCCTCTTCGGCCCTACAAATAATAGCAGTGACTCCGATGGGGAGGATACTATTATTTGTATCTAAGTGTTTACCATTATACGACACCAAGAAAAATTATTTCCAATTATGTGTCTTTCGATGGGGAAGTACACACGTTCTTTAATAATTTCCTATTATCTTTTTTGACCTAGTGATCCGTAGAACAAGCCCATCTGATAGGGAGGAAGGCACTCAGAGCCGACATGCAGACTTGTTCGCATCACTTATCAGATTGTAATGGAGGCCATGGGACCCTTAGGGTCCCTCTCCCACTTAGTTATTTACGTTTAAGGTTTTTCACATGCACACACACAACAAGCACATAAACCAATATAGTAGTGCATTGAAAAAATCCTAGATTTTTCCAACTATTATAGCCTTGGTCTCCAATGCGCCTCCAGTCGTGTCGTCACCTCATCCACTCCATCCTTTCCATGCGCAAGCCACCATGAAGGATTCCCCGAGTCGAGATGACTAGCTTACTTATTTGCATCCATTCATCCTATACTCCACAAAGGAGTGTACATGTCATCTAGATCAAAAGTAAATAAAAAGACTGGCTAAACAAGTGCATATTTAATTACAAAAATTAAATAACTTATATAGCCTCGTCAACCCCAAGGATTCAATTAATATTCATCACACACAATCAATCACATACACAACCACAATTGCCATAATAGTTGGAATCTAGTGCCTGCAACACAAAGTTAGCCTATGCACATCCAAATATTATCCAGCAAAATAATGTACATGATAATGTGAAGAAAATAACCGAATCCTAAACACACAAAACCGGAAACACAGCTCTGATACCAATTGTGGGGAGGTATGGCTTGGTGATTTCCAAGACAACCACGGGGTTGTACCTGAGAGACCTCTCTATGTCTACGGATTAAAAAATTTAATCCGAATAGAGACCCTCCCCTCTAACGACCGTCTCGTCATCATGTTAATTAATCCAAGTTACAACTTAGCCAAAACCAAGGTTAAGACCTTGTAACTTTCCGGATTAATTAACCGCGGAACAGACGACGATTGGATCGTCGATTTTCGTGTTTATCTTTGGGGTCCAGTTAGTTAATTATTATCCATGACAAACAATCAAAATAATTAACAAACATACATGAAATGACGAGGCTCGGGAGAGTTATATCTCGTCGTTTACCTCGCAATCTTCTACCTTATGACCCTCCCCTCCTGGACGTCGTGTGGGCGATGATCTACCAAGACACGGAGTCTCCAAGGCACGCCAATTAATCCTTCTTCTTATCACTTCCTTTCTTTGCGCCAACCAAGTGGAAACCCTAGAGCTAGGGTTTCAATGCCGCCGGCCACCCTTTAAGGAAGAAGAAGAATATGTTGAGGAAGAAGAACTCCTCTCCCTCACAACCACCCTATCCAAACTCCTCCACCACCTCCTATCCCACAGTCACAAGCACGCAAGGATATGGTAGCTCCTTCCTTCTTCCTACATGCGTCGACCAACTTTGCACAAAACAAGTTGCCGCCGACCCAACCAAGGAAGAAGGACTTCCTCTCTCGCCACCACTCGCCTCTCCGCCCACCTGCAGCTGCTTGCCGATTCAAGGATGAGAAGAAGAAGGGTGGTTCCTCCATAGATTGCCACCAGAACCCCTGCTTGAAGAATTTCGACGCCACAAGCTCTAGGTGATGTTGGTGCCGCCGCCGACCAATCCTCCACCCACCAGAGCTCGCTTCGGCCAAGAAGACAAAGAGGAGACCCTCCTTCTTCCTATAGCCGAGCCTCAGGTCTAGAGGAAAGGATAAGAAGAGGTGAAAACCGATCCCCCTTCTTCTCCATTGTTGCCGGCCACCATGTAACCTAGGGGAGAAAAAAGAGAGAGAGAGAGACTTAGGGTTTTATTAATTGGAATAATTTCCAATTAATTATGGATAAATTCATTAAGCCTTGTATCATGACTCCTATGGGGTATTTATAGGGATAAGGTAGGGACCATGAGGAGGAGTTGGTTCTTGGCCCGCTAATGGATCCAAACCCGATCCATTAATGGTGATACATTCCACTAAAGGATCCCATTGTACTTCCTCACCAACCCCAATATTTTCATATGGGCTCCACATATTACGAGTCGTCTATCTCCCTATGTTTAAGATATCGAATGCCCGATAATTAATTTAATTTACTGATAATTAAATTAATTATCCTCATGATCCTTGATTAGTAGCACTCAACCTTTTCATCATGTCAAACCATGGTACACTTGCAAGATTTGACATGATGATCATTTTGAGCTCACCAAGGGGCATCATCATCCCGACTCACCCGGACACATATTCCATCAATAATCAACGGCACACCATATAATTAATATCATTTTCCAATTTACCGGGCTTATTGATTTAACAGAATAAATCTCACCCTTTGGTAAGTCAAAGAAATAATATATAATTATACGTGCCCGTTATTATTTCACGATTAAGAGATCGTACTCCATTATATATATCCGAGGTCTAATCCAATTTACAAAGTCAGTATAAAATTGGATGACCTCTCTTTTGGTCTACTCAATGTACACAAAATACACTAGTGTAATTCTATGATTAAGATAAACCACACCTAATTACACTACAACCATCCCGATGGTTTGTCCAACTCCATCTCGGTTGTGAGCCTCTTTCTTATACTTTAGCAAGGAACCTGATAACACGATCTTCTATGCGACACTACACACCATGTTATCTACAATGCCAAGTATTAGATAATTTATGCACATACTAATATAAACATGCACTGTGTGATTTTGCGATTCTCTTTAAAATGTAAATATATTCTAATACAAAAGCAAGGCTTTTAGTATACATCCTAGCATTTCCAATCAAGTCTCTAGTCAACCTTGATCTACTTGACTCACACGATATTCATTCATCATTATCAAACATTGAAACTTAAGCTTACCAAGCTTACCAAACATAAACTCACCCAAGCCTATTCAAACTAGGTCAACCCTAGCCTAACAAAGATTGCACCAACAATCTCCCCTTTTTTAATATTTGATAATATGTTTGAAAAAGACTAACTGCTATTAGACTTTCAATTTCTCCCCCTTTGACACAAATTAAAAACTCTCCCCGAGAGACTATATGGTCAAACACATGCCCAATGAAAGTCCCGTACCTTTCATTTGAACTCATGCTCAACCTTGAGCATTCATCGTTATAAAGATTCCAAATCTTCATTCATTCACTTATCCAAAAAGAAAAATTCAAACACATGCTTTTAAGGAAGACCTCCCCCTCAAAACATGATCTAAACCTCTATCATTACACCAACAATGATTTTTGAGTTTCTAAAACTTTAGGAAATCTCAACTTGAGGTTATGAGATTTTGAGATTCAAAACTTAAATCAAAACCTCTCCTTAACGCTATAGTTTTCACCAAACCATCTCCCTTTTTGATTTGATAATAAAATTTACCCAAATATACTTATAAAGGTATTCCAAGAGGCTAGGGATAGTTAGGTTATTCAAAATTGGGTTAAAGGACCGAAATCAGACAATTACAGTCATACCAATCGATTGTTGTTAGGTCCCAATCGATTGAACTGTGCTTTAATCAATCACCTGATCGATTACGGTTATCCTTAATCGATCAACGGATCGATTACATGAGCTTTTGTGCTTGTAGAAATGCTCCACCAATCGATTGACCAATCGATTGGTGACTGTCCTAATCGATCACCTGATCGATTGGGAGTTTCTAATTTCTAAAAATAATTTTAGATGGAATTTTAGAAACTCATAAATAATTCTATAAAACTCCAAAAAATATGAGATTTTGTGTATATATTATTGAAGACATATATTATCATGGAAAAATAATTTTCTATGAAAATAACTTTCATTTTCAAAGATTGACACAAAATTAGAAACCATTGAGATATTTCAATGTTTCACTCTATTTTGTATCCTATTTATCAATGATGAGTTTTATCAAAAGATAATCTTCACCAAGGTTTTTTAAGATAGTTTTGAAATGGTTTTCAAAAATAATTTCCAACTATGTTCTTTGAGCTAAATGTACATGACTTGTATATTAGCTTTCCCGATGATTGGAGTTCATTTAAGTTCATGTTTTGATGAGCCTAAAACTCAATAACATACACATTAATCAAGACCATGAGTTTTATTCATTAACCTAACATCTCACTTGTTTCTAATGTGTCTCAAAATACACACAAGTCAACTTATGGTCATAGTGAGATGTGTAAATTGGTTCTCCCTAAATTAGGGTTCATGTATCTCTACCTAGACATTATAAACTTTGATCATCCACCTAGGATGTCAATTAATGTCAATGTCCTTAATTTCAATATAAATTAAACTATGCATGATAATGACTATGGCATGCATCACATAAACTTTTTTAAAAGAAAAATATTTATTATAACTAAATGATGCATATATGACATGACAAATGATGTTTTCAAAATAAAATATGAATGATGAATTATGATGTCATGGCATGTGATAGGGCATATGAATCATAGCATAATAGCATAAAATAAAATACCTTGATTTCCTATCTAAGTATCAATAACTCATCGCTAAGCCATTGATAATCCTAATTTTTCCCCTAATTTTCCAAGATAATGCCAAAACTCCCCAACTTGGCATATCTTTGGATTCTAACATAGTTTTGCCAACTTTATTTAGTTCAATCTTCCAAAAATATAGTTTGACACAATTTTACTCCCTCAAGAGTAAACAAATGACTTCTTCATTTTCAAGGGTAGTAAGTCCTTGAAAATGTCCCAAAGTGCCAACTTCATCAAGGTTGGGTTAACTACCCTTCTAATTTGAGTTGACACTCCCTAGACCTATCTAGGGTGTGGCAAACACACTCTTAGGAACCCAAAACCTATTGGTGCTCCTTGAGTGGTCTAGGTATTCACTAGGGATAACTTCCCTTGATACCTTCCTAATGACTTTTCTAGGTTTCTCCGAAGCCTTAGTCATGTTGATCTTGTCTTGGTCAACTCTAGGGATAGCTTCCCTTATGACCTTGACTTGACTCCTAAACCTAGATTGAGTTCCATACCTATATGAAACTCTATGGTAAGATGGATCATCATTCTTGGCTTTAGGTTTGTATCCCAAACCTTTCTTGCCCCTAGAGAGTCCTTGATTTCCTAAATCTAGGTTTTGATCATTAGATCCATTAAGACGATTTTTTATTCTTTTGAGAGATTTTTCTAATTTCTCATGTTTTGACCTCAAAACTTGATTTTCAATCATTACTTCATCAAGGCTTGGTATTCTAGTATAGCCTTGGCAATTTTCCTTCTTGGCTTTAAATTTGTTAGGTCTACCATGGAATGCTCTAACTTGTTCCCTATCCTTAGACGTGGTAGTCCTAGCATGGAAGACTCTATAGTTCTCCTTAGGTTTTTTCATGCCTCCTATTTTCATGATAAATGACATTAAAATGATAAAAATGATTTTTAGCATGCATACATGATGAAGATAAATACCATTACCTAATGGCACCTTAGAGTTACTCTTGGAGGCTCTCCCTTGATTTGAGCTCCTCCTCTTGGCTTTGGTTGGATCCTTCCCCTTTGTACTTTGATTTTGATAATGTCCTTTTTGATTGCACGAGAAGCACACAATGTGCTTCTTATCCTTCTGTACCTCGGGGTCGACCTCCTTTGACTTCTCCTTGTTGGGACCGGGTGCATGCCGACATAGACACGTATTGTAAATGTTACGTAATTACATGCAGCGGAAACAAAAGTATGAATAATTTCCTAAATTATTCTAACACATATCCTAAGCATGCAATGTGTTCACATAATCCTAATATAAAATTTTTGCAGAAAAGGAAATTACTCTACGAATTACCTTGCGTAACTTGGAAGAAGGGACGAGATCCAACCGTTAGCGTCCCTTGAAAGCTCCGCCTCTATTCGTATCCACGCCGAGTATCGTCGGGATGACTTCGCTAAGCCACGAGTTTCGTGTTCACGAGAACTACTAGATTCTCCGTGAACACGACGAAAACCGAGAGAGTAATCAAAACACCAAGGTTGGCCGAAGAGGAAGATCGTCGCAAGGAAGAACTTTGTCGCCTTGATGCTTCTCCTTGTGCTCACGGCAGGAAGAAAGAAGGAAGGCCCATGGCCGGCCAAGAGAGAGGGAGAGAAGAAGAGGAGAGAGCCCAAGCAATTCTTGGATCGATCCTCTTCCATGGCACCCCTTGGGTCCTTTATATAGGGAGAGGTTTCTTAATTCCCAAGCAAACCTCTCCTTGATTATGGAATAATTTCTCAATCAATCCATAATCAAGGCTCTCATGATCAAGCTTCCTCTTCTTGATTATGGAATAATTTCTCAATCAATCCATAATCAAGGCTCTCTTTCTTTTGGCATGATTATATAAAATTTATAAAACAAACCAACCATTGGTTCATTATATAAAAATTTATAAAACAAACCAACCATTGGTTCATTATATAAATTTTATTAAACAAACCAACTCATGGTTCATTATATAAAAATTTATATAATCTTTTATAAAATAAACCAACCTTTGGTCTATTTTATAAAACAAACCAAAATAGCCTTATCCTCTTATGGTGGTGGCCGGCCATGACAAGAAGAGAGGAGGCCACCTCCTTGGCCGGCCCATCTAACCCCAATTGGATCAAATCCCTTAATGAATTAAACTTATTTAATTCACCCATTAAGTCTTTAAAAGACTTAGTCATTCTATGCTTCCGATGCGTCTGAAATAAATTTAGTTTTGACTATTGTTTGGACTTACCAAAAGTAGTCTATCTCGATTGGAGAATCCAATTCTCAACTCGTTTTAAATCCTTCGAATTACTCGTTATGCGTGTGACCAAATAGGCTTTCAATTTATGTTGGCCGTCCATAATTAAATAATTAATTATAGAATGATCATGAGTGGCACCTAGTAGTACATCATGATCCCCAATTAATTGAAAGATCAACGGTTGACCTCAAAATGATTCTGAAATCCTTCAATGGCTATAATGAATTGTCCCCCATTCCCTTCACCATCTTATACCCACTTGGTTCAGGACATAGTCTATGTGTGTCAGTCCCCACTAGGCTGACTACGTCACACCTAGCCCAAGTAACGTTTTCTCGTACTACGGATTCTAATTACTCTCATGTATTTAAGAGATTCATACTCTGAACATGTCATGCTCTGGACAGAGGCTTCGAGTAACAATCCGACGATAGGCCTCGGGTATAAATCTCCTCGCAAGGAGTGGTGAATCCTTTGTAGGTTGTTCAAACATCTTCGGGCACATCGGGTTATACCCAATCATCCTGGGTTCACACCTCCTTAGAGATGTTTGCTTAAGATGTCAAAGTATAAGTCTGTATGACCAAGATGACTTGAACACCGCAAGTCAAAGGAACATCGCACTTAAGCTGCAGTAAGAACTTCACAGACATATCTATATGTAGACTACCATATAAAGTTTTACAGACAGTCACTCCAATGAACTAGTTCCCTTAACTAGCATTCATGTTTATCTCCGGACATCTCCATGTCACCAGCCAGTGAGAATCAGCTGATTAGAGAATAACCCATGCTAGTCTCAACAGAATTGATAGTGTCCGTATTTATCAATTCATCGACTAGGGACAATTTCAATACTTCACAATTGCACATGTAGAGATAATCACTAGTTGTGAATTCATCACAAATTCTCTCATGCTGTGAATTGTATTGCGGACATTCAGTAAATGAGCTTAGGATCTTAATCAAATAATCATGTATACTCAAATAGTGAATATTCATTTATTAAAAAAATAAATGATTACAATCATAAGGCGATTGCCTTAGGACACTTCTCTCATATCACTAACAAACTCCCACTTGGCCTAATGCCAATCGCTACGGTACCCAATACCACAGGCTCTAACATGACCCTCAAACTTACTTTGAGGCAAGGCCTTAGTTAAAGGATTCGCTAAATTCCTTTCAGTGGGAATTTTCTCAATTTCTATATCATTCCTACTTATAATCTCTCTGATCAGATGATAGCGGCGAAGCACATGTTTGGATCGCTAATGAGACCTTGGTTCCTTTGCTTGTGCAATAGCTCCATTATTGTCGCAGTAAACAGGTATTGCTTCATCAATGGTTGGAACCACACCAAGTTCTGAGACAAACTTCTTGATCCAGACTGCTTCCTTTGCTGCTTCCGAAACTGCAATATATTCCGCTTCCGTGGTAGAATCCGCTACGGTGTCTTGCTTAGAACTTTTCCAGCGTACTGCGCCTCCATTCAAAATAAATACGTATCTGGACTGAGATTTGGTGTCATCCTTATCTGTTTGGAAACTGGCATCTGTAAACCCACGTATTATCATATCACCTTCTCCATATATTAGGAACACATCCTTAGTTCTTCTTAAGTACTTGAGGATTGTCTTGACAGCCGCCCAATGATCCATTCCTGGATCATACTGGTATCTGCTTGTGACGCTCAGAGCATATGATACATCGGGCCTAGTACACAACATAGCATACATGATAGATCCTATCGCGGATGCATAAGGAATCATATTCATGCAAATCCTCTCATCTTCTGTGCGCGGACACATAGACTTTGAAAGGTTGATCCCATGCCTGATGGGAAGGTAACCTTTTTTGGATTCTGACATGCTAAACCATTCTAGCACTCAGTCTATATATGTAGACTGCGAAAGACTAAGCAACCGTTTTGATCTATCTCTATAGATTCTAATCCCAAGGATATAGGTTGCTTCTCCCAGGTCTTTCATGGAGAAAGTTTTGGACAACCAAATTTTAACTGACTGTAAGACTGATAAATCGTTTCCTATAAGTAAAATATCATCGACATATAACAATTGGAATACGACTGCACTCCCACTAACCTTCTTGTATACACAAGGTTCGTCAGGATTTTGTGAGAAATCAAACTCTTTGATTGTCTCATCAAAACGGATGTTCCAGCTCCTGGATGCTTGCTTTAGTCCATATATGGATCGTCGAAGCTTGCATACTTTGGTTTTATTAACCGATGTGAAACCTTCAAGTTGTATCATGTATACATCCTCAAGCAGGTTTCCATTAAGGAAAGCTGTTTTCACATCCATTTGCCATATCTCATAATCATAATGAGCTGCTATGGCCAGGAGCATCCGAATGAATTTGAGCATAGCTACTGGCGAATAGGTTTCGTCATAATCAATTCCTTGTTTCTGACGATATCCTTTTGCCACTAATCTAGCCTTAAAGGTAACAACATTACCTTTCATGTCGGTTTTCTTCTTGAAAACCCACTTGCACCCTATGGGCTTAATCCCTTCAGGCGGGTTAACCAAGTCCCATACTTGATTTTCGTACATGGAATCCATTTCCGACTTCATGGCTTCAAGCCATTTATCCCTTTCTGAATTTATCAGAACTTCTTCATAACTAATAGGTTCGTCATTGTTAACGAGTAACACGTTGTTCAATTCCCTTATGAGAAATCCGTATCTCTCTGGAATATTGCGTGTCCTATCAGACCTACGAAGAAGTGGTGTTATTTTAGGTTCAACTGATAGCTCATCATTATGAGTTATTGGTTGTGGGTCTAGACTAGGTGTCTCTGTAATGTCTATTGGAGTTTCTTGAACTTCTTCAAGTTCAATGCTACTCCCACTGTTTTCTTGTAAAAGAAATTCTTTTTCCAGAAATACAGCATGCCTTGAAACAAACACCTTTTGTTCGAAGGGATGATAGAATTGGTAACCCTTCGTTTCCTTAGGGTATCCAATAAATAGACATTTATCAGACTTAGCATCCAATTTGTCCGATACAGTCCGCTTTACATAAGAAGGACAACCCCATAATTTAAGGTGAGTTAAATGAGGTTTCATACTATTCCACGTCTCATATGGAGTAGTAGAGACTACCTTGGTCGGGACTCTGTTTAGTAAGTAAACAGCTATCTTAAGCGCATAGCCCCAAAAGGATTTTGGAAGAGTTGCATGATTCATCATAGATTTAACCATGTCCATCAAGGTTCGGTTACGCCTCTCAGATACACCATTATGCTGTGGTGTATATGGCGGAGTCCATTGGGACAATATCCCATTGTCCCTAAGATAATCTTCAAACTCTTGACTCAAGTATTCACCACCCCGATCGGATCGAAGTATCTTAATACTTTTGCCAAGTTGTTTCTCTACTTCACTTCTGAACTCTTTCAATTTCTCAAAAGCTTCAGATTTGTGTTTCATTAAGAACACATACCCGAATCGTGAGTGATCATCGATAAAGGTAACGAAGTAGCTATAACCTCCTTGTGCAAGAGTTGACATTGGTCCACATACATCAGTATGCATTAGACCAAGCAATTCTCCCACTGGTTTACCTTTTCGGAAAAGAGTAATTTGGTCATCTTGCCTTTTAAGCATGATTCGCATGTATCAAATGAACCGGGTTCAAATGATTCCAGAATTCCACATTGGTGTAATGTGGTCTTGTGTTTCTTACTTACATGGCCTAGACGACAATGCCACGTATAGGAGTCTATTTGATTATCTATCGAGTACGTTTGTTGCTAACTTCGATATTGAAAATGTCACCGGATAAATCTAACGTGTAGATACCATTGTATAAAGTTCGGTCCCATAAAGAACACCATTTAAAGTTATGTAACAGCAATTGTTAATAAAAGTTAAATGATAACCCTTTTCATTCAAGCATGAAATAGATACAATGTTCTTTATTAACGAAGGAAAAAAATAACAATTATCTAATTCTAGGACAAGTCCAGTAGGGAGCTTTAGCAAATATGTTCCGATGGCAACAACAGCAATCTTTCCTCCATTTCCAACTCGCAAATTCGCTTCTCCCTTGACGAGTCTTCTTCTATTCCTTAGCCCCTGTATGTCATTACATATATGTGAGCTACACCCAGTATCAAGTACCCAGGTGGACGAGGAAATAGAGTGACATTCAATAACGAAGATACCTGAAGAGGATGGGGCATCGGATGCCTTCTTCTTCAAGGACTCAAGATAAACCTTGCAGTTTCTTCGCCAGTGACCCTCCTTGCCGCAGTGATGGCAAGTGCCTTTTAGTGCCTTTTCAGTCTTTTTGGCCTTTTTCTTCTTTCCCTTATTCTGTTCTTTGGGCTTCCTCTTAGAGCCTTTCTTTGAGGAACCAACTAACAGTACCGTCTTCTGATACTGCTTTACAGAAGGCTCTACAGTCTTCAGCAGGTTGAGCAACTCAGCAATGGTAGTCTCCAGCTTGTTCATCCGATAGTTCATCACAAATTGTGAGTAACTCTTGGGCAAACAATGCAGAATTAAGTCAACACTTAGTTCGTGATCCATTGCAAATCCGAGTGTGCCTAGTCGCTCAATGTACCCCAACATCTTCAACACAAACTGTGAGACAGAAGTGCCTTCCTGCATCTTAGAGGTGAAGAGGAGTCTGGAGACCTCGAACCTTTCGGATCTCGCCTGCTCGTCAAACAGCTCATGAATATAGAAGATGATGGTATGACCATCCATATGCTCATGCTGCTTTTGTAGCTCAGGTACCATAGCGGCCAGCATGATGCAACTCACAAGTTCAGAATCGGCCACATGTTTCTGATAGGCCACTAACTGGTCTGGAGTTGCATCTTCTGGAGGATGGTTGGGAAGTTGTTCTTCAAGCACATAAGCAAGCTTTTCTGCCTTGAGGACTATCCTCAGGTTTCGAAGCCAGTCCATGAAGTTTGGCCCAGTCAACTCATTGGTGTCCATAATGGAACGCAAATTCAGAGAAGACATGATCAAGTGATTATCCTAGAAATACAAATTGAGCTTATGTGAGAAGAATGATAAAGAATGCATCAATATACATTAATTAAATCCTATTTATTTTTCGAATTGAATAACCCTTTTTATCAATTCGGGAGATCGTAGGAACATCTCCAAATAGGTTGATATCCAACCATAGATAAGAACAACCATGGCTAGAGTCCATCAAGTTATTCTTAGCTATGAAGGTAGGTAATTATACCGATTACATATTATCCATATGTAACTATCACATTATGCTATCAACTAATTGAATGTTTGCATAAATCATTGGGTTGTTAACTCATTAACAAGTATGCAACAATATACATAGCACCCAACTTCACCTCTCTTTACATCGACCTTGGCTGTGGCACAACAAATCGATGCTCCAAGCTTAAGGCTGACCCATTAATCAAGAAATAGTTTTAATATGGTTGGAGCTCATTCAACTGTTTAGTTAGGCTTGGATGTGTCCAACAACCAAAACTAAGGATTGACCTTTGACTCCAACTATATTAATCATAAAATAATTCCATGGTTTGAACATGTTGAGGTTCAAGCCGGGCATGGATGTGTCCATCAACCCAAACGAGAAACAAAACTCCGGTTCTAACCATATTAATGGAAGTTGTTGGCCTTAATATTTTGTAAGGGGTTTTGGGTCTCATCCTTTTCCTTTTAAGCACATTCATGACATATAATTATGTCATGTTCTAACGATTTCCTTAATAAAGTATGTATGTGACTTAATTTATCTAGTCTCATTAATTGAATTAGGAACCGGATTTCCTAATTCTAATTTCATACTTTATTCAAGGAATTGTTTTGGGAAACAATTTCCTAAATTGTCATATTCAATTTCGGAAATAATATGTTTAAGACTTTGATTTCTCTAAATCAAATCTTATTTAATTAAGAGACAGATTCCCTTAATTCAACCACATATTATTTACACGAAAATCTTATTTAAGGAAATAAACGCTATAGGAAACAATTTTCCTAATTAATTTTGGAGACAACAATATGTAAGAGCATCACCTCATAAATCAAATAAGGAAATTATCGTTTGAGAATCACCTCAAAAATTTTCAAGATTTGATCACATATTTTATTTATGGATAATTAATTACAACAAATTATTTACTTTGGGTGGCTCCCCGAGGCACTCCCCAAAGAAAAGAAATTTGTTGTAAATCTAATTTGGCCTGCTCCCCGAGGCATAACCAAATTAAACTTAACAATTAAAGAACTTGTTAATAATATAATTTGGATGGTTCCCCGAGGCCTACCTAAATCAATTTTAACAATTCATATTCAAAATAGGAAAATAAATTATAACAACTAACTTTAATTTGGGTGGCTCCCCGAGGCACTCCCCAAAGTAAAGAATTTTGTTAATAATTTAAAAACCAATTTGAATTTAATTATCAATTAATGTTTCCATAAAATGTCTAGACTTTTATGAAAAGAAAGTGCCCAAAATTACGAGCTTTCCATAAATGGAAAGTTTCCAAAATTAAAAGGTTTTCAGAATTGTAAGTTTCTGGTACAAAGAAAACTTACGTATTTCCAAAATTGGAAAATTTCCAAAAATTAGGAAATTTCAAAAATTGGAAAGTTTCCAAAAATGGAATGTTTTCACAATTATCATAAGATTTCAGAAACAGAGATATTTCAAAAGTTTGCGAAATTTCATGAGGATTTCCAAACTTTGAAATTCCTAAATCTAAAAGTTACCATAATTGGAAAGTTTCCATAATTGGAAAATTTTCCAAAAATTGAGATCATGACAAAGATTTCCACAAAATAATTATATGATTATGTCGAACATTAACCGGCTCTGATACCACTGTTGGGACCGGGTGCATGCCGACGCAGACACGTATTGTAATTGTTACATAATTACATGCAGCGGAAACAAAAGCATGAATAATTTCCTAAATTATTCTAACACATATCCTAAGCATGCAATGTGTTCACATAATCGTAATATAAAATTTTTGTAGAAAAGGAAATTACTCAACGAATTACCTTGCGTAACTTGGAAGAAGGGACGAGATCCAACCATTAACGTCCCTTGAAAGCTCCGCCTCTATTCGTATCCACGCCGAGTATCATCGGGATGACTTCGCTAAGCCACTAGTTTCGTGTTCAGGAGAACTACTAGATTCTCCATGAACACGACGAAAACCGAGAGAGTAATCAAATTGAAAGACTCACCACCAAGGTTGGCCGAAGAGGAAGATCGTCGCAAGGAAGAACTTCGTCGCCTTGATGCTTCTCCTTGTGCTCACGGCAAGAAGAAAGAAGGAAGGCCTATGGCCGACCAAGAGAGAGGGAAAGAAGAAGAGGAGAGAGCCCAAGCAATTCTTGGATCGATCCTCTTCCGTGGCACCCCTTGGGTCCTTTATATAGGGAGAGGTTTCTTAATTCCCAAGCAAACCTCTCTTTGATCATGGAATAATTTCTCAATCAATCCATAATCAAGGCTCTCATGATCAAGCTTCCTCTTCTTGATTATGGAATAATTTCTCAATCAATCCATAATCAAGGCTCTCTTTCTTTTGGCATGATTATATTAAATTTATAAAACAAACCAACCATTGGTTCATTATATAAAAATTTATAAAACAAACCAACCATTGGTTCATTATATAAATTTTATTAAACAAACCAACTCATGGTTTATTATATAAAAATTTATATAAAATTTATATAATCTTTTAAACAAACAAACCATTTCCTAATTAATTTTGGAGACAACAATATGTAAGAGCATCACATCTTAAATCAAATAAGGAAATTATCGTTTGAGAATTACCTCAAAATTTCCAAGATTTGATTACATATTTTATTTATGGATTTATTAATTTTAATAAATTATTTTCTTTTGGTGGCTCCCCGAGGCTCAGATACCCAAAAAAAAGGAATTTGTTGTAAATCTAATTTGGTCCACTCCCCGAGGCGTAACCAAATTAAACATGACAATTTTATTCAAAATAGGAAATTAAATTACAACAACTAACTTTAAATTGGACGGCTCCCCGAGGCTCAATCCAAAATAAAGAATTTTGTTAATAATTTAAAACCAATTCGAATATAATTGTCAATTAATAATCCATAAATTTGTCTAGACTTTCTTAAAAGAAAGTGCCCAAAATTGCGAGATTTCATAATAGGTTTTCAGAATAATTGTAAGTTTCTAGTACAAAGAAAACTTACATATTTCCAAAATTGGAAAATTTCCAAAATAGGAAATTTCCAAAATAGGAAAGTTTTCAAAAATGGGAAGTTTTCACAATTATCATAAAATTTCAGAAACTAGGATATTTCAAAAGTTTGCGAAATTTCATGAGGATTTCCAAACTTTGAAATTCCTAAATCTAAAATTTATCATAATCGGAAAGTTTCCATAATTGGAAAATTTTCCAAAATTGAGATCATGACAAAGTTTTCCGCAAAACAATTATATGATTATGTCGAACACTAACCGGCTCTGATACCACTGTTGGGACCGGGTGCATGTTGACATGGATACGGGTTCGTAATTTTAAAATTTAATTACGTACAGCAGAAGGTTTAGCATAAATAATTTCTTAAATTATTTTAACCACGTATCTAGCATGCAACCTTAAGTTGTGGAGACATGATCATACATTTAAAATTTTGCAGAAAGTAAACTAATTTACTTAATACCTCGCGTAACTCGTATAAAGGGACGAGATCCAACCGTAGCATCCCTTCGAAGCTCCGCCTCTATTCACGTTCATGCCGAGTTCTCTTTGGGATGACTTCGCAAAGCCACGAGTTTCGTGCCGACAAGAACTACTAGATTCTCCAAAGGCACGACAAGAATATCAAGAGAGGGAAATGGAAAACTAACCACCAAGTATCGGAATCAAGATTCCGGGGGAAGGAAGGAGTCGCGATCCGCTTCTTCTTCTTCTTCGGCACCTTCTTGGTGGAGATGGCTCACGGCAACCCTAGGAGGTCCCTCTAGGGCTGGCGCCCACTAGAGGAGGGAGAGGGAGAGAAGGAGAGGAAGAGAGACTTGCTACTTGATCTCTTAATTGGAATTCAAAGCCTTGCCTTGGTTCCTTTATATATTAGCCTCTCCATCGCCAAGTCTCCCTTTTAACGGAATAAAATTTTATAAGAAATTTATCTTATAAATTTTTCTATGAATTATTCCGTTATGCCAAGTTTTATTATAACTAAATTTATAATAAAAACAAACATATCTCCCCTTTTATTATGGAATAAATTTTTACAAGAAATTTATTATATAAATTTTTCTTATCATGGAAAAATCAATTCATAATTGAGTTTATAAAATAAAATAAATCAATCCAAGATTTATTTTAATTTCCATGAAAATAAATCCTTTTATATAAATTTCTTTATATAAATTTCTTTATATAAATTTATTTATCCATAATTTTATAAAACAAATCGCGCTTGATTTATTTTATAATTTAAACCAAATAATTTGGTTTCCCTCGATGTTGTGGCCGGCCAAAACAAAGAGGGTGGGGACCCTCTTTGGCCGGCCAAACCAAGCCGTCTCCTTGCGAATTAAACTCATTTAATTCGTCCAATAAGCCTTCAAAAGACTTAGCCATTTTAAGCTTCCGGTGCGCCTCTGATAAATTCAGATTCGACTTATTTCTCTTGATCGGAAAATCTAATTTTCAACTCGTTTTAAATCCCTCGGATTACTCGTAGTGCGTGTGACTAAATAGGCTTTCGATTTATGTTGGCCGTCTATAATTAACCAATTATAGAACGATCATGAGTGGCACCTAGTAGTACATCATGATCCCCAATTAATCGAAAGATCAACGGTTGACCTCAGAAATAATTCTGAAACCCTTCAGCAGCTATAATGAGTCGTGTCTCATTCCCTTCACCATCTTATACCCACTTAGTTCAGGACACGGTCTTTATGTGTCAGTCCCCACTAGGCTGACTACGTCACACCTAGCCCAAGTAATGTCTTTCTCGTCCAACAGATTCTAATTAGTCTCATGTTTCCTAGAGATTCATACACAGAACATGTTATGCTCTGGCCAGAGGCTTTGAGTAACAATCCGACGATTGGCCTTGGGTATACATCTCCTCGCAAGGAGTGGTGAATCCTTTGTAGGTTGTTCAAACATCTTCGGGCACTTCGGCTTATACCCAACCATCCTGGGTCCACACCTCCTTAGAGATGCTTGCTTAAGATGTCAAAGTATAAGTCTCCGTGACCAAGATGACTAGAACACCGCAAGTCAAAGGAACATCGCACATAAGCAGCAGTAAGAACTTCATTGACATATCTACATGTAGATTCTCATATGAAGTTTTACAGCCAGTAACTCCAATGAACTAGTTCCCTTAACTAGCATTCATGTTTATCTCCGGACATCCCAATGTCTCCAGCCAGTGAGAATCAGCTGATTAGAGAATAACCCATGCTAGTCTCAACAGATTTGACAGTGTCCGTATTTATCAATTCATCGACTAGGGACAATTTCAATACTTCACAATTGCACATGTGGAGATAATCACTAGTTGTGAATTCATCACAAATTCTCTTATGCTGTGAATTGTATTGCGGACATTCAGTAAATGAGTTCAAAAATACATGAACATGTATACTCAAATAGTGAATATTCATTTATTAAAGTAAATGATTACAATCATAAGGCGATTGCCTTAGGACACTTCTCTCATATTACTAACACTACCTCCTTGGCCGTCCCATCTAACCACAATTGGCTCAAATCCCTTAATGAATTAAACTTATTTAATTCACCCATTAAGTCTTTAAAAGACTTAGCCATTGTATGCTTCCGATGAGTCTGAAATAAATTCAGTTTTGACTATTGTTTGGACTTACCAAAAATAGTCTATCGCGATTGGAGAATCCAATTCTTAACTCGTTTTAAATCCTTCAAATTACTCGTTATGCGTGTGACCAAATAGGCTTTCAATTTATGTTGGTCATCTATAATTAAATAATTAATTATAGAACGATCATGAGTGGCACCTAGTAGTACATCATGATCCCCAATTAATTGAAAGATCAACGGTTAACCTCAGAAATGATTCTGAAACCCTTCAGCAACTATAATGAATCGTGCCCCATTCCCTTCACCATCTTACACCCACTTGGTTCAGGACATGGTCTATGTGTGTCAGTCCCCACTAGGCTGACTACGTCACACCTAGCCCAAGTAACGTTTTCTCGTCCTACGGATTCTAATTACTCTCATGTATTTAAGAGATTCATACTCTGAACATGTCATGCTCTGGCCAGAGGCTTCGAGTAACAATCCGACGATAGGCCTCGGGTATACATCTCCTCGTAAGGAGTGGTGAATCCTTTATAGGCGGTTCAAACATCTTCGGGCACTTCGGCTTATACCCAATCATCCTGGGTCCACACCTCCTTGGAGATGCTTGCTTAAGATGTCAAAGTATAAGTCTCCATGACCAAGATGACTTGAACACCGCAAGTTAAAGGAACATCGCACTTAAGCTGTAGTAAGAACTTCACTGACATATCTATATGTAGACTACCATATGAAGTTTTACAGCCAGTCACTCCAATGAACTAGTTCCCTTAACTAGCATTCATGTTTATCTCCAGACATCTCCATGTCACCAGCCAGTGAGAATCAGCTGATTAGATAATAACTCATGCTAATCTCAACAGAATTGATAGTGTCCGTATTTATCAATTCATCGACTAGGGACAATTTCAATACTTCACAATTGCACATGTAGAGATAATCACTAGTTGTGAATTCATCACAAATTCTCTTATGCTGTGAATTGTATTGCGGACATTCAGTAAATGAGCTTAAGATCTTAATCAAATAATCATGTATACTTAAATAGTAAATATTCATTTATTAAAAAAATAAATGATTACAATCATAGGGCGATTGTCTTAGGACACTTCTCTCATATCACTAACACTCCTTGGTCTTGGGTGCCACTTACACCTTCTTTTTGACCAATTTGGGATACTTACTCTTGTAGTGTCCTCTTTCCTTATACTCAAAACAAATGATATGATTTTTATTTTGATAAATTGAAATTTTTATACTTTTGCTAGTAGGGGTGGCACATGACTCTTCACTCGATCCAAAGGTAGAGGCTTCCATTGAGTCTTTGCACCTATCCTTTTTTTTATTCTAGTTTGATAAAACTAAGGTTTATCAAACTAAGGATTTGTCTCAGGATTGCCCATTTTAAATTCTAGGGTTTCTCTGAATTTTGAAGTGACCACTTAGTAGGTTTCCTTACTAAGGCTCAATCCAATCAATTCCGTAGTGTCTACCAATTTCGCCATATCCCCCTTGATACCAAGATCCAGTTGGAATTTTCTTTTACTTATTTTGTTTGTTTAGACCTGTTTAATTTGTTAGATAATTTTTTCTATATTGAAAAAGTGTATTGTATGCTCCTATCTAGTTTTTTTTTTGTCTATCTCCCATCAATTCATATATATATTATTGGATGAACTTTGTCACACACTGAGACCCAGGGAGCCACTGGTAAATATCTCCCCTGTCCGACGGACAATTTATGCATACATACAAATATCAATGCAACACCACATAGTATATATTTGGCCTCAGACCTCAAAATCAAGACATAAGATAAAAACAAGACGACTATAACCATAAAACATAGTAAACCATACCTGACTGCGGACCGGCCCGACTTACGACAAAACAACCAATACATAAACCCCTTAGGGCACATGACACCCTCGTAAGACATACCTATCGCTAAAAGAAATATGAAACAAATGTATCACCGAGTACAAAACAAAACCATGTCGCCGTGATGAGTAGGGACTGACTGTTGGGCTCTTTTGGCGACTCCAAGTATCTTAGCCTGAAATTAAAATAACATGGACAATGGTGTGAGTCCAAATAAACTCAGCGGATACCTAAACAGATATGTATAGTAAGCTATACTAACAGTAAGAGTCACACTGATACAGTCTCAAATGTACAATAGAACATGCATATACTGATATACTGAATGTATGTACATACCATAATCCATCTATCCTGCAGGATGGTGGAATCAATCCCTATAGAACAAGTACAACACATAATCCAAGGTATATATGTTTCCTGTATGTGCATGTTAACCAAAATGCAGCAAGCATAAACAAATGCACGATGCATCATATGCATATGGTGCAATGACATGTGCCACCCTTGACACCAGTCAGGCCATCGCCCACCTATCATAAATGAACAGGTGAGTGGGTAGGTCTGTGATAACTGTATGCACTCTGCTATCACTACTGCTGAGTGACTGAGTGGACAGGATGTCACGCCCTGAGACCCATGGAGCCGCTGATCCAATATAAAATCGGACAGCATCTCCCCTGTCCGACGGATAATTTACACATATACACAGACACACGCAAATATAGAATGGCCTCAGGCCACACAAACAGATATATATAGTGTAAGAAAGAGAAACAACTCTATACTGGAAATATAAAACTCACCTGAGCTGCCCCCAGGGCAGGCGCGTAGCAAATCCACAAACACATAGTCCATTAAAGGACTCAAACATACAATATTGTGCGAATAAATCTCGAATACAAGTCCACGATATATAGAAACGAATACAACGCACAAAGAATACTATCAGAAAGTAAACAAACGCGGAAGCACCCAACATCGGTGTCATAGGGACCAGGACCGGCAACTGGGCTCCTCCGGCGAGCTATCAACCTGAAACAAAAATATTACGACGAGTGGTGAGTCCAAGTGGACTCGCGGGTATATAGAAAGATATGCATGGCAGAAAAGTAAATCAGCTATACATAAATAACAGGATATAGTCTCCATAATAATATCAGAAGTATGCATAACTAAAGTAACAACTGACTATACATACCAGAAATCAGTCTATCATGATCATCATAGGACTCGTACCATACGAGTAAGTGCAGGGTCAACAAATCATACCAAAAGTACATCCTGTATGTGCATGTCAAACAAGTGCAGCAAGTAAATGCAGCAAACACAATCAATGCACAAATGCATCATATGCACATAATGCAATATCATGGTCACCCCCTAACACCAGTCCAGCCACCGAGACAAGAATACTGTGTCGGCCGAGTGGATAGAGCTGTGACACTGTCCGCACTCTGCCATCACTGCTCCTGAGTGACCGAGTGGACAGGATGCTGGTGGAGCTATCGCTCCGCCCCATGTATAAATGGGGAAGATATCTCTCTTATCTTCTCTGGTCTATGGGAAGAGAAGGGATCTCTGTGTGCTACCACGCTCTGAAACCACTACCCCTGAGCGGACGAGCGAAGCACTACAGAGCAAATGCACACACCCAGCGGTATCCACTAACCCATGAATGGCCGTGTGTGCATATCATGTACCGGAAGACGATAGGCTCAACCACAAGGGAGTCGCTGATCGCCGGCATGCAACAGTGCAGGTATGGTGCATGACTAACACATGCAACCCCTACCAGGTCATCGACACATAACTCAACCTATCATACACAGGTCATATGTATGCATCATAACCCAATCAATCCTATATCCAGATACACGTGCAAGTATGAATAGAATCAACCAATACAGATATCAGGTGACATACCACAATAACCCAATCAGTCCATATTTAGACACACGTGCAAGTATGACTAGAATCAACCAATGCAAATATCAGGTGACATACCACAATAACCCAATCAGTCCATATCTAGACACACATGCAAGTATGACCAGAATCAACCAATGCAACCATACAATGGTATGCTAAACCTTATCCACATACTCATGCTCATACCAATGCTATACAAAATCAGATAACAAATAAACGAGACTGTATAAAAGAAAATTTAGATCATATCCAAGGTCAATCATAAGTATCAAGCAGGATAACAAAACGGTAGCAGATAAAGGTCAATATCAGCCTACTGCATAAATAACATCTAGCCATGCATAAAGATAAAGTGGATCTACAGATACAAGCAAGAAGTACTCGCCTCCAAGTAAGTGGAGTCCGTATCCAGTAGAAAGAACCACCCGGCAATAATAATCCACTTAAGCTCCTGTATCAAGGATGTGTTTGTTGAGGCAATCGACCCTTAAATGATTGGAAGATCATGGTTTTAATGTGTGTGGGTGAATATGTTTAAAGTTAGAGTGTTGTATTGTATTTGATGTGTGTGATTGAGTTTACAGGACTTGGAGAATCACACTTTGTTGGACATATCCGAGGGACGAGAGCCGAGGGAGGAGAGCTCCAAGGGCAAGTCGGGAAGTGGACTTCAAGGGCACACGTGAAGGGTGGCATGGAGGCAAGCCAAGGGAAGGCTTGCGTGCGCATCTGAGGGACGATAGCTAGAGGAAGAGACTTCAAGGGGGGAGCCAAGGGAGCAGACCTGAAGGCACACGTGAAGGAGAAGGTCCGGAGTGGCTGGAGCTGAGCTGGGAGGCAGGGCAGTCGACTAGCCCATAGGCAATCGACTGTCAAAACCCACAGAAAGTTTACAGCCTCGGACCAGTCGACTGGCATTTGGGCAGTCGACTGGTATACCCCGAAACTAGCCGTTGGGTAGCAATTAATACTAGGCCAGTTGACTGCCCCAGGGGTAGTCAATTGGTGCGGGCTGGACAGATTGCGAATCTGTCCTGTTCACCTATAAAAGGAGCACTTTTTGTACGTGCACGGTACGGTTCCGTACAGTGTCGAAGTGCTGCTCGTCTGTAGAGTGATTCTTGCTTCCTCTCTCGTATTTCTGCATCTGTAAAGGGGAAGATCTTGTTGTAAAGGTTTCTCCACCTCAAGGAGACTTTTCGATAGTGAAAAGTGGTGCTCGCGGCGTGGATCCTTGGACTAGTCACCCATCTGGGTGGATACCAAGTAAACGATAAGTGTTAGCATTGTCTTTATTCCTTTGCATATTACTTCCGCTGCACTAACAATTCTGTAGAGATCCAAGATCCGAAAAAGTGCATTCACCCCCCCTCTGCACGCCTTAAACGATCCTTCAGTTGGTATCAGAGCAAGTGCGTTTCGGAAGATCTAACAGTCAACCGGAGCAATTGTAATGGCGTTTCAAGAAGGATACACCACCGCACGACCACCCTTCTTCGACGGAAACGATTTCGCCTATTGGAAAGGTAGGATGCAATACTACCTTATGAATGATATTGAGAACTGGATAAGTGTTGCAGATGGCTTCGAGGCGCCCGTCGATGAAAGAGGCCAACACCGATGAGATCATGGTCGAAGGAGGTGATGAAGAGGGTGCAATCTAATGCCAAGGCCACCACCACACTGCAATGCGGGCTCTCAAAGAAGCAACTGAACAAGGTGGGGCAGTTCAAGAGCGCCAAGGAACTGTGGGACAAGTTGGTGGAGTTGAACGAGGGGTCAAACGAGTCCAGAAGAGCCAAGAAGGACTTGCTAGTGGCCCAACTGCAATCCCTTTCCATGAAGAGCAACGAAATCATCAGCCAGCTACATGGAAGGGTGAAAGAAGTGATTAATGAACTCCATGTGACTGGAGAGAAGATCGAAAATCGGGACATCGTCAGGTATGTTTTACAAGCCTTCTCGAGAACCACCTTGTGGGCATCCATGGTTGATGCATACAAGGTATCGAGGGATTTGTCAATTGTTAAATTAGACGATCTTTTCTGTGAATTTGAGCTACACGAGCAAGCTAATGTCTCGGCAAAAGAGAAAGGTATTGCTTTTGTTGCAGAAAAGGAGAAGAAGAAGAGGAAGGAGAAGAAGAAGGTGGTTTATTCATCATCATCAGACTCAGAAGAATCCAGCGCCTCCTTGGATAGCGATCAAGAGGCGTTCATGATAAGAAAATTTCGTAGAGCATTTAAAAGTTTGTCTAACAAATCCTATGCTAGGAAAGGGGCCAAAGGTAAGGGTAAGGCCAAGGACATAATATGCTACAACTGCCATCAAGAGGGACACATGAAGAACGAGTGCCCCCAATTGAAGAAAAGGGATGACAAGAAGGAGGAGAAGAAGAAGAGTGACAAGAAGAAGTCAAAGGGAAAGGAGAAGGGTGCCACCAACCTTAAACCAACTTTAGATGATCCATCATCCTCAGAGGAAGAAGAAGAGCAAGTCTCCCACTTTGCTCTTATGGCACAAGATCACTCAGACTCATCGGACGATGAACGAAGCTCAAGTAGTGAAGATGAGAGCTCCTCCACTTCATCATCAGAGTCAGAAGCATCGGTAAGTGAGGTATACCACTTACCCCCCTCTACTTTAGTGAAAATAATTTATAGCACTAACATGGACCTAGCTAAGGCTAGAAGTAAAATTAAGGACCTAAAGGAAGAAATTGTCATGCTTAGAGTAGAGTCCACTAAACTTAAAGATTTGCATGCTAGTTCTACCTCCTCACATGCTTTACATTTTGATGCTGAAAATAGGGAATTAAGGAAATAGGTAGATGACCTCATGAAGGCCCTTAGGAAATTCCAAGTAGGATCAAGTAACCTAGATATGATCATCAACAGTCAAAGGGCTGTGTATAACAAAGCCGGGTTGGGTTATAGGCCTAAGACAAAGGAGGTAGCCTTTGTCTCACTTACCGGTAGGTTTGGTGCATCTAGGAGACTAGGAGCTAGGGGAACCACGAAGAAGGCATGGGTACCTAAGAGATTTCTAAATAATGCTTATGGATCAAAGATATGGGTAGCAAAAGAGTATATTTTCTGTGTTGTTTAGGTAAAGGTGAAGGAGGACCCAACTATGTAGATAGTAGATAGTGGATGCTCAAGACACATGATCGGGGATGTGAGCAAATTCACCACTATCAGCTACCTAAGAGAAGGGACGGTCTCCTTTAGGAATAGTGGAAAGTTGAGAATCATTGGTAGGGGCACAATTGAGGTATCTCCCACCATTTCCATACATAAGGTACTTCTAATCAAAGACATGAAGTTCAATTTATTAAGTGTAAGTCAATTATATGATGCCAGTTTTAAAGTATAATTTCATACTAGAAAATGCATCATTAGACATAATGAATCAAGTGCTATCATATTAGAAGGGTTTAGAGAGGCGAATTTATATTATCTTGATCTTACTTATGCTACTAACAATGTTGCTAAGTGTTTCATGTCCAAAGAAGAAGAAGGATGGTTGTGGCACCGGAGACTTGGACATGTCAACATGAGGAGCATTGCAAGAGTGGCCAAGGAAGAGTTGGTGAAGGGGCTACCAATGATCAAGTACGAGAAGACCAAGTTGTGTGATGCATGCCAAGAGGGTAAGCAATCAAAAGCATCACACAAAGGTAAAACCCTAACCACTACCTCTTTGCCGTTAGAACTTTTGCATATAGATTTATTTAATTGTCATAGTACTCCCTCACTTGTGGGGAGTAAATATTGCCTAGTAATAGTAGATGATTTCTCTAGGTTTACATGGGTTTATTTCTTGAAACATAAGGATGATACCCTAGAGATCTTTGTAGGATTTAGTAAAAGGGTAGAAAATGAAAAACAAATCAAAATAAACCGAATTAGGAGTGACCATGGTGGGGAGTTCCAAAACGCAAGTTTCACACAATTTTGTGTTGAAAATGAGTACAAGCATGAATTTTCATGCCCAAGGACTCCTCAACAAAATGGGGTAGTTGAGAGGAGAAACCGAGCCCTACAAGAAGTTGCTAGGACTATGCTTAATGCATACTCTCTTCCTAGCTATTTTTGGGCCGAAGCGGTTAACACCGCTTGCTACATTCAAAACCGGGTATTGGTACATAGGTTTCTAGGGAAAACACCTTTTGAGTTGTGGAATGGAAGGGTACCCCAACTCCACTATTTTAGGGTCTTTGGATGTAAAGTCTACATCTTAAATACTAAAGATGACCTAAGGAAATTTGAGTCAAAAGCCGATGAAGGAATTCTAGTAGGGTATTCATTGACTAGTAGGGGTTATAGAGTGTACAACAAAAGGACAAAAGTGATTGAGGAGTCCTCAAATGTCAAATTTGATGAAACAACTAGTACCTACCCAAGAAAGGCTTCAATTGATAAGGATATAGAAGAGGTCTAACCCCTTGCCCAAAGAATCCAAGACCTACATTTGGAGGGCAATGATCAAGGGGGAGTAAGAAGTACCCTAGAGGATGAGGAAGAAGAAGTAAATGAACCCACAACCTCTAGGCACTTGAGACATCACCATGATCACCCTATTGACCAAATAGTGGGTGATGTAACTCAAGGAGTAAGGACTAGGTCCTACTTTAGGGATCAAACTAGTCAAATAGCTCTTATCTCCCAATTAGAACCCAAATCCATTGATGAAGCATTGGGAGATGTTGATTGGGTCTTAGCCATGCAAGAAGAGCTAAATCAATTTGAAAGGAGTGAAGTTTGGGAGTTGGTTCCTAGACCCAATGATTGCACTATTGTAACCACTAGATGGGTTTTTAGGAACAAACTAGATAACCAAGGTAAAATCACTAGGAACAAGGCTAGATTGGTAGCTAGGGGGTTCAACCAAGTTGAGGGACTAGATTATGATGAGACTTATGCCCCCGTAGCTAGGTTAGAATCAATTAGAATTCTACTAGCCTATGCCGCTCACATGGGTTTCACACTCCACCAAATGGATGCGAAGTCGGCATTCCTTAATGGGATCATTAAGGAAGAGGTCTATGTAGAACAACCCCTAGGGTTTGAGGACCCTAACTTTTCAAGACACGTGTTCAAATTAAGAAAAGCCTTATATGGATTGAAACAAGCTCCCCGGGCTTGGTATGAAAGGTTTTCCTCATTTTTAGTGTCTAAGGGGTTTAGGAGAGGAACAATTGACTCTATATTGTTCCTAAAATCTAAGGATAAGGACATATTTGTTGCCCAAGTCTATGTAGACGATATCATTTTTGGGTCAACAAATAATAACTTCCTACAAGAATTCATCAAATATATGGAAGATGAATTTGAGATGAGTCTTGTAGGAGAGTTAACCATCTTTTAGACCTTCAAGTTAAGCAAACTAATGAAGGTACATATGTTTTTCAAACCAAATATGCTAAGGAGATGTTAAAGAAATTTGGTTTAGAAAATGCTAATGTAACATCTACACCCATAGGAACCAATGTGAAAATGACAGTGACATTGAAGGGAAAATGGTAGACTCTAAATAATATAGGAGCATGATTGGTAGCCTCCTATACCTAACCTCTAGTAGACCCGATATACTTTTTGCGGTAGGTATGTGTGCAAGGTACCAATCTTGTGCAAAAGAGTCTCATTTGGTTGTAGTTAAGAGGATCTTAAGATATGTAAAAGGGACCCTTAATGTCGGACTTTGGTATCCTAGAACCCCTAGTGTTGACCTAATTGGATACACCGACTCGGACTATGCGGGTTGCAAGTTAGATAGGAAGAGTACAAGTGGAGGGTGTCAATTCCTTGAGTCTTCCTTAGTTAGTTGGAGTAGTAGGAAACAACCATGCGTTGCCCTATCAACAACGGAAGCGGAATATGTGGCAATGGGTGGGTGTGTTTCCCAACTCCTTTGGATCATGCACACCTTAGAGGATTATGAGTTGCATTACACCAAGGTCAAAGACTTGTGTGATAATGTAAGCACAATCAATTTAACCAAAACTTCGGTTCACCATTCTAGGACAAAACACATTGAAGTGAAACATCACTTCATTATAGACCATGTGGCAAGGGGAGACATAGAACTACACTATGTTGAATCAAAGTCGAACCTAGCCGACATATTTACCAAGCATCTTCCCGAATCGGAGTTTACATCCTTAAGAAGAGGCCTTGGAATATGTTTTGTAGAAGTATAGGGTGAACTTGGAAATATTAGTCTTGAAAAAGGGTGCTTGATCCATTAGGGTGATACATTTGGCTCACTTGTGCTTGTGGCACATTGTTGAACCATTAGAAGTATCAATATATGAAAACTAGACCACTATTGGGAAGGCAATTGTTTAATCAATGAACACTTTGCCCAAAGATCATAGTTGGACATTTTAAACATTTGAAAACCATTCTATACTTTACATGCTTTGCAATACTTTTAAAAGTCAAATGATTACAAAATTGGATTCAAAGTTTGATACAAAATGTAGTGGTTTTCAAAACTTTTGGATTTTTATCAAAAGTCATACATGTTTGAAATTTTATATGGACTAATATTTTTCCCTGATAGAGTATAACATTTCAAACATGTATGCAAAATTATACATTTTCTGGAATTTTCTGGGAGTTTCTGAAATTCGGCAGAAAAGCTGAAAAATCAGACTGATGGCGTACCAGTCGACTGCCCCATGGGCAGTCGACTGGCACGCCTGTTTTCAGCCACTGAGAGAAATTTCAAAAATTTAAAATTCTCACTTTTGACTCCCTAGGGTTTGGTTGCTTGAGGCAATCATGATGGTGTCAAAGGGGGAGAATGGGTGGTTTAAGTTAGAATTTTAACTTAGAATGGATGGTTTAAGTTTCTTTCTAACTTAGAACTTGAATGATTAAAAATGGGGAGAAGACATGGATTAAGGGGGAGGTACCTCTTAGGTTCTGATATGTCTTATATTTTTAATATATTGCTGTTGTTAAGTGGAAACGTAATTTGGAATGTGATTAGAATTGAAAATGGGGAGAAGACATAGATTAAGGGGGAGGTTACCTCTTAGGGTTACTATATCTCATGCTTTTTCAATTGCTATCTGTTGCTATTGTTATTATGGTTGTTATTTATCTCTAACTTAAACATATTGCCACACATCAAAAAGGGAGAGATTGTTGAGGCAATCGACCCTTAAATGATTGGAAGATCATGGTTTTGATGTGTGTGGGTGAATATGTTTAAAGTTAGAGTGTTGTGTTGTATTTGATATGTATGATTGAGTTTGCAGGACTTGGAGAATCACACTTTGGTGGACATATCCTAGGGACGAGAGCCGAGGGAGAAGAGCTCCAAGGGCAAGCCGGGAAGTGGACTTCAAAGGCACACGTGAAGGGTGGCATGGAGGCAAGCCAAGGGAAGGCTTGCGTGCGCATCCGAGGGACGATAGCCAGAAGAAGAGGACTTCAAGGGGGGAGCCAAGGGAGCAGACCTGAAGGCACACGTGAAGGAGAAGGTTCGGAGTGGCTGGAGCTGAGCTGGGAGGCAGGGCAGTCGACTGGCCCATAGGCAGTCGACTGCCAAAACCCACAGAAAGTTTGCAACCTCGGACCAGTCGACTGGCATTTGGGCAGTCACTGGTATACCCCGAAACTAGCCATTGGCTAGCAATTAATGCTAGGCCAGTCGACTGCCCCAGGGGCAGTCGACTGGTGCGGGATGGACAGATTGCAATTCTGTCCTGTTCACCTATAAAAGGAGCACTTTTTGTACGTGCACGGTATGGTTCCGTACAGTGTCGAAGTGCTGCTCATCTATAGAGTGATTCTTGCTTCCTCTCTCGTATTTCTGCATCTGTAAAGAGGAAGATCTTGTTGTAAAGGTTTCTCCACCTCAAGGAGACTTTTCGATAGTGAAAAGCGGTGCTCACGGCGTGGATCCTTGGACTAGTCACCCATCTGGGTGGATACCAAGTAAATGATAAGTGTTAGCATTGTCTTTATTCCTTTGCATATTATTTCCGCTGCGCTAACAATTCTGTAGAGATCCAAGATCCGAAAAAGTGCATTCACCCCCCCTCTGCACGCCTTAAATGATCCTTTAGTGTTTTAATTAGCTATTACACAAATGATAGCTAGCTAATAAATCCCTAAGCCATGCTCGGGTTAACCTAATCATTTCCTTTCCATTTAATTACCTCTAATTAAATGAAAGGTTCCTAATTACTCTGCATAATTCAGATCTAGGATTATGTTTACGTTAGGTTTAATCCTAAACTGCAATCCAAATAAGTTTTCAAATGGATTACTCTAGTACATAACATCCCAACATCTCCTTACGTCAATTCACAGGCCTTCACCGCATCCAAAGCTGAAGAAAACCACACTCAAGTCTACCACAACCAAAACCACAAAGGCAAATTGCTATCAAATTCAAATCCAACTCCAATTGCCACTCCACACAGCAAGCGGAAGCAATCTCCACCAAACAGTGAAGCTCACGCAACCACTGCAACCCAAACACAGGCAATTACACAGAGTTCATTCAAGAATTGAATCAACTCTAATTCAAAACCAACATACATAAGCTATCCTTACCTAGATTGGCACAACCAGTTTTCCCCCACTACCTCCTTTGTTCAGATCTAAGGTATCGGCAGAGATCTTGATCTAAATCCTTGCAACCTTACTTCGACGAGCCTTCTAAACACCCCCAAATCCAGATCCTTCTCAAACAGAGATAGATCACAAGTCTAACTCAGGGAAATCCTCGCCAATCGCTGTCCAACCCTAGACCAAGTCGTTCGCGAACAAAAGGAGAGAACATACCTTAGGAGAAGTCCAATCAGTGATCGATGATCCGCTACCCACCGCCCACTGCCACTGCCCCACGATCGACAACTAGAGAGCACACAGATCGTCCAGGCTCGAGTTGAGGGGAGAAAAGGAAGAAGAACATCTACGTTCGGCTGCAGCTAGTGCTCGCGGGCAAAGGAAGGGAGGTCGGCGTCTTCGGCTGCGGCGAGTGAGGCAATCGGGCGTTGAATGGAATGTGGCGGCCACACCGAGCCCTAACCAGCTTTTAAGTGGGCCTTTTGCATTTTGGTCCAATGAGATTCGGCTTTTGCAATTTCATCCTTAGGTTTAAAATTCCTTTGCACATTAGCCCTTGTAACTATTTATTTTAATTATAATTTAGTCCCTAATTTATGTCCAAGGCTTCGGAAACCCTGGAACCTTCCCGGTAACCCTCCGAAACTTTTCGGGACCTGATTATAAAAATATCGGTTTTAACACAGGATGCTGGCGGACGACACCCTCCTCTTGGGATCTATGGGCAAAACTATTTAAAATTCGCAGTGGAAATAAGATCCCTTGAGCAATCCATGCGAAAGAAAACTCATACAAAGTGAATTTTTAAAAATTCTATCGTATAGGTATACCTTTGGCGCGTGCCTTTCGCTTATCCCGCTTATCCGAGGTATGCCGGATCTCTTGCATGTTCAAGTGTCCGTGCCTCTTTGTGTATCCACACGAACATGATCTTTGCCTCGGAGAGGAATTACCTTAGTTGTGCTAGCAACTTGGGATGGTTCACAAAGCACAAGAACCTCCACTAGCGAGTTTTAGACAAAAGGAAGAAAGAAGAACAAGAGAAGTGCCTCCCTTTAGCCTTTGACAAGGGGGGTATTTATACTCATCTAATGAATACCAAAGGTCTATGTCCCTTGAGCTCCTCTCATTTTAATGCTAATAAAACCCAATGAATACCTAGCCTTTTGGTATTCATTGAGACTCTTAACATTCTATTCATCTAATGAATAGAATGCCTCTTAGCCTTCCTCTTAAATAATCTTCATTAAACCTTTTAATGAATATTATCCATAATTAAGTGGTTGAGTCAAATCTAAATGAGTCTAACTCAAATTAGACTCAATCCCATAATCCAATTGGATTCACTTGAGTCTAACTCAATTAATCCAATTCGGATCAAATCTTAGTCAAACGAAGATCAATTAATCTCTGAAACATCGTGTCCTTAGTGTGTGACCCGTTAGGTTCTCGTAACATTGGCAATGTGTCTAAACTACTTTAGACACATAAGCAATGAGCGACATCTAGCAATGCATCATTGCTACCTAAGTGACGAGAAAGTCGAGATCCGATTTAACCTCCGTGACTATGACAATGTATGACTTGTCATTCAATCCTTGATATCTAGATTGACCAATGAGGTAAAGACCGTGTCATCCTCGATCAATCTTTGTGTTTCATGATCCCCGAGTAGAGTCACTCAAACAAATGAGCTCAATATCTTATATTGACTCATTTGAGCATGGTCATGCTTTTTAGTAGTCCTACTCGATCAAGGGGCCCACAGATATCACTCCCGACATATGGGAGGGATAGATCCCATCATCATCACTCACATCCCTCTGCATAATTTATTACATACACAGTGATCGTCTTTATAGTCCACCCGGTTACAGGTGACGTTTGACGATACTAAAGTACATAACTCCTTATATAGGGAACCGTAGTAACTTCAAGTCTAAGGACTATTCCTACTAATAGTCACATGAGAAAGTTTATGACACTCATATGACAATCTATGAAACTTTCTCATGGTGGGTAAATTTAGTACACATTCTGTAATGTATACCCATGTGTCAATTTGATATCACATATGCATGACTTGTGAGCTAAATGTTAGGATGTATACTAAAAGTCTTGCTTTTTGTATAAGAACATCTACATTTTGAAAGAGAATCACAAAATCCCAGGTTGCATGTTTATATTAGTATATGCACAAATATCTGATACTTTACATTGTAGATAACTGTTGGTGCAGAATGCACCCAAGTCAAACCTGTGTTTTGATATTGGCAAAAGGGTTCAAAAGTTAAGGGTTAGTTGTTGTCTAACAAGTTTCTTGAGTGTACAGGAAAAGCCCTAGCGAAGGAATGCTAGGCACTGGCGAAGGACTGCCAGACAGGAAAAGCCCTAGCAAAGGACTGCTAGGCTCTAGCGAAGGACTGCCAGAATGGACAAGTCCTAGCGAAGGAATGCTAGGCACTGGCAAAGGGCTGCCAGAAGAAAAGACCTAGCGAAGGGCTGCTAGGCACCAAGCGAAGGGCAGCTTGGCAACTCAAGACCTGGCGAAGGACTGCCGGGCAAAAGTCCAACTGGAGGAGCCGGTTGGCCCCAGGTAAATTCTCCCGAGAGGAGTAGGTGAGGACGCGTTCCCCTTGAGGGAACATTAGGCGTCGGTTCGACCTAGGGCTCCATTTTGGAGACCAAAGTCAGAACCAAGACAGCTGAAGCTGTAGAAATTAAATTAAATATTTGTTTTATTGTGTTTTGGACTAACCCTGGAAGCAGGACCGAAGGAACGTGTGTCTGCAGCTCAGAATGCCTCAAAGGAAAGAGGCAACTGCTGACCAGGGCGCCTGGAGTGTCCCGGGCGCCCCCAAGGTGAACACAAAACACAAAGAAAGCAAATGAACCTCGACAGTACATTCTGAGGGTGCCCCCGCTGTCCCGGGCGCCCCCATGGCAAACCAACTGAAGAGTTAAACTGCTGCCGCACCCAGGGCGCCCCCGCTGTCCCGGGCGCCCCCAGCCTTACCGATGAGAGCTCAGCGCTGCAGATAAGGTTTGACAGGGTCAACCAGGGCGCCCCCAGCGTCCAGGGCGCCCCAGTCAAGGCCTTATCCCGAGGATTAAGGGATAAGTCGACGACCGCGCCTCTTGTGGATCTGCTGCCACGTGGGGGGGCGCCCCCGTCGACCAGGGCGCCCCCAGGCACTATAAAAAGGGCCTCGACCCTCCTCTTCAGGACACCGCTTTCATTCAACACATCCAAACTCTCTGACGACCGCGCTCTGCTCCAGGAACTTCCCGACTCAAGTCCGAAGCGCCGTCGACCTCCCGCTGCACCGAAACTCGAGCCTACCCCGGGAGTTGGTAAATACAGAAGTGTAATCTTTCTTATTGCACTGTGTATTTCTCTTCTGTACTCATTCTACGCATTATAGAATTGCCCAAAGTAAACGGTCAATGACCGTGGGCCTTGGAGTAGGAGTCGACCCAGGCTCCGAACCAAGTAAAACGACCTTGTTAGCGTTGTGTTGCTTTGTCTCTATTTCCGCCGCGCACTTACTCTTTTTATTTAATCCGAACGATTTGCGACATTCACCCCCCCCCCTCTCTCGCATTTCTCGATCCAACAAGTGGTATCAGAGCGGGGAATTCAAACTTGGTGCAACCACCAGTTTGAAAATTTTTCGGATTTCTTTCGTTTTCTCTCTCATTTTTTTTAAATATTTTCATTCGAGTTTTTCTTTCAAGGTTGGTGCAACACCCCTTGAAATTTGTTCCTTTTTTTCCCCGCACTACTAATCCAAGACCAAGTCTTGGAATATTTTCGTTGTTTTTGTTGTTTGCTATTTCAGTAACAAATGGCCATCCAAGAAGGTTTTAGCACCGCCAGACCTCCACTTTTCAGTGGAGAAGACTTTCCTTACTGGAAAAGTCGAATGGAGGTCCACCTGAAAACTTAGGTGGACATGTGGATAATCATCCAGTCTGGACTGATGATTCCCACAAATGCTGAAGGCGTACCACAAAACTACTCAGAGTGGGACACTGCCCTTAAACGCAAGATTGAAGCTGACGCCAAAGCAACTCAGACCCTTCAATGCGGACTGACAAAAGAGGAGCTGAACCGCGTAGGCCCATTCAACAGTGCCAAGGAGCTATGGGCTAAACTGATCGAGCTCCACGAAGGAACTTCAGATACGAGGATCAGCAAACGGGATCTGCTACTGAACAAGCTCTTCACTATCAAAATGGCAGATAACGAGACAGCAGCCCAGCTCCACGCCAGAATCCAGGAACTGATGAACGGTCTTCACGCAATAGGTCACCAGGTTCAAAACCGTGATCTTATAAGGTATGCCCTAAACGCGTTCCCTAGGACCACCTTGTGGGCATCTATGGTAGATGCATACAAGGTCTCTAGGGATCTATCAAAAATTAAGTTAGATGAGTTATTTCTGAACTTGAGCTGCATGAACAGACTAACTGCAATTTGGTCGAGAAAAGTATAGCCTTCTTTGCAGGGAAAACAGGAAAGACGACCAAGAAGAAAACTCAAGTTGAACCTGAATCTACCTCAGATTCAGAAACAGAAGATCAAGAAGAAGATCAATCTGAACTGGTCCGGCTAGCTCGAAGCTACTACAAAAAGTTGAAGAACCAAACCAACACACGGAGAACAAGCCGAAGAAAGGACGGACAAGCTGAAGTTGCAACTGACAAACAAAAGCCCAACGTAACCTGCTACGAATGCAAGAAGAAGGGCCACTACAAGACTGAATGTCCAAGTCTAAAGGAGTCCAAAAAGACCAGAAAGAAGAAGGCACTCCAAGCAACCTGGGACGAGTCTTCCTCAGAAGAAGAAGAAGAAGCACCCCAGTCCAATCTTCTAGCCCTGACCGCTTCGGATCAAATCGAGACTGACTCAGACTCGGACCGGGACGACGGCAAGCTGACATTCTCCGACGACGGCGAAATAAGGGTAACGGGTTTTTCAAAATTGCAATTGAATTCGCTTATTTCCTATCTATCCCGAGATTTGGCGAAAGCCAAACTCCGAATCGAGTCCCTCCGACAGGAAGTAAAACTCCTGAAAGAGGGAGCTGATTCTAAATCCTTAACTGAGAAAATTCAGGAAGGAACCCCTGACCAAGTTGAAAAACTTGAATCAGAGAATTCCTCCCTGAAAACTCAAGTTAAGGACTTAAGAACAGCTTTAGAACGATTCACTTCTGGTTCCAAGAATCTTGATATGATTCTGGGAAAACAGAAGTCTGTTCTAAACCGATCCGGATTGGCTATAGAACCAAATCTCGGCAAAGATCTTACTTTGCTGTACTGAACCAGTCAAGACCTAAGGTTCAGGCATGGGTGCCAAAACTGTGCCTGACTAAACCAACTGGTTCAAATCAATTTTGGATCCCCAAGGACAAGATTCACATCTTGCCTAACCCATACAGAGGCTTTAGTCCAGGGGGAGCCAAAATCAAAACAATTTTTATAATTAGATAATTTTTTTTAATTGATTGATTGTTTGTTTATTTAATTTTTTTTGCAAATTGCCATGCTTAGATTTAAGGAATACTTAGATTTAAGGACTAAATTACTTGAAACTTGAAAACATAGTATTGGGAGGAGGTGAGATGATAGTACGTTGGGGAAACCAACTCTAATAAGATCAAGTCTACTTGGTCTCTTTAGACTGGTGAAACCAGCCGAAGCTACCGATCCAAGACCCAAGCTAGTTAGACCAGAAAATGACTTAATTTAATTTGAAAATGAAATTTCATTAAAAGGCTTTGTCAAGGAAAGGGTGGATGATCCCATAAGGCTACGGCCAAAGAAGGCCTAGTGCCTCGCCAAGACCTGGAAGCCAATTTCTGAAATTCAAATTCAAATTATCTTTTGTCAAATTCGAATCTAACTCAAAGTTCAAATAATTATAGATTCTAATCTGTTTTCAAACCTATCTCTTTTTCGAAAAACTCTTAATCTGTTTTCAAAATTTCTACTTCTTAAACTTATTTCTTTTTCAAAAATCACTTAATCTATTTTTCAAAATTTCTAAACTTATTTGTTTAAAAATCTGTTTTCAAAAATAAAGAACTTTTTCGAAAATAAATTGAAATTCCTTTTCAAAACTAATTTCTACTCTCAAACCTGTCTCACAAAAACCTTTAGGTTAACGTGTTTGAAAACCCTAGATTCAGTGAGACAGGAAAATTAAGCTCAAATTAAACCACCTTGCTTGTGCTTTCATAATCATGGTCAAACTATGGTTAACATAGTCAAACTATGATTAACATAGTCAAACATGGTCAAACACAGTCAAACGAAGTCAAACAGTCAAACCTGGTCAAAACAGTCAAAAGGCTGCTACTTAGGGCGCCCTGACCGTCCCGGGCGCCCCCAAATGCACAAGGTCAAAGGCTGCTGAAAGCAGTCCATGAGTGCGCCCGTAACCTGTCAGGCGCCCCCGACAACACTGACAACGTACCAGCTCCAGTCAAAGCAGAAAAAGCTGCATTTGACCGACTTGACAAGGGCGCCCGTGACCCGTCGGGCGCCCCTATACGCTTCTGTCCCCCACGCTGATTAAAGCAGCCAAAAGGCTGTAATCAACTACCTTTGACCAGGGCGCCCGTGACCTGTCGGGCGCCCCCATCGACAAACCTGTCGTCCACGCTAGTCAAAGCAGCAAAAGCTGCAGTTGACCAGCCTTGATCAGAGCGCCCGTGACCTCTCGGGCGCCCCCACAGACCTTTTTCACTGCCCTAGGCAAACCGACCTGTTGAGGGCGCCCGGAACCTCCCGGGCGCCCCCCATAAAACCCCTATAAAAGGGACCCGAGTCTCCTTCTCCTCCCACACCACATCTCACACTTCTTCTTCCCCTTGCCTCATTCTTGTGGATCAAGTGAACCTAAGCCCACCCTTGCCTCAACCATGCTTCCAAGGTATGAAATTTAGTTGTGCAATTAATTTTTCTTAAATTACATATTTCCTTTTTTTGCATATTCTTTAAGTCTCTTCTTATAATCCAAGGTTTATCCTTAATTACTTATTTTTTCTACACTTAGAAAACGTCGAGCAGTTCAGTCGAACCCCGGTAACGAGCTCAGTCCCGACCCTAGGTTTCCAAACCTAGAACTTTGTAACAAATTCGCCCGAACCACCTACGTCCCGATTAAGACAAGTTACCTTAACCGTCATTTCTTTTCCCAATCCTGTCCAGTCGCAATGTCCGCAATTAACTTCTATCAACTGGATAACCTCGTATTCTGCACACATTCGATCAACAACACCCTATGTGCAGAATTCTATAACAACATAGTTAGGCAAGACCACTTGAGCTTCGTCACTACCGTTCAAGGAATGCCCTTGAGCATCACTCCTACCCTACTGAACCGATTTCTGGGACTCCGACCATCTCAGTCCATCTTCTATTGCTACCCTCCAAGGAACCTACCTTTCGATGCCCCCTACTCTCATATTGACCTGAACACCTTATACAACTATTTCTTTAGGGAGGTCATGGACCCTGCAGGAGGGCAGTTCCACTCCACCCGACTCCCGATTCAGGACTACGCTCTCTACAGAGTAATTGTCCGTTGCATCCTTCCCTTGTCCACTAGGGACATAGCCACCATGAGACCCTTTCACACCTTTCTTCTCTATGCCCTTATCCACCATCTGGACATAGATATAGGCCTTCACCTCTTCCACTGTATCCTACATGCCTCTAGTGTATCCACTCAGGGGCGGGTCCGCACCCCCTTCTGCCACGTCATCACCTCTATCCTCCACCACCACGGCCGAAACATCGCTGACGGCGAGATTACCACGATGACCAACTTCGACGAGATAGGATATAGGAACTTTTCTTTAGCCGGTATAGATGTCTCGGGCACCGGGGTTCTGACTTGGAGACGCCGACCAGCCGCACAGGACATTGCCGACGAGGAGGTCGAGGTCGACGTTGAAGACTTAGCAGCAGAGTTAGCTCAGCCCGATCCTCCGACACTCTACGAGCGAGTATGCCTCCTCGAAACACAGGTTCAGACCCTCCGGGAGGAATCGGAGGCTTACCACCTTGAGCAGCTAGAAACTCAACAGGGCTACTATACCGAGTATATGAGTGCATTTGCAGCAGAGAGGGAGGAAAGAAACGCCCAGTATCAGGAGATGATGACCATGTTTAGATCCTGGCATCCAGGCTCACCTGATCAGCCTGGTCCCTCTTCTTAGATGACTTGGACATGTACCTATTTGACTACCCCTACTGAGTAGGGTTGACTTCTGTTGACTTGTACTAGACTTCTGCTTGAACTATGCTAATCTTAGCTTGGCTTGTTTACTTTTGACTTAATTAAGTTAGGGTTGTGCTTAGTAGAATAGAATCATTTGGTTTTTGCCTTAAAATGTTTTAAATTGATTTTAAAATGTTTTAAATTGATCTTAAAATGTCTTAATTGATTTTAAAATGTTTTTGTTAAAAATGTTACTTTGACTTTAAAAAGTTTTTTCTTCAGTTCTACAAATTTTTTTTGACTTAGTTTTATTTCAAAAAAACTACCCCCTTCAAAACTAGGGCTTTTTCGAAAATGGACTTAGCCTAGGCTCTAACCCTAGAACTGCATGCACCTATAGACTTAGAAGCCAGCATCTCACAAGCACCTAAGGATACTTTTTGATTGATAACCTAGAAAGGGTTGAGATGCTTAGGTCTTTGCCTCAATTCAAGATGCTTTAAGTCAGTGCATCGGCAGCAATTGGGGCACTAAATGAACAGCAATCAGGTTAAGTGTCAAGTTTAGACAATCTAACTTGAACAATGCACTTAACTTGACTAACCCTAGCGAAAACTACTGTTTATAATAGTTAGTAAGTAGCTAATTGGGTTAGACAGGTCCCTAAAAGATTTAACCAGACTTAGGTCCTAGCTCGATTCAGTACAGCAAATGCTTAATTTAATTATTGCAAATATCTTTTTGTGCATTTTTTGATATATGTCAAAGCGGGAGAGTTGGAAAGGAAACAGGGAACAAAAATGTTTTTCCAAAATTTCTAACTCTGAATTATTTCTAAACTTAATTTATTTGCTTAAAATCCTTTTTGCTCTGAACTGCTATTAATTTTTGCTTAAAATATTCTTTGAAAAGTTTTTTCTAAAAGTCTGAAATTTTGTTTTTTTAAGTCTGAAATTTTTTCCTAAGTCTGAAAAAGGTTTCCAAGTCTCGAATCTTTCTAAGTATGAATTTTTAAAGCTTGAATTTTTTTGTGCTTAAAAACAAGTGTTTTCAAAAAACTAAAAAAGTCTAAGTCTAAACTCAAAATTTGCTAAAATATGAAAACTTCTTCAACTTAGAACATTTTTTTTGAAAAACTCAGCCAATACTTAAAAAGTTTTTCTATAATAAAATTTTCTAAGTATTTAAACTCAAACCACCTACTTTTGAAAAATCTAGGGGGAGATTTCTTCCAGACGGAGGGAATCTAACTTAGGATTTCAATTTCAGCATTTTTTCCTTAACTTTTTGAACTAGGTTGCCATATATCGAAAAGGGGGAGATTGTTGGTGCAGAATGCACCCAAGTCAAACCTGTGTTTTGATATTGGCAAAAGGGTTCAAAAGTTAAGGGTTAGTTGTTGTCTAACAAGTTTCTTGAGTGTACAGGAAAAGCCCTAGCGAAGGAATGCTAGGCACTGGCGACGGACTGCCAGACAGGAAAAGCCCTAGCAAAGGACTGCTAGGCTCTAGCGAAGGACTGCCAGAATGGACAAGTCCTAGCGAAGGAATGTTAGGCACTGGCGAAGGGCTGCCAGAAGAAAAGACCTAGCGAAGGGCTGCTAGGCACCAAGCGAAGGGCAGCTTGGCAACTCAAGACCTGGCGAAGGACTGCCGGGCAAAAGTCCAACTGGAGGAGCCGGTTGGCCCCAGGTAAATTCTCCCGAGAGGAGTAGGTGAGGACGCGTTCCCCTTGAGGGAACATTAGGCGTCGGTTCGACCTAGGGCTCCATTTTGGAGACCAAAGTCAGAACCAAGACAGCTGAAGCTGTAGAAATTAAATTAAATATTTGTTTTATTGTGTTTTGGACTAACCCTGGAAGCAGGACCGAAGGAACGTGTGTCTGCAGCTCAGAATGCCTCAAAGGAAAGAGGCAACTGCTGACCAGGGCGCCCGGAGTGTCCCGGGCGCCCCCAAGGTGAACACAAAACACAAAGAAAGCAAATGAACCTCGACAGTACATTCTGAGGGCGCCCCCACTGTCCCGGGCGCCCCCATGGCAAACCAACTGAAGAGTTAAACTGCTGCCGCACCCAGGGCGCCCCCGCTGTCCCGGGCGCCCCCAGCCTTACCGATGAGAGCTCAGCGCTGCAGATAAGGTTTGACAGGGTCAACCAGGGCGCCCCCAGCGTCCAGGGCGCCCCAGTCAAGGCCTTATCCCGAGGATTAAGGGATAAGTCGACGACCGCGCCTCTTGTGGATCTGCTGCCACGTGGGGGGGCGCCCCCGTCGACCAGGGCGCCCCCAGGCACTATAAAAAGGGCCTCGACCCTCCTCTTCAGGACACCGCTTTCATTCAACACATCCAAACTCTCTGATGACCGCGCTCTGCTCCAGGAACTTCCCGACTCAAGTCCGAAGCGTCGTCGACCTCCCGCTGCACCGAAACTCGAGCCTACCCCGGGAGTTGGTAAATACAGAAGTGTAATCTTTCTTATTGCAATGTGTATTTCTCTTCTGTACTCATTCTACGCATTATAGAATTGCCCAAAGTAAAAGGTCAACGACCGTGGGCCTTGGAGTATAAGTCGACCCAGGCTCCGAACCAAGTAAAACGACCTTGTTAGCGTTGTGTTGCTTTGTCTCTATTTCCACCGCGCACTTACTCTTTTTATTTAATCCGAACGATTTGCGACATTCACCCCCCCCCCTCTCTCGCATTTCTCGATCCAACAATAACATGGTGTGTGGTGATACATAGAAGATCATGTTATCAGTCCCTTGCAGAGTATAAGTAGAGGCTCACAACCAAGATGGATTTGGATAAATCATTGGGATGGTTGTAGTGTAATTAGGTGTGGTTTGTCTTAACCATAGAATTACACTAGTGCGCTTTGTATGTATTGAGCAGGACCAAAATAGAGGTGATCCAATTTATACTGACTTTATAATTAGATCAGACCTCGGTGATATTATGGAGTACGTGCTCTAAATCCTGATATAATAATGGGCACATGTACTTAATTATTGTTTCTTTGATTTACCAATGGGCGAGATTTATTCTGCTAAATCGATAGGCTCGGTAAGTTAGGAAATAATATTATTTACATAGTGTGTCGTTGATTATAGACGGAGTCCATGTCCTGGTGGGTCGGGATGATGATACCCCCTTGATGAGCTCATAAGGTTTATCATGTTAAATCTTGCAAGTGGACTATGGTCCAACATGATGATAAGGATGAGCGGTACTAGTCAAGGAGTTAGAGGTTGATTAATTAAAATTGTCTATAATTTAAATTAATCAATGGGCATTCAATATCTTAAACACGGGGAGATGGATGTACTCATAATAGGTGGAGCCCATATGAAAACATGAGGGTTGGTGAGGAAGTTCAATGAGGATCCTTTAGTGGAATGGATCTCCATTAATGGATCGGATTTGGATCCATTAGCGGGCCAAGACCCAACTCCTCCTCATGGTCCCTATCATAACCCTATATATACCCCATAGGAGTCATGAAACCATGGCTAATGATTTGATCATCCAACAACACAACCCAAAACCCTAACCCTCTCCCATATCCTCTCTCCCAGGGCAAAACTTGCGCCAGGCAAGAGAAGGAGGAAAGGTAGGAGTTCTCTTCTCATCTTTCTTCAACACATCCTCCTCTTGGGCATGAAGTTTCTGCAGGACGAGGAGGAGCATCTCGGTGCTTAGCAAGGAGTATGATAGGGGGAGAAGGGCTGCTGGCGGTGATCTTTTTGGGGATTTGTGGCACCGGCTATGAGGAGGAGAAGGGAGCTTCTCTTCTTCTTCTACCTCTCTGGTTTTCTGCTTCACATCAGCCTCTCTGGCGTGTGTAAGCTGGGAGCAAGGTGAAGATGCAGTCGATGGTCGGAAAATAGGAATCTTCATCCTTGTTGGCGCCGGCGGTGAAGAAGAAGAGAGCTAAGGTTTCGGCGGGTTTGTGCAGAAGGAGAAGAGATCTTTTCTCTCTTCTTCTTCCACTTCTTCATCTTCCTATTCATCCTCACCTCAGTTCTCTTGCGGTCGGTGATCCTCGGGCTTGGTGCGGCTGGCGGCACAAGTGGAGGTGACGGTGGTGGTCGGCAGAACAACCCTAGGGTTTAGGGTTTTTTATTGGCACGTGGAAGAGGGTCGCATAACGGGTCGCATAATATATTATGCGAGGTCCAGAACATCTCTATTCATATGGAGTTTTCAGAAATCCAGATATGGGAGGTCCATCAGTGGGTTTTGGTCAAAACCCACTAATATTTCTAAACTACTCCTATTTCATTAGTGATATCTAATATATAGATGTTTGGACACCTAAAACATCATCTCCTAACTCTACCCTCTCTATTCATATGGAGTTTTCAGAAATCCAGATATGATAGGTCCATCAGTGGGTTTTGATCAAAACCCACTGATATTTCTAAACTACTCTTATTGCATTGGTGATATAGAGTGTATAGATGTTTGGACACCTAAAATATCTTCTCCTAGGTCAATCATGTCTATTCATATAGGGATTTCAGAAATCCAGATATGGGAGGTCTATCAGTGGGTTTTGGTCAAAACCCACCGATGTTCTCATACTGTATCAGTTGGCACAGAACGATACAATAATAATGTAGAATCATAGCTCGTTTTAATAAATCATCCTTATATCTTTAATTTTGCTGATCAATATATATTATTATGTCTATTAATTATTTTTTTATATTTATTAATTTTATATAATCGTGTAGGGCCTGAAATCCTACTCAGGGCCTGAAATCAATATTTCAGGCCCTGAAGTTATTTTTTTATATATAAGAATATATATATATATATATACATATAAAAGTTGGTTTTTAATATAATCTGTAACGCCCGCCCTTTTCCCACACCTCGTGGTGTGGCGAGATAGGCGTCGTTACGCTAAACATACATGTGCATAAAAATATCTTAATACAGCGGAATGATTTTTTTTCTAAACATGCTTTTAACCATGTAACTAAACACATGGAACATCTATACATGGCATCATATCATAACTTAACCATTCCATAGCTTATTCATAAACGTAGCATCATGAGTCTTAAGTCACTCATTTGTCATAGTCATAAATCATAGCATAAAATTTAAGAAAACATTTTCACACCCAAGACATGCATTATGTGAGAATATAAGAATCTTTTGCCAAGTCACTGCTACACACACACACATGCTTCTGCCTCTCCTACGGCTTCCCTTAATAGCTTCTTGCTTGATCTGCGGTACAAGGAAAATAAAATTATAAGCACATAGGCTTAGTAAAACCCTTTCCTACTCTCTAAAACCATACGTCACTTAAGCGTAAACATATCAAGTATCTGACATAGCGTAACTTCGAACATAAACATAAGCATAGTCATGGCATAAGTCATAAGCATATGAACAATTCGCATAGCATGATTCCTAACATCACCATAGGTCTACAACCTACTTAGCATGGCATAAATCTTAACATACATGAACATGAAACATACATACGTGAACATGAAGCATATCTATACATGACATAATTCTTAGCATACATGAACATACGGCATACTTAGACATGACATAATTCTTAGCATACATGAACATAAGACATACTTAGACATGACATAATTCTTAGCATACATGAACATAAGGCATACTTAGACATGACATAATTCTTAGCATACATGAACATAAGGCATAAGATATGAGCATAAATACAAACATAAAATATACTTACCCTGGCGCGATGCATAACATGGATGTATGAATGAGTCAAATGCATGTACTACATAAGGATGTTTAATTTTTAAAATCATACTTTTAAATGCTTAACATAAACATAACATCATTGGGGGTCCTCGGCTTGTACCACATACATACATCATAAGCGCGCATCCCTAAGTAAATATGAGGTAGCTAGCCTCAACCTACTAGGGTAAGGACAGCATAGTCGGTAGTCCTAGAACCGGGGCGTTCTTAAGGTGCCCATCCCTGTTGCACAGCTTCGGTAGTGCCAGAACCGTGGACAGCTTCGGTAGTCCAGAACCGGGGCGTTCTTAAGGTACCCATCCCTTGGACCCTTACTTCGGTCCGGTACAAGCCTCATTCATAAAAATAAATATGCATGCTTCATCATTCATACTTGTCATTCATACTTATCATTCATACTTATTTCATATCATCGTCATGCCTTCATCATTCATACTTATCATTCATACTTAAGGCATAACCATCATCTTCATTCATACTTATCATTCTTTATTCACATAATAGGACATACATGCATAATCATGTTTTTAGCCATAAACATTATCTTGGTTCGTAAAACTTGCATGATCACAATACATAAATAAACATGTACTTCATACATGATACATTTCATCTAGCATACATAATCCCAGTATTCATCAATAAGCATGGATGGTAAGCTACATATAAACATGACACATACTACTAGGGTTCATGGCATTTACCTTAAAACATGCATGTACTTTCATAAACCATAAATCTATTATAAACATTTATCATTATACATACATCATTCCGTCTATCATAACTTACATCCTACATCAATTTCATATATTCATGGTATATGATCTAATTGTTCATGAGTAAAGCATCACTTAAGATCTAACATTCAAAACCATATTATTCCACACATAAATTAAGATTTTTGTAACATAAAGATCCTTACTTCATGCTTAACTACTTACTAGCATCATGGTAACTTAGAAACATGCATCCTTGAGACCTTAACCCAATCCAAACCCTAGGTTTGGGTCTTGGCCGAAACTTGAAGGAGATCTAAATTCATAGAAAATTTGCCTAGGTTAAGATTAACATCCTATACCTTGCATATCATGCCATGGAAGACCAATTTAACCCTTGATTGGACTTAACACTAAGCCTTAGCCCTAGTACATGACTTGGCCGAAACCTATAAGGGTAGCAAGCCCATAGAAAATTCATACAAATCACTACTTTCATCCATACTATATCATAGCAAGACATACTAAGCATGCTTGGAGCATTGAAGATTAAATCTAACCCTAATCTTGAAGGTGGCCGAAACCCTAAGGGGTTCTTAGGGTGCCATAAAACTTCAAACATCATGCTTTTATACTTCACCTATCATAGGTAACCATTTACAAATATAAATCAAATCTTTAACATGATTTCTAGCCCAAGACATGCCTTGGCCGAAACCTTCATGAGCCCTTTTCATGGATTTTTTTCCAACATATCATGCCAATAAGACTTAGATCATGACAAATAACTTTGAAAGCTATCATACCACAGGTGAGAGGGTTTTACCTTGGGTTGTCTTTGATTTTTAGACCTTAAAAGAAGGAGAATGGAAATCCCTTTGCCACTTGAACCCTTCTTGCCCTTGTAACCTTGGAAGAGAACCTAGATCTTCCAAATAGAGTCCTTGGTGGAACTTTTCTTAAGGGGGAGAACACCTTGAGTTTTCGGCCAAAGCAAGGAGGAAGAAGAAATGAAGAGGAGAAGGGAAGTTGTAACTTCCTTTCCATATTTATATCACTTTAAAAGGGGTAAATGAAGAGTCATGGTGTCTCTTCCCTTGATGACTCTTCATTTCCTACACCTTAACTAATATCTACTTCATTCCCTCATAGCACTCCCTTGCTAGGTGAATTGGTTAGTGCATACTTGGTTGTACAAGAGGTCCAAGGTTCAATCCTTGGTGCATGCACTAATTTTTCTATTTTATTTTTAATTTATTCCCTATTATTTCGAAAATTCCTTAAAAATTCCCCCATAATTATGTTAATATTTCCCATTAAAATCCATCTATTTTTATATTAAGTTTTACCTAAAATCCACCCATGATAATGGCACTAGAAAGCCCATATAAGGCCCCTTAGTACTTAGTTTCTCAATTTAAATGAGAGAACCATGGGTTTCTCGGCTAAGGTTCGTATTAATATTTCTAGATCCTTTGGAAAATTATCTAGACATGCTTAATATTTTAAAGAAAATATTAAGAGAATTTTCCGGGTCGTTACAATCCCCCATACCTCTTGAAAGTTCGTCCTCGAACTTAGAATAGCTCCGGGTACTTGTGTCTCATCTCGTCCTCGCGTTCCCAGGTAGCCTCCTCGAACTGTTGACTTTGCCATAGGACCTTGACTAAGGGCACCTCCTTGTTCCTTAGCTTCTTGACCTCCCGATCTAAGATCTGGATAGGTTGGCTTTCATAACTTAGGTCCTCCTGAACTGGTACCGACTGTGGCTCAATCACTTGGTCCATGTTTGGAAGACACTTCTTAAGTATTGACACATGGAACACATTATGAATAGCTGACATTTCCTGAGGCAGCTGCAGTTCGTACGCCACCTTGCCAACTCTTTTCAGTACCAGGTACGGTCCCACATATCGCGGACTCAATTTCCCTTTCTTCCCGAATCTCGTTATCCCTTTCATCGGAGCCACTTTAAGGAATACCAGGTCCCCAATATTGAATTCCAGTGGCCTACGCCGGGCATCTGCATAACTTTTCTGTCGACTCTGCGCAGCTTCTATCCGTCGTCGAATGGTCTGTATAGCTTGGGTGGTGTCGTTGATGAGATCTGTCGTAAGCCCCATTGCCTTCTTCTCACCACCTTCGTACCAACAGATTGGAGACCCACATCTCCTACCGTACAGAGCTTCATAAGGTGTCATGCCGATAGTAGCTTGGTAGCTATTATTGTAGGCAAATTCTGCCAAACATAGATATCGGCACCAGCTCCCTTTGAAATCCAGAGCACAAGCCCGTAACATGTCTTCCAGCACTTGATTCACCCGTTCAGTTTGCCCGTCAGTCTGAGGATGAAAAGCTGTACTGAATCGTAACTTGGTGCCGAGGGACTTCTGGACACACTCCCAGAAATGTGAAGTGAACCGACCATCCCTATCTGAGATGATGGTCTTGGGAACTCCATGAAGTCTGATTATCTCCTTAGCATATAACTGAGCCAGTTGCTCAATCGAATAAGTCATCTTGATAGCTAAGAAGTGAGCAGACTTCGTCAACCTGTCCACAACCACCCATACCGCATCATATCCATTTGTAGTCTTGGGAAGTCCCGAAATAAAATCCATAAAGATATCTTCCCATTTCCATTCCGGAATCGGAAGTGGCTGCAGAACTCCTCCGGGCCGCTGGTGTTCTGCCTTCACTTGTTGGCAGGTCAGGCAAGTGCCAACATGCTGAGCCACATCCCTCTTCATACCGGACCACCAGAATTTCTCTTTTAGATCTTGATACATCTTGGTGGATCCTGGATGCATTGAATAAGGGGTTTCATGAGCTTCGACTAATATCGCTCTCCGTAGCTCCGGATCATTAGGAATACATAGTCGATCCCTAAGATAGAGTACTCCCCCGTTGGCGATACGAAAACCATCGCCCCTTCCTTCTAGGATCTCTTGTTTGATTCTTTGAAGGCTAGGATCACCATCTTGTTTATCCAATATGTCCTCATTAACTTTATGATATCATTACATGCATACATCATAATTATATGCTTATTGTATCTATGGATAAACCCAATAATAATATGCTTTCGAACTATTAATTCTCAATTCGAATTACGAATTATATTCGTCTATATTTATAGGGTAGGCGAGATCTTATTATATTACCCAAAAATTTATTTATCACATCTTATAAGTCTATATACAAAACTATCCGAACTCAGTGGGCTAAACGGGCGGCCATCGTGCCCATAATGAAGAATACCATAGCGGTGACTATCACCCCTTCGTCCATCCCCCCTTGGCCTGCCTCAGGATTTTCTACTGTTTCCATCGGATCCTCTTCTTCTATCTCGGGGACCTCCTCAGCTACCCCAGGATCTCCCTCAAGCATCCTGGGGTCTTCCTCAAACATCTCTCCCTCAGGCATCTCGGGGTCTTCCTCAAACATTTCTTCCTCAGGCATCTCGGGGTCCTCCTCGAATGGCTCGGAATCCTCCTCGTACATCTCGGGATCCTCCTCTAACGGCTCGGGATCCTCCTCGTGCATCTCGGGCTCCCCCTCCGAGTCCCCCAGATCTTCCGGGAACTCATGGCGGAGAAGCTGCTTACATAATTCCGTATATGAGATACGGCATCCGTGTTGCCCCCAGATCTGATGAGCAACCTCTCTCGCCCGATTGGGTAATGAGCGAAGTAGAGCTCCGATCCTATGATCATCCATAACTGGAAACCCTTCCTGCTCAAGTTTCCAGAATAGCCGATCCAAAAACCCCATGTTGCCTTGAACTCCACGGGTCGGACTGTACTCAACCGCCTCTATCCGTTCCATCAACTCGCAGCACCTCTCAGTGTAGTTCTCATGCAACATCTGGAATTGAAAAAAATGACATAGTTAGTACCAAACCGACCAAGCCAGTACAAAACCATTTCCTTTTCAATTCGCAAATATATACAGAGAAAAACACACACACGATCGGTTTAGTCTACCCTAGTGATTAAAATATGTAACCACCTTCCTACCCCAAATTCTAAATTATTTAATTTTTCATAAATAAAACAAAGAAAATATCGTTCGTATTCACATATCTTACGAGTACTTGCCATTATCTATCATAAGACATCATTCATACATGCATATTCTAGTACATAACATATCGTAAGAGTGCTTATTATCATGACATATACCGAAAGGTACTTACTTGGAAGCGGCGGGAAGGAGGCTTGATGTGTGTGTAGTGAGATGGCAATGGCTCTGATACCAACCTGTAACGCCCGCCCTTTTCCCACACCTCGTGGTGTGGCGAGATAGGCGTCGTTACGCTAAACATACATGTGCATAAAAACATCTTAATGCAGCGGAATCATTTTTTTTCTAAACATGTTTTTAACCATGCAACTAAACACATGGAACATCTATACATGACATCATATCATAACTTAACCATTCTATAGCTTATTCATAAACGTAGCATCATGAGTCTTAAGTCACTCATTTGTCATAGTCATAAATCATAGCATAAAATTTAAGAAAACATTTTCACACCCAAGACATACATTATGTGAGAATATAAGAATCTTTTGCCAAGTCACTGCTACACACACACACATGCTTCTGCCCCTCCTGCAGCTTCCCTTAATAGCTTCTTGCTTGATCTGCGGTACAAGGAAAATAAAACTATAAGCACATAGGCTTAGTAAAACCCTTTCCTACTCACTAAAATCATACGTCACTTAAGCGTAAACATATCAAGTATTTGACATAACGTAACTTCGAACATAAACATAAGCATAGTCATGGCATAAGTCATAAGCATATGAACAATTCGCATAGCATGATTCCTAACATCACCATAGGTCTACAACCTACTTAGCATGACATAAATCTTAACATACATGAACTTGAAACATACATACGTGAACATGAAGCATATCTATACATGACATAATTCTTAGCATACATGAACATAAGGCATACTTAGACATGACATAATTCTTAGCATACATGAACATAAGGCATACTTAGACATGACATAATTCTTAGCATACATGAACATAAGGCATAAGATATGAGCATAAACACAAACATAAAATATACTTACCCTGGCGCGATGCATAACATAGATGTATGAATGAGTCAAATGCATGTACTACATAAGGATGCTTAATTTTTAAAATCATACTTTTAAATGCTTAACATAAACATAACATCATTGGGGGTCCCCGGCTTGTACCACATACATACATCATAAGCGCGCATCCCTAAGTAAATATGAGGTAGCTAGCCTCAACCTACTAGGGTAAGGACAGCATAGTCGGTAGTCCTAGAACTGGGGCGTTCTTAAGGTGCCCATCCTTGTTGCACAGCTTCGGTAGTGCCAGAACCGTGGACAACTTCGGTAGTCCAGAACCGGAGCGTTCTTAAGGTACCCATCCCTTGGACCCTTACTTCGGTCCGGTACAAGCCTCATTCATAAAAATAAATATGCATGCTTCATCATTCATACTTGTCATTCATATTTATCATTTATACTTATTTCATATCATCGTCATGCCTTCATCATTCATACTTATCATTCATACTTAAGGCATAACCATCATCTTCATTCATACTTATCATTCTTTATTCACATAATAGGACATACATGCATAATCATGTTTTTAGCCATAAACATTATCTTGGTTCGTAAAACTTGCATGATCACAATACATAAATAAACATGTACTTCATACATGATACATTTCATCTAGCATACATAATCCCAGTATTCATCAATAAGCATGGATGGTAAGCTACATATAAACATGACACATACTACTAGGGTTCATGGCATTTACCTTAAAACATGCATGTACTTTCATAAACCATAAATCTATTATAAACATTTATCATTATACATACATCATTCCGTCTATCATAACTTACATCCTACATCAATTTCATATATTCATGATATATGATCTAATTGTTCATGAGTAAAGCATCACTTAAGATCTAACATTCAAACCATATTATTCCACACATAAATTAAGATTTTTGTAACATAAATATCCTTACTTCATGCATAACTACTTACTAGCATCATGGTAACTTAGAAACATGCATCCTTGAGACCTTAACCCAATCCAAACCCTAGGTATGGGTCTTGGCCGAAACTTAAAGGAGATCTAAATTCATAGAAAATTTGCCTAGGTTAAGATTAACATCCTATACCTTGCATATCATGCCATGGAAGACCAATTTAACCCTTGATTGGACTTAACACTAAGCCTTAGCCCTAGTACATGACTTGGCCGAAACCTATAAGGGTAACAAGCCCATAGAAAATTCATACAAATCACTACTTTCATCCATACTATATCATAGCAAGACATACTAAGTATGCTTGGAGCATTGAAGATTAAATCTAACCCTAATCTTGAAGGTGGCCAAACCTAAGGGGTTCTTAGGGTGCCATAAAACTTCAAACATCATGCTTTTAAATTTCACCTATCATAGGTAACCATTACAAATATAAATCAAATCTTTAACATGATTTCTAGCCCAAGACATGCCTTGGCCGAAACCTTCATGAGCCCTTTTCATGGATTTTTTTCCAACATATCATGCCAATAAGACTTAGATCATGACAAATAACTTTGAAAGCTATCATACCACAGGTGAGAGGGTTTTACCTTGGGTTGTCTTTGATTTTTAGACCTTAAAAGAAGGAGAATGGAAATCCGTTTGCCACTTGAACCCTTCTTGCCCTTGTAACCTTGGAAGAGAACCTAGATCTTCCAAATAGAGTCCTTGGTGGAACTTTTCTTAAGGGGGAGAACACCTTGAGTTTTCGGCCAAAGCAAGGAGGAAGAAGAAATGAAGAGGAGAAGGGAAGTTGTAACTTCCTTTCCATATTTATATCACTTTAAAAGGGGTAAATGAAGAGTCATGGTGTCTCTTCCCTTGATGACTCTTCATTTCCTACACCTTAACTAATATTCACTTCATTCCCTCATAGCACTCCCTTGCTAGGTGAATTGGTTAGTGCATGCTTGGTTGTACAAGAGGTCCAAGGTTTAATCCTTGGTGCATGCACTAATTTTTCTATTTTATTTTTAATTTATTTCCTATTATTTCGAAAATTCCTTAAAAATTCCCCCATAATTATGTTAATATTTCTCATTAAAATCCATCTATTTTTATATTAAGTTTTACCTAAAATCCACCCATGATAATGGCACTAGAAAGCCCATATAAGGCCCCTTAGTACTTAGTTTCTCAATTTAAATGAGAGAACCATGAGTTTCTCGGCTAAGGTTCGTATTAATATTTCTAGATCCTTTGGAAAATTATCTAGATATGCTTAATATTTTAAAGAAAATATTAAGAGAATTTTTCGGGTCGTTACATAATCCACGTTTTATATTAATTATAATGTCTCAAGTAAGGTAGTATTTCTCAGTGATTTTTATTGTGATTTCAAAAATATGAAAAGATGTTTCTTTATGTTTCAGGCCTACGTAAAAAACCCTATTATAACACATGATTTCAGGCCGACGTAGGGCCTGAAATCTTTTGTTTCAGGCCCACGCTGGGCCTGAAATATTTCTATTTCAGGCCCTAAAGTTGCTTTTTTTATATATATAAGAATCGATATATATATATATATATAAGTTCGTTTTTAATATAATGTATGTTTTATATTAATTAGAATATCTCACGTAAGGTAGTCTTTCTCAGTGATTTTTATTGTGATTTCAAAAATATAAAGAGATGTTTCTTTATGTTTCAGGCCTACGTAAAAATCCTATCATAACACATGATTTCAGACCGATACAGAACCTGAAATCTTTTGTTTCAGGCCCACACTGGGCTGAAATATTTCTATTTCAGGCCCACGCTGGGCCTGAAATCTTTTATTTTAGGGTCACGCTGGGCCTGAAATCTTTTGATTAAAATTTCAGGTCTACGCTTAGTCTGAAATAAAAAGATTTCAGACTTTTTAAATTTTAAGTCTTTGTTATATATTAATATATTTATTAAATATTATTTAATATATTAATTTATATTAATCAAATATAAAATTTCATCACTTTAGTTTTTTAAAATCAGTTGGAAGAGAACTTTCTGTTAATGAAAATAATTTTTTTCTTTCTTTACCTTACGTTTTTTAACCGATTTCTAAATATATTATTTTAAAATATCAAATCTGAAAAAGCAGATTTCATTGTCTGGGGATTTGTTACTGAGAAAGAGAAAGAGAAAGACATGCAGTATTTGACAGGAGGGGTATTAGAGGAAGTTCACTAAAATAGGTGTGCCCTTTGGTAACAATGAAACCATGGTACGTCTTTTGGTAAATACCAATTATTGAATACGCCTTTTGGTAAATTGCCGTATATTAAATGAAGTTTGTTTCGAGATTTATATTTATTACTATATATAATCCCTAACTGTCCCATCTTAGACCCAAAACATACTATTGAAAATCTTTTTGGAGGTTACGAAAATTTTAATCAACTATTGATAAATCGTCAATTTATAATTATAATATTTATAAAATCATAGCTATAATAATAATAATAATAATAATAATACATGAACATGTGTGTAATGTGTCATTAATTCAAATAAAGATAGCAATTTCATCCGAATCGATAGAGAATTTGATATCTAATCCAAATGAAAGAGGATACATAGAGACTATTGATACTTAACATCCTATTCAAATACTCGATTATATAATATATATTAAAAAAAATTTCTCAAACTCCGTTAATTATTTTTACTGAGATTAGTAGACTATTAGATGTTTAATTCATTTGTTAATTATATATTTTTAATATGATATTAATTTTAATATGCTCTTCTTGGACGATAATAGTTGAATGTATAAAAGAAAAAATTATTAGTATAAAAAATATCTGATTATTTAGAAGATGAATATATAATCCGGTTCGAATCTAATCATTATCATCCCTGAATCTAAACAATGTTTGCTTGCATAGGAGAGTGAATGACGTGACAATTATTATATACACATCCGATCGCCGATCGGACACCACCGGCGGCCTCTGATCACCGTCCCGAATCAAACTATATCCTAAGAAGATCGGTGAACTCATCGGGAATCGCCGCAATTATGATCTCGTCACATTCACCGTCAATCTGGCGAGATCTTAATTACCGGCGACCCTGCCAGGTTCACCATCCCCCAAGACATAGTTTGATTCGGGACGACAATCAAAGGTCATCGGTGGTGTCCGATCGACGATCGAACATGTACACATTAGTTACACGTCATTCACTCTCTCATTCACTCTCCCAAATTCACTCTCTCAATCATTACTCTAAATATTATATGAGAAATGGGTGGGCTGTGACCCATATATCATCCATTGTTCCCCACAAATTGAAAGAAAGGCCCCATAATCAATTGGCTCAATAAAAGCCCAACTTATAGGAGAAAGAGGATAATGGCGATCCCTCTGAGCGTCGACCCTTGTATTGCGTCTCTGCTGCTCCCTCAAGCTCCTCCACCCAATCCTCCCGTCCACGGCGCAGTCTCACCCTGGTGCTCCGCTCTCAGAAAAAAGTACGCTCTCTTCCTTCTCAAGTTCCGTAATTTCCGCATTTGCGCCGTTCGGGATGGATTCGCCAAGGTCTCGCGAGCCCTAACGAAGGATAGCGAAGCAACGAAGCCTCTGGTGAGGATCACCGCGGTGGTTGGCGCCGGAAGCGTTAGCCCGCTCAAGGGAACGCCTTGGGAGCAGGTCATGCGGCACACGGTGAGTCGATCCAGGATCCATGCTAGCTATTATTCCCTCCCTTTCAAATCTTTATTTCCTCTGGCGGAGGTAACGGATGATTGCGAAGCTGTAGCGGTAATTGGATCGCTTTCTTTTAAGATCATTCTTCGTTTCCTCTGTTGAGTCTGCTTGCAGGAAACTCGGCTGAAGTGGGTGGATGAAGCAATCGAAATGACCGTCTTCAGCGACAAGGCCACGCGCTCTAATGATTCTTGCAATGAACAGCTCGCGAAGGACATGTTACGTTCGGATATCTTGGTTAATGTTGCAGTGTATGATCCAGAATCTGTGGAATGGCTTCAGAAAAACAGTAATAGCGTTCCGAACATCATATGCTTTGAATCTTCGACAAATCTAACCAACAAGCTTGGCGGATTACGTATCACAAACAAAGAAAGAAACTTCTTCAACGGCTTAAACCGTGAAGCAACAGAAGTTCTCGAGACTGCATCAAATGCTTGGGAGAGACATAATTCAGATGACATTAGGTTTTGCCTCCTTGTCATCATCAACTCCTACATAAGACCCATTCCCATACTGAAAAATCTGAGGGCCAAGGGGCTCTCCACCTTCAACTGCATGCTGACAAACTGTGGATTGCAGGTGCTGAACTGCTTATTGGATCCTAACTGCAGAAAAGCTATTCAGTGTTTGAACAGTTGTTCGCCGATTGATCAAGTTTGCAACTATCGCTGCATTGCATCCTACGAGAGCCCATACCTCGAGGCATTTTCACTGTGCGTGCTGCAAAAGAACAACTGTCTTGAGTTGAATGCAGTGATCCCCACCAAGCCTGTTGTCTCTCCATTGACCATGTTCCGGGGAGAGCTGTTGAGCCATGAACTTGCAGAAGATCTCTTCGTCGGCTGGTTGGGCAAGTTCGAATGGAGCTGGCGAGTCATAGCTGGCCAGAATCCTGCATATGATCATTTTCCTTGTCAGTATCAGCTGTTCTACAGGGGAAGGGCTCGAGGATCATTTTGGTATGAACCTGTGTTTCAAGTTCGAACTCTTGGAGGTGACTTAATCTGGAGGAGGAGGAGGTATCGCGTCCGAAGAGCAAGCATTCCTGGCACATTCTACTTCAGTGTTCTTGATAATGGGGTGGTTTCTGAGGAATATTGGACAGTTGTAGATGTTTGTGAGGATCTCAGTTGGGGTCTGTTTCATTACAGTGGGGCAGCTCGGGCCGCAGGATTGTCATATACCGGGGCGGTGCTGGTCAGTCCAGACGGATATTATGAGCCAGAGTTGGGAGGGCGTCGACTTAAGTCGGCATTGGAGAAATGCAGCATCATGGAGTGGGAGCTGCACATTGTAGATAACTGTTCCTGCACAAACCCTCCGCTGGAAATTCCACAGGGTTCACGCCTGCACTCGAACATTATACTTAATACGAAGGATCAAAGATGGGAGTCTGAGCAGATTGGAGAAGCTATCATGTAGAATAATCTGGAAGATTTAGTTTTAACTTCCAGTCGGACACTGGTTAATGTTACAGAGAACGACAAGGGGCTGAATATTTTGCTGCATGTTATAAAATTGGCAGACATGATAAATATAAAACCTCACTTGCACAATATTTCCAGTAAGAGCTGCTTTTGGTGGATGAGTAAAGGGTTTGGATGACTAAAAGTCTAACTAACTAAACCTTCACAATTTGTATGCATTATACAGTGTCATCTTTTGTGTTCGTACCAATATAGATGTTAAATCCGACATTTTTATTCCGCTCCGGAAAGTTTTCGGAAAAAGAGCCTAGGGTTCCGGGCCCTTAGACGAAGTTTTGGGAGTCAAATGGATTAAAATGAAAGTGTGAGGGGTTAAATGTAAGATTCCTAGTGTGTAACGGTGGCTGCGAGATTTTAAGCGATTAGAGGGGTTTTTTTGTAAAAATCTCATTCACTTAATCCCCTCACTATTCCTCTCGTTGCACTGCCCTAGACCGAAGCCGACCCACCCTCTGCCTTTGCATTCTCCACTCCATCCAAACCCGAGCTCATTCCTTTTCCCTCTGCGAGCGGTCGACGAAGATCCTTCACCTCCACGCGAAGCCGGCAAGCTCAAGGCCGACGATATTCCTTCCTGCGTATCTACTCCGCCCGACCCCTCTCGTTGGATCTAGGGCATATGGCTGAAGCTGGCGATTGAGCGTCGTCTTCCTCCTAGATCGGGTAAGTACTTGATCTGTAGTTTTAGGGTTAAGTGATCCGTGGGGGAGTGTAATCGTTGGATTTTTGGCAGATTTGAAAAGGAAGCGCGAGAGTTGGGTTTTTCTTCAAGTCTGGACTGAACCACGCATAGGAATGGCGATCACCAGCTGCGTTCCCTTCTCAGTAGCTAATCGCCAGTTGGGATCTGTGGTGCCGGTTGGAACCCCAGGTTGATCTTCCCTTACCTCGAGTTCTTGGAAGCAGATCCAGGGGAGCACGATCTTGGGAAGAACTCCTTGTTGTTGGCTCAGAATAGTTTGGGATTTGAGAAGAGGAATTGAACGATTGTTTGTGTCGAATTCCGAATCTGATGTAGGAGAATTGCTCCCAATCTGGATTTGGTTTATGGGATGGTTGTGTTGTTCGTTTCCGGTAAACACAGAATAAATCCACAGTTTTCAGTTCAGAATCTTTGGTTCATTTCCACAACTAAGTATTTATTTTGTTTTTGTTTCCAGATGTGATCTCAGGGTCTTGAGTCTGGGTCTTTGATGATAGTAAGGTGGATCCTGCAAGATCAGTAGGTGGAAATTGGTTTTGGAGCTTGCTGTGTCAGGCAGAATTCAGGTAAGGGTTTTTGTTAGCCAATTCGATTTGGATATAGAAAAAAATGATGAACCAGGCAGCAGACAAATTGAACCTGGGATGACTGGCCCGGCCCCACGGAAGTTTTCCACCGGTCACCATCGATTTGGATATAGAGTTTGTATAGTGAATTGTTTGGTTGAGATCATGATCTGTTCTACTATGAGGATCGTGGTGGAATTGTTCGTTTTATGTTCTGTTATGTTGTGTAGTTTAATTTGGACCAATTGGAAGGGGTTTAGGTTTTGTTGGAAACTGAGCTAGACTAGAAACGAAGAGATAATACGCAACTCAAATCATTTAATTGCATGGTTAATTAAATGATTATGAGATTATGAATAGACCTAATCTTAACTAAGTGAGGTAATTAAGAATCGATCAGTTAATTAGATAAAATTAACTGAAAAAGAGATGATTTGGTTTACCCTGGTTTGGTTTAGGGATTTATTAGCTAGCTATCATATCTGTGTAATAACTAATTAAATATGCCCTTGATACAGGGGCTCGATTTGGATTTTTGGCGGGTGGTTCTTTCTGCTTGATATGTACTTCACTTATTTGGAGGCGGGTACTTCTTGCTTATATCAGTAGTTCCACTTTATCTTCTATGCATGGCTATTTTGTTATTATTGTAGTAGGCTGATATTTACCTTTATTTGCTACCATTTTGCTATCCTGCTTCATACTTATGTCTGCCCTTGGATATGATCTAAATTTCTTTTCTATACAATCTTGTGTTTTGTTATCTGATTCTGTATAGCATTGGTATGGAATGAGTATGTAGATATAGCATAGCTCACCATTGTATGGTTGCATTGATTGATTCTAGTCATACTTGCACGTGTGTCTGGATATAGGTTAATCGGGTTATGATACATGTTTACGACATGCGCATGATAGGTTGAGTTATGTGTTGATGACCTGGTAGGGGTTGCATGAGTTAGAGACATGCACCATACCTGCACTGTTACATGCTAGCGATCAGCGACTCCCTTGTGGTTGAGCCTATTATCTTTCGGCACATGATATGCACATCGACCACTCATGGGTCAATGGATATTGTTGGGTGTATGCATTTGCTCTGTACTGCTCCGCTCGACCGCTCATGAGTAGTGGTTTCGGAGCGTGGTAGCAGGCAAAGATCCCTTCTCTTCCCATAAACCAGAAAAGATAAGAGAGATATCTCTCCCATATATATATGGGGTGGAGTGTTTACTCCACCAGCATCCTATCCACTCGGTCACTTAGGAGCAGTGATAGCAGAGTGCAGACAGTGTCACACCTCTACCCACTCGGATGACAAATTATCGCATGTCTTAGTGGCTTTACTGGTGTTAGGGGTGATTGATGATCCCAAAAATATAGCTGTCACGAATGTGGGCCTATCAAATTTAGAAATTTATAAAGCTGAAAACCCTTTGGCTAACAAAGATTAAAATGTAGTAGAGGGGCCTCATGTCGTATTTTTCCAAGGACTAGTTGAATGAATGTTTAATTCGAGTTTGCAGGTTCATTTGTCGTTTGATGTTTGAGTTTTCTAATGAAATGGGGGGTTTTTTCAATAAGAGAATGGCAATATGAAATAAACTGGATTGAACTCAACTAAAGCATGGAAACAGGAAGTTGCAAGAACTAGACTTAACCTAGTGGAAGAACTACAAATGACTGAATTGAAACTTAAAGAACTAATCGCAGGTAATAAATTGCAGGAAGTTAATTACAAAGAAATTAATTGCAGATTAAAGAAAGCTAGAATGAAACTTGTCTTAAGCACATGGCTTGAAGTGTAATGGAAACAATTATGACAACTTGAAGAAAACAAATGCTTGGAACAAAATTATCCTAAATTAAGACATCAAATTAATTCATCTCAAAACCTCCCTTCGCCGTCACACGAAGGATGAGCTATGAACCCCCTAGCTCAAAGGTCAACGAAGAAGAAGACTTTCCTAGCTCAGTTTCGGTTCTGCTGTTTTGCCCTTCCTGATCGGTCAACCCGACCGATCAGGCCTTCCTCTAATCGGCCACGGGACCGATGAGAGTCCTCCCTGTCCGATCAACCCGATCGGACAGTAACTGAAAGTGATTCCCGAACTCTCCCTTCTCGATTGGCTGATTTGCGATCGACCTCGGAAACTCCCAGAACACCTTCGAGAACCCCTCTACATTGCTCCGACAGCCTCAACAACGAAAACCAGCAATCAGAAAGGATCGATCGAATCTCAGTAGCATCAGCGGAACCCCCACCGTAACTCCTTCAGCTGCGAGAATCGATTAGCAAATCTGAACTGGAAACCTTACCTCCGCGATCTGAGATCATGAAAACAAACGAATTGATGTGACCGCGCGATCTATGGAAAAAGACGATGAACAAATCGATGAAGAAACGAAACAGAACGATGAACTCTACGCTACTCTGCTACTGGCGATCTCTGCTACGCGACGACCCCTGAGCGCGATGAGGAAATCCTGATTTAAATGTCCCCTTTGAAATTCAATGGCTGAGATTGTCCCGATCTCATCCAACGGTCGGATCTCTTCAGATATGAATCAAACTCCTCAGATTTTGATCAATGGTCCTGATCTATCTGTCCTTAGCTCGGATCAACCAGATCTGTGGCGGATGGCTCAGATCATCCCTTCTCTTGCTTGGATGGTTTAGAACATCTTGAGCTTGATCCAACGGTCAGATAAGCTTCGATTGGGTTCAAACTTTCAGATCTTGATCTAGGGTCACGATTAGCCCTATCCTGAACTTGGTTTGATCAGAAGTTAATGGATGACTCAGATCTAGCCGTTCTTTGAATGGACGACTCATATTAACCCAATGCTTGATCCCTTTGATCCGGATCCAATTCTGGCTCAAGTCTGGCCCAATCTGATCTAGGTCCATGGTCCTTTGAAGCCTACAAAATTAGATTCGCAATTTAGTGTCAAAATATCTCAAATATATAAAGATTTGAATTAAAAGCAAAAAATAGAGGAAATACATGAAACCTAATATAAATGCAAACTTAAGCATATAAAATGTGGATCAAACATGGATTTAAGAGCCTAAAATAATCAACAAAATGACAATTATCAGTGACCATGGCATTGCATCATGTGCATTTGATGCATTTGTGCATTTGATTGTGTTTGCTGCATTTATTTGTTGTATTTGTTTGACATGCACATACAGATATATTTTTGTGTGGTTTGTTGACCCTGCACTTGCTCATATGGTATGAGCCCTATTATGATCATGATAAACTGATTTCTGGAATGTACAGTTTTTTGTTACTTCAGTTATGCATATTTCTGATACTATTGTTGAGACCGTATCATGTTGTATTTGTATAGCTTGTTTAGTTATTTTTTTATCATGCATATCTTTCATATACCTACGGAGTCCATTTGGACTCACCACCCGTCACCATGTTTTTATTTTCAGGTTGATAGCATCTGCAGGAGCCCAGTTGTCAGTCCCGGGTCCCTACGACTCCGTTAATGGGTGCTTTCGCATTTGTTTTCTTTTTATAACATTCTTTATGCGTGTATTCATTTTCATATATTGTGGACTTGTATTCGTGACCTATTCATACGGTATTGTATTTTTTGTGATTTCTCTGTTGGACTATGTGTTGGTTGTTTTGTTGCGCGTTTGCCCTGGGATAGCTCAGGTGAGTTTTATACTTCCAGTATTGTGGTGTTTTACTTTTCTTACGCTATATATATCTGTTTTATGGCCTAATGCCAATATATATCTACGTGTGTTTGTATGTATAAATTGTTCGTCGGACAGGGAAAATATTGTCCGATTTTATATTGGATCAGCGGCTCTGTTAGTCTCGGGGTGTGACAATTTATTTTGGTATCAGACCGTAGGTTTGTGATGCCTACTTGTTTTACAGATTTTTTCGAAGTCAAAACGGATACCTACTCGGTAGGTGTCGGAGCTCGAGCTTGATGAGGTCTACCCGAGTATATTTCAGATCTTTGGTGTCGTTTTTACGGTGTGATTTAAACTACGGGACCTGGCGGCAATGGGACATCTCCAAGCGACAATTGTATGATCTGGTAACGTTAGTTTACCTATACCTTTAGTAACCAATGGGTAATATTGTAATAGGTATAACTAGGTGTGGACACACTCCCGCACCAAGATGTGGCCGAGGATGGCCACATAAGTCTACTACAAGGTCTCCAGTGACTAGGTCACCCGAGAGACCGATAGAGACGGGGTCGGTCGGTAATGGAGAGACTCCTCCTAGTGTTCCAAGGCCCCTATCTCCACTGTTGTCAGTGGTTCTGACCGTACCACCCGCGACTACCACACCAGTTATCCCATAGTACTAGCTACGGTGGCTGCTACCACCTACTCAGCTGGACCATCAGTGATGCCTATTGTTACACCTCCAGCGGGCCTTGCAGTCTCGTATCCAGCTGTACCACCGACGACACTGTCTACTGTGCCAAGGCGCCTATCTACACCTCCAGAGAGTTCCAAGGCCCCTATCTCCACTGCTGTTAGTGGTTCTGACCGTACCACCCGCGACTACCACACCAGTTATCCCCACAGTACCAGCTACGGTGGCTGCTACCACCTACTCAACTGGACCATCAGTGATGCCTATTGCTACACCTCCAGCAGGGCCTACAGTCTCGTATCCAGCTGTACCACCGACGACACCGTCTACTGTGCATTCAGCAACACCCACACCCTCAGGGGGGTGTCGGCATATGGGTATGCGTCTGTACTTCCATCGGTACCCACGCCCCTAGCAGGGCCCACAGTGTTGGATCTTGTACGGTTGCTAGAGGGGGGTGAATAGCAAATCCTCGGCTTTCTTTAACCTACGTTGTTAGTTGCGCAGCAGAAATACAAACAAAACAGTAAATAATAAGAAAGCAATGCTAACAAACCAATTTTACTTGGTATCCACCGCTAAGGGTGACTAATCCAAGAATTCGTCGGTGGATCACTCCCTGGATAACCTCCGGCTAGCCCTTGTCGCTCTTTGTGGGTGGAGAAACCTCACCACAACACCTTGACAAGACCTGAGCACCAAGACTATTATTTTGCCTTTAACCAAGACAAAATTCGTCAGGAGTTTCAGTCACCACGAAGTCCTCTTTAAATAGAACTTAGGGCTGAAAACTCGTCGCTAGTCGACTGCCCCCCAGGACAGCCGATTGCCCCCAGCAAAATCCGGCCGTTACACGTCTAACGTTCGAATTTTGGCTGCCACCAGTCGACTGCTCCTAGAGCAGTCGACTGGTCCAGGGTCCAGAACCTTTCTGTGAGTTTTATCAGTCGACTGCCCCAATGGCAGTCGACTACCCCACTCACACACCTAGGGTTTCCCTTCCTGAGTACATTTCTCTCAGCACTCAAACCCTAGGACTTTCTCGAGTACAATCACACAGCACTCGTACCCTCACGACTCGACTGACTCCTCATCAGCAGCCTCGACTATTGCCTTCGCGCCCTCTTCATCTTTGGCTCCCGTCCCTTGGATGCACGCAAGCCTCCAGCTTGCCTCCATACTATCCTTCACGCATGCCTCGAAGTTCGCACCCCTCAGCTTATCGTCCCTGCTCTCCAAAGTCCCTCAGGTGCGCACACAAGCCCACGGCTTGTCTCCATGCCACCCTTCAACCTACTGAGGTCGTCCAGTCATGTCAATATGTGTAACCTGTATAACCTGCACACTCAATATACACATATTATATATACAAGGGTAAACCTAACTTAAACTCTTTGCCCAAACATCAAAACACTTGGTCACTCCGGACCATAGATTGCCTCACCAATCTCCCCCTTTTTGATGTTTGGCAATTCGTTTAAGTTAGGGAAAACAAATAGTATAGAATAGCAACAATAATGCTAAACAAACAACTGGACTTACGTTGCCAAGACTTCATCTTGGACTTACACCGCCAATGCATATGCAATGCAACATGGATCCTATCCCAAGGCATCCCACACCTAACCCTCCAAGTTAGGAATTTTCTGAAATGGGCTTTTTAAAACCTATCCCAAGGCTCCCCACACCTAACCCTCCAAGTTAGGACTTTTCCACACCTAACCCTCAAAGTTAGGACTTTTCACACCTAACTCTCCAAGTTAGGACTTTTCCACACCTAACCCTCCAAGTTAGGACTTTTCCACACCTAACTTCCCAAAGCTAGGAATTTTCCCAAACCGGGCTTTTTAAAGCTTCTCCCAAGCTCCCCTACATTGAACTTACAAAGACTTTTTAAGAACCTCTCCAAGGTTCCCCTTATGCAAAAAATGGAGCAACCATGCTCCCCTTTAATCTCAGCTCCCCTTAAACCTAAGGTTTCCCGCAAAGGCGTGTTTGGTTTCCCATTTAAACCCAACACTTCTTCCCCTTTGCCTAACATCAAAAAGAACTCAACAATAACCCAATTATTGGTTCTTTTAATCCCCAATGCCCTAAACACAGTATACTAACCCCCCGTGCACTTGTTTTACATCACTTGGACACCAAACCACCTGCTGATACACAAATCAGCCCTAGCCAGTCGACTGCCCCTGTTGGCAGTCGACTGATACTCTGGAATTCAGAATTTCAGCATTTTTGACCAAATTCAGAAATGCGCTAAAAATTTCACAAATCTCCAAAAATTTTCAAATTTTGTGGAGACATTTGTGGTAACTGTTGAGGCAATCTGTGGTCCGGAGTGACCAAGTATTTTGATGTTTGGGCAAAGGGTTTAGGTTAGATTTACCCTTGTGTTCTTATATGTATATGTTGAGTATGCAGGTTGTACAGGTACACATATTGACTTGACTGGACGACCTCGGTATGGTGAAAGGTGGCATGGAGACAAGCTGGAGGCTTTTTTTTTTCCTGAAAAGAAGATCTATATTAGAAGGGGGACCAGTCCTAACCTTCTAATATAGAATTACATCAACTCAAAATGATTTACAAGTGAAATAAATCAGATTTAAACCCCGGCTTTCTATATGCATTTCTACAATTATCAGCCGGTTTTATGAATTCTAATCTAGTGTTAGAACAATCTCTAGCAGCATCTCTTTTCTCTTGCTTCCAAATATCCCTCGTCGATTTGCACCCGCTCCACCAGTCTCCTGAAATAACAGGGTCTCTATCCACATCCAGTCTGGTTATATTAGATCTTTTCAATCATCTTTGGCACTCCTCGTGCTTGCTTCAGATCCCAAATTAGCAGATGATTCAACCCTTGATTTACCCCTCAGAAAACAGATGGCTTCAAATAAACTGATCCCCCATAGCAACAACTTTTTCTTTGATTTGTAACCTCTATCAGTATTATAGACTCCACAACAATCAGCCTCACACCAAAATACCCGATCTCTACCTATAATCCCCTCCATGCAACTCATCTCATCCTAGCAATTCCTCAACTTCCAGGCCAAAAAATCAGGCTTCAAGATGTCAAAAAACAGCAGATCACATTTGCCTCCAAGACCCACCTTGCAGCCAGATTTTATTCACATTAACATCCAATATAGCAAGTTCAGTGTGTATCAGACTCAGTGGAGTAATTCCATTTCCTGAATTTTCAGTGCCTCCAAAACCTTATCAGTTTTGTGGCTCAAAGTGGCACGCTGAAGGAGCAGCTTGTCAAAACTTCAGTTACAAAATGCTTCGCCACCAATAATTTCGACCATAATCTTCATTTCCTTGTTTGCTTCAGGTTCATTGATGAAAATCTCCCAGATTTGGATCTGACTATTAACACACTTGGCACCCAAACAATCCTTCTCAAAATGAGCTGTCAAAACAATGTAAGATCTTGGATTTCCTCTGACATTTTACACATCCAATAAGAGATCAGAAACTCCTGCTTTATGCCCAAGCCATCCACTTGCCACCATTGTTTGGCATGCAACAGTAATCAAAAAGAAAACCATGCATTCAGCCAAAAGACAGCGTGTCAGTTTAATCCATCCACCCAAACAGAAATCCTGGTACCTTTCTAAATTCTGATAGCATAACTAGCTGAATTGCTGCCACCTCCATTACATGCCGGCCGAGCAAGGCAGAAGCCCCAGCTCCAAAAACAGCTGACCGAAGCCAACCTCAGCATCAGAAAATGAGGTACTGAAATCAGCTTTCAGTTTCACTTAAACCTTCAGCTCCCTTGCTCTTCTAATCTGCAACTTCCTTTTGGCACGCATGGCACGCAGCAGGAACCAGCTTGCCCTTCTTGATAGGCACACGAAATTCTTATCTTCCCTTCACAAGATCAACCATTTCAGTTGCCCCATTTTCAAATGTTGTTTCACCTAGCTCGAAAATTCAGAAATGACTTGGGCAACTTCAATTCATCTTGACTCGCACAGCAGTATTTAGGCACCAATATCAGCAGCAAGTACTCAGTAATCCAGTACAGATCTAGTATATGGAGGCTTTGGATTCTATGGAGCCTCCTCTTCATATATCTTTAGCACTCAATCCAACATTTTCGAAAGCATCAACCTGTCTTCTTCCTATCCATCAAGCCCAGAATAAACTGGCATGTTTGGCACAGACATGATAATGAATAACACAAAAGCTTAATTTGATGACCCAAAACTCGCCAGACCATTTCAGCATCAACATCCCCCAATTACATCAGATCTCTCAGATCTGCCCTTTACAAAATGACCATAGCATCCAACTTTCAGTTTTCAGGTATCATTATAGTTATTTCTGGACCAAACACATTTCTCAACCTGTCTACAAAAGCTCAGTCTGCTTGAAAGGCTCATTTGGCACACTATCACTTGACAAATGCAGCTTTAAAACCCCTGCTGCATCGGTTATCAGAAATCCCCCGGTAACTGACAGGAAACAACATTTGCAGCTCATATGGCACATTTGGCACGCTTACCCGCGAAAAAAAGCTTGATAAATAAAGGTTAACCACTGGTATTGGAGGAAACCCAGAGCTAAAGTTTCTGTAAAGCAATTCAGTCTCATTGGCACGCACCACAATTTCTTTTGGCTTGGTGCGTTTGGCACGTTTGGCACAGCAAAACCCCACCTTGTTATTTCTGTCAGCCCCCTGCCTTGAATCCAATATTTACATATCAAAAGCAGCACCAAGTGTCTCCTCTTATCCACCGAATTCAGGTCATATCAGAGCTCAAATGCTGCCTTCATCCACTTCAATTCACCCATGTCGGATCCACACGACAGCAGCCCCAGAAAACCTTCAGAAGTGGCAGAAAACCCACTTCAAGCCTGCAACATCAGTAGCACAATCACATCAGAGAACTCACACTGATTTCAGTCATTTTTATCTGAATTTGTATCCAATCACCCCTTGCAGCCAGATTTCCCCACATAATTATCGAGAAAACCAAGTTTATGGTGTATCAGACTCAGACTTATTGCAGAAAATCCAGTTCCTGAATTTTCCTTCTCTCCAAAAATGTTTTTTGACAGCATCTGATCCAGACTTGATACAGCTAAATAACATGAATCAGAGCATGGTGCCGACAGCATTGTAGTTGGCACGTTTGGCACGCTTAAGAATTATGCACTTCTGTCTCAACCAGCATAACCATCAGCCACTTAATACCCTAAAACTAATTCAAAGAAAACTTTGTAACCCATATTCCTTTCCTGCTCCGCTCCCAAGAAGTCCTCCATCACACCCGATGTTCACTATTGGCAAGTGACCAGCCATCAACGGATTTCGAGGCATGCGTGAAGAATGGCATGGAGGCAAGCTGGAGGCTTGCGTGCATCCGAGGAACGGGAGCCGAAGATAAAGAGGGCGCGAAAGCAATAGTCGAGGCTGCGGATGAGGAGTCAGTCGAGTCATGAGAGTACGAGTACTGTGTGATTGTATTCGGGAAAGTCCTAGGGTCGAGTGCTGAGAGAAGTGTACTCGGGAAGGAAAACCCTAGGTGTGTGAGTAGGGCAGTCGACTGCCATTGGGACAGTCGACTGGTAAAACTCACAGAAAGGGTCTGGCCACTGGACCAGTCGACTGCCCCAGAGCAGTCGACTGGTAGCGACTGGTGAGTTGGCTGAGAATTCGAACGTTGGGGTGCAATGGTCGAATTTCAGTGGCACCAGTCGACTGCCCTGGGAGCAGTCGACTGGTGGCGAGGGTTTTAGCCCGAGTCCTATTTAAAGAGGACTTCATGGTGGCTGAGATCCTTGACGAATCTTGTCTTGGTTAAAGGCAAGATAGTAGTCTTTATGCTCAGATGTCTGCTTGGTGTTGTGGCGAAGTTTCTCCACCCACAAGGAGCGACGAGAGCTAGCCGGAGGTTATCCGGGGAGTGATCCACCGACGGATTCTTGGATTAGTCACCCGTACGGGGTGGATACCAAGTAAAATCAGGTTTGTTAGCATTGTTTATTTCTTATTTACTTTGCATATTATTGTTTCCGCTGCGCTAACGACTTTGTAGAGATCAAAACCACGGAAAACGCTATTCACCCCCCTCTAGCACGCCTAGACGATCCATCAGTTGGTATCAGAGCGATGGACCACTCTTGATTGGACTAACCGCCGAGGGAGCACACGCTAGAGGAAGAAGAAAATGGAAGACAAGTTGGGTGAAGATATTTACACTCCGCCTACCTATGACCATGAGGATTTCGGCTATTGGAAAACGAGAATGGAAACGTGGTTTGCCATGGAGTGGGAGTGCTTGATGATGATAAAAGAGCCTTTCGATATTCCAAGGGATAAGCACGGGAAGAGGCTTAGACCTAGAAATTGGAATCAAGAACAACAAGATCATGCAAGGGCGAATAAAAAAGTAATCGATATATTGCTTAATATTTTGCCTACTAATGTTTTGAATGGTGTAGGAGCATACGAAAATGCACACGATCTATGAAAAAAGGTAGAAGAAATCCATAAAAACCCTACACGAGATCAATTAGTGGAAGAGGCCGAGGAGGTAAACTTAATAGCCCAAGAAGAGGAGAAAAAGGAAGAAGAATCATCTACCTCCTCAAGTGAAATGGAAGAAGAAAGTGAGAGGCCCTCCACCTCATCTAGAGAAGAAGAAGAAGAAGTATCAATTTCAAGAATTGAGGGGAGGAGAGATCCATTTCCATACCGGAGCAAGAAAAAGTTCCAACCTCCACCAAAGCCAAGACCAAGGACCATATCACATGCTTTGGATGCAACGAAAATGGGCACTACAAGGACAAGTGCCCAAAAGGTAAGAAGGAGGTACTCTCTAAACCCGGGTCCATTCAATTTAAATCTAACATGAATTGTAGGAATGGAGAAGCCCAAGAAAAGAAAAAGAAAATCCGATGCTTCACATGTGGAGAGCTAGGGCACTACCACACCAAGTGCCCTAGAAAAGGAGAATTAAAGAAGATGAAAAATTTGAGAAGATGGGAGAAGGAGGAGAGAAAGAGAAGAAGCTTCCATCAAAGGGGAACTTCAAGGGTAAGGGAGGTAACTCCTAACCCTAGATTGAAATGTAATACAATTTCAAGTTCCTCAATGCATGATACAAATAGAATTAATCATCCCTCCATGCATGCTAGAATTCATGAAAAATGTTTAATGGTCCATAATTTTGGATTTAGATACAATGATAGGACTAGGGCTGACAAGATAGATCATAACCCTATAAAAAGCATGCATCATGAATCCAAGACTTATAGACCTAAGACTTTTGTATCTAAGGATCATGACACTAATCCCAAGAAGGGAAGGAATGTGCCTAGAAAGGAGGGTAGGTCTAGGAATGTTCAAAGTGGACATATGGAATCCAAGGTTAAAGGTTTAGAAAGAGAAAATCAAACCTTGAGGGCAAGGCTTGATACATTAGAAAAGACCCTAGAAAGATTCAAGGTTGGATCTAAAAGCTTAGACATGGTGTTGGGTAGTTTGAAACCCAACTATGATAGATCGGGATTGGGATACCGGTTTAAGACCTCTAAGGCCAACACAAAGAAGTATGCCGGGGAGGCATACAATCATGGTAAGGAGGGAAAGTCCAAGGATAGCAAGGGAATGTCATCCAAAGGTAACAAGAGTGACTTAACCAAGGACAAGGTGTCCAAGGTTAAGAAGGTCAATTTTCTAGGTCAAGAGTCACCAGGGGAACACCGGTGTGGTCTAGTATTTCTTGAGTCACCTAGGGAAGTGACTAGGGTTAAGAGCTCAAGGGGGAGCTCTAGGAGCCTTTGGAATATATGGTAAATGGACGCTAGGAGGGGTGCTCCTAGAGGTCTAGATGGACCATGGGATGTACCAAAAGAGTTGGAGACGGACTTGAGTCTCAACTCTTGGGTTTTGGCACATGGATTGTGTGTTTCATGTATGGAAATATGACATTGGGGTCATATAGCAGAAGGTTGGTTTTTGATGTATAAATGTCATGTAAATCAATGCTAGGGATGCATTGTGGGTTGGCATGGGTAGAGACATCAAGAGGAAACCAAAACTAGACTTTAGGTCAAGGTTCTATTGAACTTTTTAGCTAGTTTTGGGTTTTATGTCAAACTTGGGAATGGTGATAGATACATTTTGGAATGTATTTTTCCCAAGTAGATATGGGTACCACAAACCTCTCCGCAAGATTTGGGAATTTTTGGAGATTTGTGAAATTTCTGGCGCATTTCTGAAACTCGTCAGAAAAGGCTGAAATTCTGGATTTCAGAGTATCAGTCAACTGCCCATTTGGGCAGTCGACTGGTAAAGGCTGAATTTTATATCAACAGTTGGGTTTGTGTCCAAATGATACAAAACAAGTGTATGGGGGGCTAGTACACATTGTTTATAGTCATTGGGGTTTAAAAGATACAATAATTGGGATATTGTTGGAGTCTTTTTGATGTTAGGCAAAGGGGGAGAAGTGTTGAGTTTAAGTTGGGAAACCAAACACATCTTTTCTAGATACCCTAGGTTTAGGGGGAGTTGAGATTAAGGGGGAGCATGATTGCTCTATTCTTGGCGTAAGGGGAACCTTGGAGAGGTTCTTAAAAAACCTTTGTAAGTCCAATGTAGGGGGAGCTTGGGAAAAACTTTAAAAAGCTCGTTTTGGTGAAAAGTCCTAACTTGGAGAGTTAGGTGTGTAAAAGTCCTAGCTTGGAGGGTTAGGTGTGAGAAAGTCCTAACTTGGAGGGTTAGGTGTGGAAAATCCTAACTTGGAGGGTTAGGTGTGAGATACCTTGGGATAGGATCCATTTTTGCATTGCATATGCATTATTTTGCTATTTGACTACTATCTTGTTTCCCTAACTTAAACGTATTGCCAAACATCAAAAAGGGGGAGATTGTTGAGGCAATCTGTGATCCGGAGTGACCAAGTATTTTGATGTTTGGGCAAAGGGTTTAAGTTAGTTTTACCCTTGTGTTCTTATATGTGTATGTTGAGTGTGCAGGTTGTACAGGTACACATATTGACTTGACTGGACGACCTCGGTGCGGTGAAGGGTGGCATGGAGACAAGATGGAGGCTTGTGTGCACCCGAAGGACGATGAGCTGAGGGGCGCGGACTTCGAGGCATGCGTGAAGGATGGCATGAGGCAAGCTGGAGGCTTGCGTGCATCCGAGGGACGGGAGCCGAAGATAAAGAGGCGCGAAGGCAATAGTCAAGGCTGTGGATGAGGAGTCAGTCGAGTCGTGAGGGTACAAGTGCTGTGTGATTGTACTCGGGAAAGTCCTAGGGTCGAGTGTGAGAGAAGTGTACTCGGAAAGGAAAATCCTAGGTGTGTGAGTAGGGCAGTCGACTGCCATTGGAGCAGTCGACTGGTAAAACTCACAGAAAGGGTCTGGCCACTGGACCAGTCGACTGCCCTGGGAGCAGTCGACTGGTAGCGGCTGGTGAGTTGGCTGAGAATTCGAACGTTGGGGTGCAACGGTCGAATTTCAGTGGCACCAGTCGACTGCCTTGGGAGCAGTCGACTGGTGGCGAGGGTTTCAGCCCGAGTCCTATTTAAAGAGGACTTCATGGTGGCTGAGATCCTTGATGAATCTTTCTTCGTTAAAGGCAAGATAGTAGTCTTTGTGCTCAGAGGTCTGCTTGGTGTTGTAGCGAGGTTTCTCCACCCGCAAGGAGCGATGAGGGCTAGCCGGAGGTTATCCGGGGAGTGATCCACTGACGGATTCTTGGATTAGTCACCCGTCCGCGGTGGATACCAAGTAAAATCAGGTTTGTTAGCATTGTTTATTTCTTATTTACTTTGCATATTATTATTTCCGCTGCGCTAACGACTTTGTAGAGATCAAAACCACGGAAAATGCTATTCACCCCCCTCTAGCATGCCTAGACGATCCATTAGTAACCATACCTACTTGGGAAAAATACATTCCAAAACGTATCTATCATCATTCCTATGTTTGACACAAAACCCAAAACTAGCTAAAAAATTTAATAAAACCTTGACCTAAAGTCCTAGTTTTGGTTTCCCCTTGATGTCTTTGCCCATGCCAATCCACAATGCATCCCCAGCATTGATTTACATGGGAATTACACATCAAAAACCAATCTTTATGCTATATGGCCCCAAAGTCATATTTCTATGCATGAAACCAAAAAACACCGTGCCAAAACCCAAGAATTGAGACTTAAGTTCATCTCCAATTCTTTTGGCACACTCCATGGTTCATCTAGACCTCTAGGAGCACCCCCTCCCAAGGTCCATTCACCATATATCCCAAAGGCTTCTAGAGCTCCCCCTTGAGCTCTTAGCCTTAGCCACCTCCCTAGGTGACTCAATCCACACTAAGCCACACCGGTGAACCTCCGGTGATTCTTGGCCTACAAATCTAACCTTCTTAACTTTGGACACCTTGTCCTTGGTTAAGTCATTCTTTTTCCCTTTAAATGGCACTCCCTTGCTATTTTTAAACTTCTCCTTCTTGTCATTACTATATGCTTCCCCAGCATATTTCTTTTCCTTGACATTGGAACCCTTAGACCGATAGCCCAACCCTGATTTATCATAGTTGGGTTTTAAACTACCCAACACCATATCTAAGCCCTTTGATCCAACCTCGAATCTTTCTAGGGTCTTTTCCAATGTATCAAGCCTTGCCCTCAAGGCTTGATTTTCCCTTGCCAAGTTTCTAACCTTAGTTTCCATATGTCCACCTTGGACATTCCTAGACCGACCCTCCTTTCTAGGCACATTCCTTCCCTTCTTGGGATTAATGCCTTGATCCTTAGGTACAAGGGTCTTAGGTCTATCATGATGCATGCTTTTGTTAAGGTTTTGACCTACCTTGTTATTCCTATTCCTATCATTATATTTAAAATCATGATTATCCACAAGTAAGCAATTTTCATTTATTCTAGCATGCATGGAAGAATAATTAACTCTATTTTTAACATTCATGAAGGAACTAGAATTTGAGTTGCATTTTAATCTAGAGTTAGGGATTATCTCCTTACCCTTGTAGTCCCTCCTTGATGAGAGCTTTTTCTCTTCCTTTCTTCTTTCTCCCATCTTCTAAGGTGCTCCATCTTTTTAAACTCTCCTTTTTTTGGACACTTGGTGTGAAAGTGTCCAAACTCTCCACATGTGAAGCATCTAATTCCCTTCTTTTTTCCTTTCTTGAGCTTCTCCAATCCTACAACCCACGTTAGATTTAAAGGAACTTGACATGGTTTAGATTTTACCTCCTTTTTACCTTTTGGACACTTATTCTTGTAGTGCCCCTTTTCATTGCATCGAAAGCATGTGATATGGTCCTTCTTCTTTGCTTTGGTGGAGGTGGAGGCTAGGTTGACCTCTTCTTCAACCTTGGATGAAGTGCATTCTTCCTCTTGTTCCGGCATGGTTGAGGTCTCTCCTCCCCCTCAATTCTTGAGCTTGACACCTCCTCTTCTTCTCTTGATGAGGTGGAAGATCTCTCACTCTTTTCTTCCTCCTCTTGGGCTATTGAACTCACTTCCCTTGATGATATTGATAATTCTTTTCCTTGTTGCTCTTCTTGAACTTGTGTAGGGTTCTTATGAAATTCTTCTATCTTTCTCCATAGATCATGCGTGTTTTGATATTCCCCTATACCAATCAAGACATTGTTAGGCAAATTATTGATTAATACATCAATTACATTTTTATTCGCCTTTGATCGATTTTGTTGCTCTTGATTCCAATATCTAGGCCTAAGCTTCTTCCTGTGCTTATCCTTTGGAATCTCAAAGGGCTCTTCAAGCGCAATTCTACATGCCCGCTCCATTCCGAACCAAGTCTCGATCCTTGCCCTCCAAAAGTCGAAATCTCCATGGTCGTAGGGCGGTGGAGTGTAGATGTCGTCCCCAAATTTGTCTTCCATTGTCCTTCCTCTAGCTTTCATTGCTCCTTTGGCGGTTAGTCCAATCAAGAGCGGTCCTCGCTCTGATACCATTTGTTGGATCTTGTTCGGTTCCTAGAGAGGGGTGAATAGCAAATCCTCGGCTTTCTTTAACCTACGTTGTTAGTTGCGCAGCGGAAATACAAACAAAACAGTAAATAATAAGAAAGCAATGCTAACAAACCGATTTTACTTGGTATCCACCCCTAAGGGTGACTAATCCAAGAATCCGTCGGTGGATCACTCCCCGGATAACCTCCGGCTAGCCCTTATCGCTCCTTGTGGGTGGAGAAACCTCATCACAACACCTTGACAAGACCTGAGCACCAAGACTATTATTTTGCCTTTAACCAAGACAAAATTCGTCAGGAGTTTCAGCCACCACGAAGTCCTCTTTAAATAGAACTTAGGGCTGAAAACTCGCCACCAGTCGAATGCCCCCAGGGCAGCCGACTGCCCCCAGCAAATCCGACCGTTACACGCCTAACGTTTGAATTTTGGCAGCAACCAGTCGACTGCTCCTAGGGCAGTCGACTGGTCCAGGGTCCAGAACCTTTCTGTGAGTTTTATCAGTTGATTGCCCCACTCACACACTTAGGGTTTCCCTTCCCGAGTACACTTCTCTCATCACTCAAACCCTTGGACTTTCCTGAGTACAATCACACAACACTCGTACCCTCACAACTCGACTGACTCCTCATCAGCAGCCTCGACTATTGCCTTCACGCCCTCTTCATCTTCGGCTCCCGTCCCTCGGATGCACGCAAGCCTCCAGTTTGCCTCCATGCCATCCTTCACGCATGCCTCGAAGTCCGCGCCCCTCAGCTTATCGTCCCTACTCTCCAAAGTCCCTCAGTGGGCACACAAGCCCTGGCTTGTCTCCATGCCACCCTTCACCGTACTGAGGCCGTCCAGTCAAGTCAATATGTGTAACCTGTACAACCTGCACACTCAACATACACATATCAAATACACAAGGGTAAACCTAACTCAAACTCTTTGCCCAAACATCAAAACACTTGGTCACACCGGATCACAGATTGCCTCAACACACAGTGGTTGGTGTATCAGCTCCATCATCAGTGCCCCTTATGGGCTATCCTGTGGCACCTTCAGTTGCCCCTATGCCGGCAAGGTACCCAGCCCCACCAGTTATTCCTACCTCGGGATATCCTACTATGCTGCCTATAGTGGCTATAGCAGCACCTACCACAGTTCCTTTGGTGGCTCCTGTTGTCCTGACGAACTGGGCTGAGCACGGATACTAGCACTTGCAGAATCGGTGAAAGGTTGATTCACGTTGTTCCATGGAGGATCTGACCCTCGGGCTGCCCATTCTTGGTTATAGACGCTGGAGGGTACTTTCTATTATATGACCTTCTCTGAGTGGGAGAAGGAAGAGCTAGCTGCATACCATTTGCAAGATGAGACAGTTACCTGATGGGCCTCGCAGCGCACAATCATTAGAGAGCAGCGCCTCACCTGGGTCATCTTTCGAGAGGCATTTGAGAGTCAGTATATCCCGATAGCTTATCAGATGACTCAGCGTTAGGAGTTCCTGACCATATAGTAGGGGAGTCGCACAGTCATGGAGTACAGTGCAGAATTCAACCATTTGGCTGAATTCTGCCTCGAGCTAGTTACCGAGGGCAGATCACTGATGCTTCACTTTACTCGGGGACTAGCCGAGTACATCAGACTACGTATTGTTGGATTTAGTACTGTATCAGATCAGGAAGCTTTAGAGAAAGCCCTTTTGATAGATATGGCTCAGCAACAGGTAAACGGAGAGAAGAAGAAAGGGAAGGAGTTAGCTCAGAGTTCAGCTCAGGCTCAGCCATAGCAGACCTCTGGATAGAAGCGGGGCAGCTAGAGCCAGTCAACTCAGAGCGCTTCTAGGGCATCCACTCGGCCTCAGAAGTCTGGACGTTCTTCAGGGGGTTCTTCTCGGTCTTCTCAGCAGCACCAGAAGAAGAAGACAGCTGGACAGTACCAATGTTTATAGTGTGGTTCCAGAGAGCATCTGAAGTTGGAGTGTCCTGTGGGGCATGCAATGTGCTTCTACTGCAAGCTTCCCGGACATATGAGTCGAGACTGTGCGCTGAAGGCACAGCACGAGGGGACTGGAGTCACGGGTTAGAGTGGACATACAGCAGAGACAAGACCTCAGTGAGGAGGATGGAAGACTCAACATTCTTTCCGTCCACCTCAGATAGCCCCTCCAGCAGTTGTTTATTGTATGCATGGATACGAGCATGTCAGTACTCCAACGGCATTTTAGAATTCTGTTTCAGCACCCTCGCAGCAGTACATGCCACAGTCTCAGTACTACCCGGTTTATCAGCCTGCACCGAATCAGCATCAGTCTACTGTTGGAGCACCTGTATCCCAGCCTCTGCCACCGCTGCAGCCACAACAGTATCCTCCTCTACCTCCACCGTCATAGACCGGATGGATTTTTGCAGTTACCCGAGAGGAGCGACACAGGGTTGACGGATCAGTCTTTCACGGTATTATCTCTCTATATTCAGTTTCTGCAGATTTACTAGTAGATACGGGTAGCTCATAGTCTTTTATTTCACGGGAATTCCTGACTAGGATTGGTAGGATACCTACCGCTAGGGTTCGACACCTATATGTGTCCTTACCATCTGGTGAGTCATTAGCGGTCACTTAGGAGGTTAGAGCTTGCCCACTGGACTTCGGTAGTGTGATTTTGACCATGGACTTACTAGTATTGGAGATGTTAGATTTTGACGTTATTCTCGGCATGGACTGGCTTACAGCATACCATGCCACTGTGGATTGCCGGATGAGGGTGGTCACCTTTCGGCCTCCGAACCAACCCTCGTGGGATTTCACCGGCATCCGAGATGACGGTTGTTAGGATGTATACTAAAAGCCTTGCTTTTTTGTATGAACATCTATATTTTGAAAGAGAATCACAAGATCACTGTTTGCATGTTTATATTAGTATGTGCATTTTGTCTGATACTTTGCATTGTAGATAACATGGTGTGTGGTGTCACACAGAAGATCATGTTATCAGTTCCTTGTAGAGTATAAGTAGAGGCTCACAACCGAGATGAATTTGGACAAACCATCGGGATGGTTGTAGTGTAATTTGATTTTGGTTTGTCTTGACCATAGAATTACACTAGTGCACTTTGAGTGCATTGAGCAGGACCGACATACAGGTGATCCAATTTATACCGACTTTATAATTGGATCAGACCTCAGTTTATTATGGAGTACATGCTCTTAATCCCGATATAATAATGGGCACATGTACTTAATATTTATTTCTTTGATTTATCAATGGGTGAGATTTATTCTGTTAAATCGATAGACCCGGTAAATTAGGAAATAATATTATTTACATGGTGTGTTGATGATTATAGATGGAAATCGTGTCCTGGTGAGTCGAGATGATGATGCCCCCTTGATGAACTCATAAGGTTCATCATGTTAAATCCTGCAGGTAGACTTGGTCCAACATGATGATAAGGATGAGTGGTACTAATCAAGGAGTTAGATGTTGATTAATTAAAATTGTTAGTAATTTAAATTAATCAACGGACATTCGATATCTTAAACATAGGGAGATTTATGTACTCATAATAGGTGGAGCACATATGTAAATATGGGGGTTGGTGAGGTAGTTCAATGAAGAACCTTTAGTGGAATGGTTCTTCATTAATGGATCGGGTCTTGATCCATTAGGTGGCCAAGACCCAACTCCTCTTCATGGTCCCTATTGTAGCCCTATAAATACCCCATGTAGTCATGATACTAAGAGACAATTGTGTTGGGGCAATCGACCCAAGGATGATCGGGAAGATCATAGTTTTGATGTGTGTGCCAACATGTTTAAGGTTAGCGTTTTATCTTTTTATTTGATATGTGTGATTGAGTTTGCAGGACTTGGAGAATCACACATGGAGGATCTATCCGAGGGACGAGAGCCGAGGGAGTAGGACTCCAAGGGCAAGCCAAGAAGTGGACTTCAAAGGGCACATGTGAAGGGTGGCATGGAAGCAAGCCAAGGGAAGGCTTGTGTGCGCATCCGAGGGACGATAGCCGGTGGAAGAGGACTTCAAGGGGTAAGCCAAGGGAGTGTACCTGAAGGCACAAGTGAAGGAGGGTCAGAGTGAGAAAGAGAGATTGTATAGGCTGGGCAGTCGACTGGTAGAAAGGCAGTCGACTGCCAGCCAATTCTCAAACTCACAAAATGTTTGAGACCCCGGACCAGTCGACTGCCCCAAGGGCAGTCGACTGGAATATAACCATTGAGTTAGCCGTTGGCTACCAATTAAGGTTAGACCAATCGACTGCTCTAGGGGCAGTCGATTGGTGTCGGGCTGGACAACTCATGGAGTTGCCCTTTACTCTTATTTAAAGAGGACTTTTTGGCACGAGGAAGGTACGGTCCTTTACTATACTAAAGTGTTGTTCGTGCAAGAAGTGCTCAGTTCTTCCTCTCATGTTTATTTTTATCTTGTAAAGAGGAAGAAGACAACCTTGTAAAGGTTTTCTCCACCTTGAAGGAGATTTTCATAGTGGAGTGTGTGCTTGTGCGTGGATCCTTGGATTTGTCACCTTTCGGGGTGGATACCAAGTAAAATCTATGAGTTAGCATTGGATATTACATTTTTTCTATTATATTTCTTGTATTGTGCTAACAATCTTGTAGAGAAAGTTTGAAAAAGTATTATTCACCCTCCTCTAGCAACCGCCACGATCTAACAAGTGGTATTAGAGCCGGTTCACTTCGGGAGAACTCACCGTCAACCGGAGCATTCAAGAAATGATGCTTCAAGAGGGCTATAGCACCGCAAGGCCACCGTTCTTCGACGGAAACGACTTCGCCTATTGGAAATGTAGGATGAAGTACTATTTGATGAACGATATTGAGAATTGGATAAGTGTTGTAGATGGCTTCGACGCACCTGTCAATGAACAAGGAGAGCCACTACCAATGAGGAGTTGGACCAAGGAGGTGATGAGGAAGGCGCAAGCCAATGCCAAGGCCACCACAACGCTTTAATGTTGACTATCAAAGGAACAACTCAACAAGGTGGGGCCTTTCAAGAGCGCCAAGGAATTATGGGAGAAGCTAGTCGAGCTCAACGAAGGTTCAAACGAGTCAAGGAGGGCAAAGAAGTACCTCTTGGTGGCTCAACTACAATCACTATCAATGAAGACCAACGAGACGGTTAGCCAACTACATGGAAGGGTAAAAGAAATTATCAACGAGCTACATGTAATTGGTGAGAAGGTTGAGAACCGCGATCTTGTGAGGTATGTTTTACAATCATTCCCTAGGACTATATTGTGGGCATCAATGGTTGATGCCTACAAGTATCAAGGGATCTTTCTATGGTAAAGTTAGATGATTTGTTTTGTGAGTTTGGGTTACATGAGCAAGCTAACATTTCTTCTAAAGAAAAAGGTGTAACGTTCATTGTAGAAAAGGAAAAGAAAAAGAAGAAGGTCGTTTATTCATCATCATCCGACTCGGAGGAGTCAAGCACTTCAATGGATAGCGACCAAGAAGCGTTATGGTAAGGAAAATGCGTAGAGCCTTTAAAAGTTTTTCTAACAAATCTTATGCTAGGAAAGGTTCAAAGAGCAAGAGCAAAGGGAAGGACATTATTTGCTATAATTGCCACCAAGAAGGACACATGAAGAATGAGTGTCCACAACTAAGAGAAGAGAAGAGAAGAAGGAGGATAGGAAGAAGGGTGACAAGAAGAAATCGAAGGGAAAAGAGAAGAATGCCACAAGCTTCAAAGCTACTTGGGATGATCCATCATCTTCGGAGGAGGAAGAAGAACATGTGTCCCACTTCGCACTAATGGAATTGGACAACTTGGAGTCATCCGATGATGAGAGGAGTTCTAGTAGTGAAGATGAAAGTGAAGGTTCATCATCCGACTCCGAGGCTTCGGTAAGTGAGGTATATAGCTTACCCTCCTCTACTCTTATCAAAATTATTACTAGTACAAATGATGATTTGGCTAAAGCTAGGAGGAAAGTTAAGGAATTAAAGAATGAAGTTTGCATGCTTAAATTAGAATCAATAAAACTTAAGGACAATTTGCATGTTCCCTCTAATGTTTCAAATGATGCATGTTTTGAAAAAGAAAATAGAGAACTAAGGGAAAAGGTAGAGGACCTCACCAAGGCACTTAGGAAATTTCAAGTTGGCTCTACCAACCTTGATATGATAATAAATAGCCAAAGAGCCGTGTACAAAACAGCCGGGATAGGTTATAGGTCAAAAACCAAGGAGGTAGCTTTTGTTTCACTTATGGGTAGAAATGGTGCCTCTAGGAGACTAAGTGTTAAGGGAAATGAAAAGAAGGCTTGAGGACCAAAGAAATATTTACATGATGCTTATGGAACTAAGATTTAGATACCAAAAGTTTGTGTTTTCCATGTTTTATAGGTGAAGGTGAAGGGAGCCTCAAATATGTGGATAGTAGATAGCGGGTGTTCAAGGCATATGACCGGAGATGTAAGCAAGTTCACCACTATTAGCTGTTGGTGCAGGAAGCACCTAAGTCAAACCTGTGTTTTGATAATAGCAAAGGGTTCAGAAGTTAAGGTGTTAATGTGATCTAACAAGCTTACTAAGTGTGCAGGAAAAGTCCTAGGTACACTAGGCAAGAAGTCCTGGCAAAGGGCTGGGCAAGAAGTCCTGGTCAAGAAGTCCTGGTCAAGGACTGGGCAAGAAGACCTGACCGGAAGTTGGGCAAAGAAGTCCTGGTCGAGGACTGGGCAAGAAGTCCTGGCGAAGGGCTGGGCACCGAAGACCTGACTGGAAGTTGGGCAAGAAGTCCTGGTCGCGGACTGGGCACGAAGACCTAATCAGGTGGATTGGGCAAAAGTCCAACCATAGGAGCCGATTGGCAAAAGGTAAACTCTCCTGAGAGAAGTAGGTGAGGACGTGTTCCTCGTGTGAGGGAACATTAGGCGTCGGTTCGACCTAGGGTTACATTTGGGAGACCCAAAGTCAGAACCAAGACAGCTTAGACTGTAAATAATGGCTAACATGTTTGCTTCCTTTTGTTTTGGAACTAACCTTGGTTGCAGGGATCGAAGGAAAGAGTTTCTGCAGCTGAGGTGCCTCAATGGAGTGAGGCGCCTCACTGAGACTAGGCACCCGGATGGATACGGGCACCCCAGGTCAAAGCCAAAACAGAACCAACGAAGCAAAACTGCCACGAAGCCTCCAGACCAAAGCAGCTCAGGCGCCCGGGACCATACGGGCACCCCCATTAGCTCAGGCGCCCCTGTGAGATGGATAAGTGCTGACCGAGCCTGCGGATAAGAGATCGCGTAGAAAGGCCACGTGTAGGTGCCCTCATTGGCACAGGCACCCTTATGGGTGCTATAAAAGGGGGTTCACCCCGAAGTCTTCAAAGACATCACTCACCAACGCTCTAAGCACTTTCGTTCAAGCGCTACACTCCGACAAGCTTCGACTTTGAGATTCCAACGCCGATGATGACCCTCTGCTCCGAACTTCGATCCACCTCGAGCATCAGTAAAATTAATTTACGAAAAGTGTTGCAATTTAAATCTAATTCTATTTCTGTACTCGATTTGTAAAATTCCTTTTGCGACTATAGAATTGCCAAAGTAAATGGTCAAGGACCGTGGGCCTTGGAGTAGGAGCCGACCGCGACTCCGAACCAAGTAAACCAACTTGTGTTCGCGTTTGTTCTATTATTTTCCGCTGCGTATCTTCTCTAGTATTTCGAAAAATTTGATATCGATATTCACCCCCCCCCTCTATCGATTCTCTACGATCCAATAAGTGGTATCAGAGCGGGTGGCTCAAATTTGGTGCAACCACCAATTTGAGAGTTTTTTTCGAATTTACATAATTATTTAAATTTTTTGAATATTTCTCGTTAATCGAGGTTGGTGCAACACCACTCGATTTTTTTTTTCGTTACTTTTAATTTCTGCCGCACTACTAATCCAAGACCAAGTCTTGGAACAAGTTTTCTTTGTTTTTCTTTTTTTAGAAAATATTAATGGTCATGCAAGAAGGATTTAGCATAGCTAGACCACCGCTTTTCAGTGGAGAAGATTTCTTCTACTGGAAAAGCAGGATGGAAGTCCACCTGAAAACTCAAGTGGACATGTGGATAATTATCCAATCTGGCTTGGAGATTCCCAAAAACGCAGAAGGAGTGGCACAACACTATTCTGAATGGGATGCCTCGTTGAAAAAAAAGATCGAGGCTGATGCAAAGGCAACCCAGACGTTGCAATGCGGATTGACCAAAGAAGAGCTGAACCGGGTGGGTCCTTTCAACAATGCCAAAGAACTTTGGAACAAGCTGATTGAGCTGCACGAAGGTACCTCCGACACCTGAATCAGCAAAAGAGATCTGTTGCTGAATAGACTCTACACAATCAAAATGAATGAAGGAGAATCAGCAGCACAGCTCCACGCTAGAATCTAGGAGCTAATGAATGGGTTGCATACGATAGGTCACAAGGTAGAGAACCGTGACCTAATCAGGTATACTCTAAATGCATTCCCAAGGAATACACTGTGGGCATCTATGGTAGATGATTAGTAGGTGTCCAGGGATCTTTCTAAAATTAAGTTAGATGAACTTTTCTCAGAATTAGAATTGCATGAACAGACTAACTCCTCTTTGGTCGAGAAAAGTATTGCGTTTATTGCAGGTAAATCCTAAGAAAAAGTCCCCAAGAAAAAACCACAACTAGTACCCGAGTCTGACTCAGAAGACAGTGAAGGAGATCGGCCCAAGTTGGTACGGCTAGCTCGGGACTACTACAAGGAGCTAAAGCACCAGACAAACAAAAAGAAAACAAGCCGAAGAAAGGAAGATTCAGCTAAACCTTCAACATCTTCAAGGAGCAAAACCAATGTCACCTGCTACGAGTGTAACAAGAAGGGACATTACAAATTAGAGTGCCCCAATCTGAAGGAGGCAAAGAAGACACGAAGAAAGAAGGCTCTCCAAGCCACGTGGGATAAATCTTCCTCCGAAGAAGAAGAAGAGGCCCCGCAATCAAATCTTCTCGCCTTAACCGCTTCGGAAGATGTCGACACCGGATCAGAATCGGAACCAGACGATGGAAGGCTCACAATCTCAGAAAACGGTCAAATAACGGTAAGAGGTTATTCTGAAATTGAACTATCCAAATTAATTGTTTATTTATCTTGCAACTTGGTGAAAGCCAAAATCTAGGTCGAGTCCCTCCGACAGGAAGTAAAACTCCTGAAAGAGGAAGCTGACTCGAGATCCTTGACCGAGAAGGTTCAAGAAGGAAACTCTACTCAAGTTGAAAAGCTTGAGAAAGAGAATTCCTCCTTGAAAACTCAAGTCAAGGAGCTCAGAGTGGCTTTAGAACGATTAACTTCGGGTTCCAAGGGACTTGATATGATCCTTGGAAAATAGAAGTCCATTCTTAACCGATCTGGATTAGGGTATCGAACCAAGTCTAGACAACGGTCTTATTTTGCTGTATTGAACCAACCTAAAACTCAAATTCAAGCATGGGTCCCTAAGCTCTGTTTGAACAATCAAGCTGGACCAAACCAGTATTGGATCCCCAAGGACAAGATTCACATCTTGCCTAACCATTATCGAGGCTATAGTCCAGGGAGAGCCAATATAAAAACAATTTTCATAATTAGATAAGTTTTTTTGCAAATTTTCTTTGTTGCATGCTTGCTTGTTTATTTCCTACTACAATTCATCATGCTTAGACTTAGGACTGGTTAGACTAAGGACAAAATGACTTAATTGAAATTTGAACAACATAGTATTGGGTGGAGGTGAGATGATAGTACGTTAGGGAAGCCATTTTGGTGGAACTAGCCGAAGCTACGGATCCAAGACCCAAACTAGTTAGACCAAAATTCTTCAAGAAGTAACTTGAAGATGAATTTTCAATAAAAGGCTTTGTTAAGGAAAAAGTTGATGATCCAATAAGGCTACAGCCAAAGAAGGCCTAGTGCCTCGCCAAGACCTGGAAGCCAATTATTGAAAATCAAATTCACTTTTCTATTGTCATATTTGAATCTAACACAAATTTCAATTAATCTTAGAGTCAACCACTTTTCAAAATGAACTTAAACTTAATCTTTTAAAGTTAACCATGTTTTCAAATTAAAATCTTAATTTTTGTTAAACCTGTCTCACAAAACCCATAAGGTTAACGTGATTGATAACTCTAGATTGGGTGACACAGATTAGGTCGTGAAAATCAATTTAAGCTATCCTTAATTCTAATTGGATCCAAATCAATAAATACTTTATGTGTAGGAACATAAAGATTTGGACCAATAGATGTTGGATAGTGGATGCTCCAGACACATGACTAGAGACAAATTGAAATTCACCAAACTCAAGTTCAAGTACCTAGGCTCAGTAGCATTTGGCAACAATGCTACGCTCAAAGTCATTGGGTCTGGTAACATTGAACTCAAATCCGATTTTGTGATTAAAAAGGTACTGTTAGTTGAAAATTTCAAGTTTAATTTGCTTAGTGTAAGTCAACTATGTGATACTGGCTATGTAGTTACTTCTACCAACTCTGACTGCCTGATTAGAAATCTTCAAGACTCAGAAGTCATGCTTAAGGGTACTAGGAAAAATAATGTGTATACTATCAATCTAACTTTAGTACCAAAATGCCTCTTAACTCAATTAGAAGAATCCAACCTCTGGTATAGGAGATTAGGTCACACTAATGTTAGACTAATTTCTAAAATTACCCAGCTTGGTCTAATTAAAGGGGTACCAAAAATTAAGAATTATGAAAACACGATATGTAACTCATGTAACCAAGGTAAACAAACCAAGTCTAATCACAAGTCAATTCAATCAGACTTAACCCAAACCACACTTGAGCTCCTACACCTTGACCTATTTGATTCACATAGAGCCAAGTCACTAAGCGGGAACCGATACTGCTTAGTTATTATCGATGATTACTCTAGGTTTACCTGGGTTAGGTTCCTAAAAACTAAAGATGAAACCCTAAACCTATTTATTGACTTATGCAAAACAATTAAAAATCAAAATGATATCAAAATCAAAAGACTTAGGAGTGATCACGGGAGAGAGTTTGAGAATCAAAGGTTTGAGGAATTCTGTAGAATAAATGGATATATTCATAAATTTTCTTGTCCTAGAACCCTCCCAACAAAATGGGATAGTAGAAAGAAAGAATAGAACCCTTCAGGAAGCCGCTAGGACCATGCTCAATGAATTCAACCTAGCTAACCAATTTTGGGCAGAAGCAATAAGTACGACTTGCTATATCCAAAATAAGGTCTTAATTAACAAAAGACATAATAAAACTCCCTATGAACTGTATTACCATAGACTGCCAAACCTACATTACCTAAGGGTCTTCGGGTGCAAAGTACATATCCTAAACACCAAGGACTACCTAGGTAAATTTCAATCTAAGTCAACTCCAGGAGTTTTCTTAGGATACTCAACAACTAGTAGAGTCTATAGGGTCTACAACAAACAAACTAATAAAATTGAAGAAACAACTAACTTAATCTTTGATGAGGAGACTAATCCAAAATCTGATAACCAAAACCTGAACCAATCAAATATCGATCAGGAAGATAATGAACAATTATTTGAACCTTCAATTGAACCACTAGTTGAACCTCTAAATGAACTAACCCTTGAACCAACTACTGCGTCAACTGAACCAATAATTGAACCAACCTAAGTAGTTGAACGAAATACTGAACCAAACCGTCCAACATGACCTGAGGATGAACCAAGTTCTAGAAGAACCAAGAAACCCAGACTCAATCACCCTTCTAATCAAATTATGAGTCATCCAACCTTAGGAGTCAGAACTAGGTCTTCCTATAGAAATCTTAGTCAGATAACACTAATATTAAAAATTGAACCTAAGACTATAGAGGAAGCCCTACCTGATCCTGATTGGATCATAGTTATGCAAGAGGAGTTAGCCCAATTCGAAAGAAACCAAGTCTGGGAACTAGTACCTAAACCTGAGGGCAAATCTATTATAGATACTAAGTGAGTGTTTAGGAATAAACTAAATGACCAAGGGGAAATAGTTAGAAATAAAGCCCGCTTAGTAGCTAAAGGGTTCAGTCAAGTCGAAGGATTAGACTATGATGAAACTTATGCCCAGTAGCCAGACTTGAGTTAATTAGAATGTTGTTAGCGTTTGCAGCCCATAGAGGGTTCAAGCTATACCAAATGGACATTAAGTTAGCCTTTTTAAATGGGTTCATCAAAGAAGAAGTCTATGTAGGATAACCCCCGGATTTGAAGACCTAGAAAAACCTAACTACGTTTTCAAACTTAAAAAGACACTTTATGGATTAAAACAAGCACCTAGGACATAATATGAACGCCTATCAACTTACCTTATTTCTAAGGAATTTAACCAAGGACAAATTGACTCCACCCTTTTTGTTAAAACCTTAGAAAAAGACATCTTCATTGCCCAAATCTATGTTGACGACATAATTTTCGGATCCTCCAACTCAAACTTTTAAAAGGAATTTGTAAAAATAATGGAAAATGAATTTGAAATGAGCTTAGTTAGTGAGCTCAATTTCTTCTTAGGACTGCAAATTAAGCAAACTAGGGATGGTAATTATGTTCACCAATCCAAATATACTAAGGAGTTAATAAAGAAATTTAAAATGGATAACTCCAAAAGTATAAGTACCCCTATGACTACAAATGTCAAAATTGATAGTGACCTTGAAGGTAAACCTGTAGATCTTAAGCTATACTGAAGTATGATTGGAAGTCTATTTTACCTTATAGCTAGCAGACCTGATATCCTATTCTCTGTAGGAATGTGTGCTAGATACCAAACTTGTGCTAAGGAATCGCACTTAGCAGTCCTAAAAAGAGTACTTAGATACATTAAGGGCACCCTAAATGTAAGGATTTGGTATCCTATGACTTCCACCTTTGAATTGTCAGGATATTCTGATTCTGAGTATGCTGGATGCAAATTAGATAGAAAAAGTACAAGTCGAAGCTGCCAACGTTTAGGAAATAGTGTAGTCAGCTGGTGTAGTAGAAAGCAACACTGCGTAGCCCTATCTACAACCGAAGCAGAATATGTTGCTTTAGGGGAGTGTGTGGCATAACTCTTATGGATGATGCACACTCTTAAGGACTTTCAGCTTGACTACACCCAAACCCAAGTTTACATTGATAACATAAGCTCAATCAATCTAACTAAAAACCCAATTCAATGTTGGACCTTGGATGGCTAGAGAGGGGGGATAAATGTAGCCAGACACCCACAAGTTGCACTTTGAAGTTTTCTGCATGATCAGATTAGCAGCGGAAGACAATGTAGAACAAAGAATAACGCAGAGAAGGAAACGCAAACCAAACAAACGCTAACACCGTGATGTACAAGGTTCGGGGATAACTTGCCCCTACTCCTTGGCGTGCCCGTGAGGTGGGCGATCCCTTGATCGTCGGCAGATCAAGCCCCGGTGAACACCGGATATCAAGCGCCTCCTTCTCGGTGGAGAAACCTCTCCACAATCGCCTCAGTAGATGAATACAAGGTAAGCACACGAGACTAAGGAGGAACCTCTCACAAGACAGTAGCAAGAAAGCTCAAGAGAGAAGCTACACAAGGAGCACAACAACAACAGCGAAACACAACCACACTTGCTTGTTTTCCTGTTCGTTCTACTTGCCTCCTCTGCTTCTCATCTTCCTCTTAAGCTTCTGCTTCATCGCCAAGCTCCATCAGCATCCCCCCACTGACCTCCCTGAGCACTCAGTCCACTGAAGTCCCTCTCCAGCTGAGCCTCCGTTAGTCGCCAGCCATGCCTCAGTTGTCGTTGAAACCTGAGAAGGAGAAACAAACAAACCTGCTCCAAGGAAAGCCTCCCATTGACCCTCCTTGAGTGTTTAAATCACCTGCTATCACCTGCACACTCCACCAAAGGCTTAGCAATGCATATCAAATGAAATCAGCAATGTATCAGAGATTAAGCGCAGAGAATCGGATACGTTCAGACGCGATCAGAGCGTCTGACAGTGCATTTTGAATTAAAGTGATCAGTCATCGGACCGATCAGAGAGCCTCCTGAACGGTCACCAGACTGATCAGGCTGGGTTCAGACCGATCAGGCTCCGTCTTGATCGGTCCCCAACGCTCAATCAGAAATCACGATTTCTCTGGGACTCTCCTGGACCGATCACCAAACCGATCCCAGGTTGTGGATCGATCACCAGACCGATCCACCCCTTTGCTGGGCGATTTCTGAGCTTCGCAGTCCAAACCTCCTGATCGGTCACCGGACCGATCAGGGAGCCTCCTGATCGGTCACCAGACTGATCAGGTCATGACCAGACCAATCAGGCTCCGTCCTGATCGATCATAGTGAGGAACTCACGATGCTGGATCGTTCTCCAGAACGATCTGCACAGTGATCCAGATCGGTCACCAGACCGATCAGGAGCAGATCAGCAGGGGAACTCAACCTCACTGTGTGCTCCCTGATCGGTCACCAGACCGATCAGGAGCCAAGCAGTGGGTGAAACGCATACTCCCTGATCGGTCACCAGACCGATCAGTCATCGCTGGATCGGTCACCAGACCGATCCATGAAGGAGCACCGTGCCAACTCCCTGATCGGTCACTAGACCGATCCAGGCAAGCCCAAATGCACTCTAAGTCATGAAAACAAGCCTCCAGCCCTTCTCTGTCTCGTGCCATGCCTAGCTTCACTCACTAGGACTTCAACCTAGCCCTCCAAGCTAGGACCTGGCTTCACTCACCAGGGTTTCGGTCACCCGGCTTCACTCACCGGGACCCGGCTTCACTCACCAGGATTTCAACCTAGCTTCACTCACTAGGATTTCAATCACCTGGCTTCACTCACCAGGACCCGGCTTCACTCACCGGGATTTCCATCACCTGGCTTCACTCACCAGGACCCGGCTTCACTCACCGGGATTTCCATCAACCTAGCCCTCCAGGCTAGGACCTGACCCTCCAAGCCAGGATTTTTCACCTAACCCTCCAAGTTGGGACTTTTCACCTAACCCTCCAAGTTAGGACTTTTCACCTAGCCCTCCAAGCTAGGACTTTTCACCCAACCCTTTCGAATTAGGACTTTTCAACACCTAGCCCTCCAAGCTAGGATTTGTCACACCTAACCCTCTAGGTTAGGACTTTTCACCACCTAGCCCTCCAAGCTAGGATTTTCCAATCACTCCGTGCCTAATCCCTGAATAGGACTTAATCATAATCATAATCATCAACCTAAACTAAAATCGATGTCAACACCAAAACAACAATCAGGCCAGACTGCATCAACATTCAACACTCAAGAACAAAACATATAGAAGTTAAACATCACTTTGTAAGGGATCCTGTAGCCAGGGGTGAAATAGTCCTTAAGCATGTGGACTCAAAGTCAAACTTAGCTGATATCATTACTAAACCCTTACCTGAGTCTGAGTTTAGCTCATTAAGAAGGCAGTTAGGGTTATGCTTAGTAGAATAGGACTGCTCTACATATTGTTTTTCGAAAATGGTTTTATTTCTTATCTGTTAATTAATATGTTTTGAGAAATCATTTTTTAATTTAAAATGATTTTTCGACTTAGTTTTTTTTAAAACTTACCCCCTTCAAAATTAGGGTTTTTTCGCAAATGGATTTAGCTTAGGCTCTAACCCTAGAACTGCATGCACCTATAGATTTAGAAGTCAGCATCTTACAAGCACCTTAGGGTAATTTTGATTGATAACCTAGACTGGGTGGAGATACTTAGGTCTATGCCTTGATTCAAGATGCTTTAAGTCAGTGCATCTGCAGTAATTGGGGCAATAAATATCAATTGAACAGCAATTAGGTTAAGTGACAATCTTAGAAAATCTAACTTGATCAAATCACTTAACTTGACTAACCCTAGCGAAAGCTACTGTTTATAACAGTTAGTAAGTAGCTAACTGGGTTAGACAGGAGCCGAACAAGAATGGTTTAATTTGGTTTGGTCCAGTTTATGCTTATTAAGGTTGGTTCAATATAGTACTCAATTTTTTGCTCTAATTTTTTTCTATAATTAGTTTTTTTTTTGATATATGGCAAAGCGGGAGAGAAAAGAAAGGAGAAGAAATTTTTTTTTTTCAAAACTTTTAATTTTTTCAAAAACTTTTATCTTCTTTTTCAAAAAGTAAAGTAAATAACAAAAATACTTAAAAATATTTTTCAAATCTAAGCATTTCAAAATAAAATTTTCTAAGTATAGAAAAACTTTTTCTGAAAATTTTCTAAGTATAGAAAAACTTTTTCAGAAAATTTTCTAAGTATGGAAAAATTTTCTCTGAAAATTTTCTAAATATGGAAAACTTTTTCTGAAAATTTCCTAAGTATAATGTTGAAATTTTTAAAATTTTTCTAAGTGTGCAAAAACCTTCGGGAAATCTTTGTTAAACATGAAAACCTTTCAAAAATCTAAAGCACTAAGAAGATTTACAAAAACTCACTTATCCTTGAAAAACTCATGGGGAGGATTTTCATTTCAGGGGGAGGAAACTAAATATTGTTCAATTCGTTGCTTGTTTTTTTTTAACTTATCTTTTTGAACCGTGTTGCCATAAATCAAAAAGGGGGAGATTGTTGGTGCAGGAAGCACCTAAGTCAAACCTGTGTTTTGATAATGGCAAAGGGTTCAGAAGTTAAGGTGTTAATGTGATCTAACAAACTTACTAAGTGTGCAGGAAAAGTCCTAAGTACACTAGGCAAGAAGTCCTGGCAAAGGGCTGGGCAAGAAGTCCTGGTCAAGGACTGGGCAAGAAGACCTGATCGGAAATTGGGCAAAGAAGTCCTGGTCGAGGACTGGGCAAGAAGTCCTGGCGAAGGGCTAGACACCGAAGACCTGACCGGAAGTTGGGCAAGATGTCCTAGTCGCGGACTGGGCACGAAGACCTGATCAGGTGGATTGGGCAAAAGTCCAACCGGAGGAGCCGGTTGGCAAAAGGTAAACTCTCCTGAGAGGAGTAGGTGAGGACGCGTTCCTCGTGTGAGGGAACAGTAGGCGTCGGTTCGACCTAGGGTTACATTTGGGAGACCCAAAGTCAGAACCAAGACAGCTTAGGTTGTAAATAATGGCTAACATGTTTGCTTCCTTTTGTTTTGGAACTAACCTTGGTTGCAGGGATCGAAGGAAAGAGTTTCTGTAGCTGTGGCACCTCAATGGAGTGAGGCACCTCACTAAGACTAGGCGCCCGGATGGATACGGGCGCCCAGGTTAAAGACAAAACAAAACCAACGAAGCAAAACTACCACGAAGCCTCCAGACCAAAGCAGCTCAAGCGCCCGGGACCATACAGGCGCCCCCATCAGCTCAGTGGCCCCTGTGAGATGGATAAGCGTTGACCGAGCCTGCGGATAAGAGATCGCGTAGGAAAGGCCACGTGTAGGCGCCCTCATCGACACAGGCGCCCCTATAGGTGCTATAAAAGGGGGTTCACCCCCAAGGCTTCAAAGACATCACTCACAAACGCTCCAAGCACTTTTGTTCAAGCGCTACGCTCCGATAAGCTCCGACTTCGAGATTCCAGCGCCGACGATGACCCTCTGCTCCGAACATCGATCCACCTCTGGCGTTAGTAAAATTTATTTACGAAAAGTGTTGCAATTTAAATTTCAATTCTATTTTTGTACTCGATTTGTAAAATTCCTTTTGCAACTATAGAATTGCCCAAAGTAAACGGTCAAGGACCGTGGGCCTTGGAGTAGGAGCCGACCGCGACTCCGAACCAAGTAAAACCAACTTGTGTTCGTGTTTGTCTATTATTTTCCGCTGCGTATCTTCTCTAGTTTTCCGAAAAGTTTGATATTGATATTCACCCCCCCCCTGTCGATTCTCTACGATCCAACATTAGCTATCTAAGAGAAGGTACCGTATCTTTCGGAAATAGTGGAAAACTCAAAATAATTGGTAGAGGCACCATTGAGGTATCTCCTACAATCACTATCCATAATGTTCTTTTAATTAAGGGAATGGAGTTTAATTTACTTAGTGTAAGTCAACTTTGTGATGCGGGATATAGGGTTGAGTTTCATGCTAGAAAGTGTCTAATTAATCAAAATGGATCCGATAGTGTTATGTTAGAACGATATAGAGAGATTAATCTTTACTATCTTAATCTTGCTTATGCTTCTAACAATTTGCCTAAGTGTCTCATATCTAAAGAAGAAGAAGGATGGTTGTGGCACCGATGACATAGGCACATCAACATGAAGAACATTGCAAGAGTTGCCAAGAAGGAGTTGGTGAAAGGGCTTCCCATGATCAAGTATAAAAGACCAAAATGTGTGATACATGCCAAGAGGGTAAGCAAACTAGGTCATCACACAAAGGAAAAAGGTAAAACTTTAACTAGCACTACTTTACCGTTATAATTATTGCACATGGACTTATTTGATTGCCATAGTACTCCATCCTTGGTAGGAAGTAAATATTGTTTGGTTATTGGATGATTTTTCTAGATTTACTTGGGTATTATTCATGAAACATAAGGATGATACCTTAGAAATTTTCATAGGTTTTAGTAAGAGGGTTGAAAATGGGAAACACTTCAAAATCAACCGAATTAGGAGTGACCATGGTGGGGAGTTCCAAAACTCAAACTTCTCACAATTTTGTGTAGAAAATGGGTACAAGCATGAATTTTCATGCCCAAGGACCCCTCAACAAAATGGTATAGTAGAAAGAAGAAATAGAGCCCTACAAGAGGCCGCTAGGACTATGCTTAATGCATATTCACTTCCTAGCTATTTTTGGGCCGAAGCGGTAAATACCGCTTGTTACATCCAAAACTGGGTATTAATTCATAAATTTTTAGGAAAAACACCATTTGAGTTGTGGAATGGGAGAATTCCACAAGTTCATTACTTTAGGGTTTTTGGATGTAAAGTGTACATTTTGAACACCAAGGATGAGTTAAGGAAGTTTGAATCCAAAGTGGATGAGGGAATCTTGGTTGGTTATTCATCCACTAGTAGAGGATATAGGGTATATAACAAAAGGACTAAGGTAATTAAAGAGTCTTCAAATGTGGATTTTGATGAGATTACTAGTACCTACCCTAGGAAATCTTCTATTGATAAGGACATAGAAGAAAGTTAACCCCTTACCTAAGAAATTCAAGACCTACATTTGGGGGGCAATGATCAAGGGGGAGAGATGAGTTAATTAGAGGATGAACATTATATAGTTAATGAACCCATAACCTCTAGGCCCTTAATGCATCACCAAGATCACCCCATTGACCAAATAGTGGGTGATGTCACTCAAAGGGTGAGGACTAGGTCTTACTTTATGGAACAAAGTAGTCAAATTGCCTTGATTTCTCAATTAGAACCAAAATCTATTGATGAGACATTAGGTGATGTGGATTGGGTCCTAGCTATGCAAGAGAAGTTGAATCAATTTGAAAGGAGTGAAATATGGGAGTTGGTTCCTAAGCCCAATGATTGTACCATTGTCACCACTAGATGGGTGTTTAGGAACAAGCTAGATGATCAAGGAAAGATAACTAGAAATAAAGCTAGGTTGGCAGCTAGGGGGTTTAATCAAGTAGAGGGTCTTGACTATGATGAGACATATGCCCCCGTAGCTAGAGTCTATGAGGATTTTATTAGCTTATGCCGCTCACAAGGGTTTCACACTTCACCAAATGGATGTAAAGTCGGCATTCCTTAATGGGGTCATTAAGAAAGAGGTATATGTAGAACAACGACCGAGGTTTGAAAACCCAAATTACCCTAGGCATGTCTATAAATTAAGAAAATTCTTGTATGGATTGGAACAAGCTCCCTGGGCTTGGTATGAAAGACTTTCATCATTCTTATATCCAAGGGTTTTAGGAGAGGTACAATTGATCCAACTCTATTCCTAAAATCTAAGGATAAGGACATCTTTGTGGCCCAAGTATATGTGGATGATATTATCTTTGGTTCCACAAATAGTGAATTTCTCCATAAGTTTATTAAATGCATGGAAAATGAATTTGAGATGAGTTTTGTGGGTGAGTTGACATTCTTTTTGGGATTACAAGTTAAACAAACAAATGAAGGGACTCATGTTTATCAAACTAAATAAGCTAGGGAAATCATTAAGAAATTTGGCCTAGAAAATGCTAAGGTAGCATCTACCCCTATAGGCACAAATGTTAAAATGAATAATGATCTTGAGGGGAAGATGGTAAATTCAAAGCAATATAGGAGCATGATTGGTAGTCTATTGTACCTAACCGCTAGTAGACCCGATATATTATTTGCGGTAGGTATGTGTGCAAGGTACCAATCATGTGCCAAAGAGTCTTATTTAGTGGTAGTCAAGAGGATTTTAAGATATGTTAAAGGTACTCTTAATGTCGGGCTTTGGTATCCTAGAACCCCAAATGTTGAACTTTTTGGATACACCGATTCGGACTATACGGGTTGTAAACTAGATAGGAAAAGTACTAGTGAAGGATGTCAATTTATTGGGTCATCTTTGGTTAGTTGGAGTAGTAGGAAACAACCATGTGTTGCCCTATCAACAACGGAGGCCGAATATGTGGCAATGGGTGGTTGTGTGTCCCAACTACTTTAGATCATGCACACCTTAGAGGATTATGAGTTACATTACTCCAAGGTCAAGGTCTTATGTGATAATATAAGTACAATTAACTTGACCAAAAATCTAGTCACCAATCTAGAACAAAACACAATGAAGTGAAGTATCACTTCATTAGGGATCATGTGGCAAGGGGTGACATAGATTTGCACTATGTTGAGTCAAAGTCAAACCTTGCCGATATATTTACCAAGCCTCTTCTTGAAGCGGAGTTCACATCCTTAAGAAAGGGGTCTTGGTATGTGTTTTGTAGAAGTATAGGATGGACCTTGGGGCAATACAATAAGAAGGTGGTGTTTGATCCATTAGGATGATACAAATGATTCACTTGTGCTTATGACATAGTGTTGGGTCATTAGATGTATCAAATTATGAAAAATAAATCAACCATGGAGAAAGCAAGTGTTTAATTCATGAACATCTTGCCCAAAGATCATGATTAGATATTTTAAACATTTGAAAACCATTTTATGTTATATATGTTTTGCCATAAGCTTGGAACATGTATGATTGCAAAGTTAGGTTGAAACATTGATACAAAGTTAGAGGTTTTCAAGAAATTTGAACTTTAGTCGAAAAGTCAAGCATGTTTAAATTTTTCATGGACTGATATTTTTCCTTGTTAGAGTATATCATATTAAACATGCTTGCAAATTTTTATAATTTTTGGAATTTTCTGAAATTTTTGGGGAGTTTATGAAATTCGGCTCAGAAGCTGAAAATTCAGACAGACAGAGTATCAGTCGACTGCCCCTAGGGGCAGTCGACTAGCACGGTTGTTTTCAGAAATCTGAGAATTTTCAGAAATCAGGAATTCCCTCATTTGATGCCATGAGTTAGTATTGCTGTGGGCAATCGTTTTGATGGTGTCAAAAGGGGAGAATGGGAGGCTTAAGTTAGGTTTGTAACATAACGTTGGTTTAGTTTTGGTTTATAAAAATTGAAAATGGAGAAGGCATAGGTTAAGGGGGAGGTTATTGTTGGTGCAGAAAGCACCATATCGAACCTTGTTTTGATATTGGCAAAGGATTCAAAGTTAAGTACTATTTGTGATCTAACGTTGTTCACTGAGTGTGCAGAAAAGCCCTAGCGAAGGACTTCTAGGCACCTGGCGAAGGAATGCCAGGATACAAAGCCCTAGCGAAGGACTGCTAGGCAACTAGCGAAGGGCTGCTAGTCACCAAGTCCTAGCAAAGGACTGCTAGGCAACTAGCGAAGAGCTGCTAGTCATCAAAGACCTGGCGAAGGGCTGCTGGGCACCTAGCGAAGGGCTGCTAGGATACAAAGCCCTAGCGAAGGACTGCTAGGCGCCAGACGAAGGACAGCCTGGGACTAAAGCCCTAGCGAAGGACTGCTAGGCGCCAGGCGAAGGACAGCCTGGGACTGAAGCCCTAGCGAAGGAATGCTAGGCATCGGGCGAAGGGCAGCTCGGCATCCAAGACCTGACAAAGGACCGTCATGCAAAAGTCCAACCAGAGGAACGGTTGGCATCAGGTAAATTCTCCCGAGAGGAGTAGGTGAGGACGCGTTCCCCGTCGAGGGAACAGTAGGCGTCGGTTCGACCTAGGGTTCCATTTTGGAGACCCAAAGTCAGAACCAAGACAGCCAAGGTGTATAAACTAATATTTTATTGTTTTATTGTGTTTTGGACTAACCCTGGATGCAGGACCGAAGGAACGAGTGTCTGCAGCTCAGAGAGCCTCAAAGGAATGAAGCAATAGCTGACCAGGGCGCCCGGAGTGTCCCGGGCACCCCAAGGTGAACACAAAACACAAGAAAGCAAGATAGGCTTTGACAGCTCAACTTCCGGGCGCCCCCGTGCTCCCGGGCGCCCCCGCTGCTCCCAGGGCCCCCAGCGCTCCGGGCGCCCCCAACAGCAAGCATCAAAGCGCAAGCCAGCAAGGGATAAAGTTTGACCCGGTCAACCCGGGCGCCCCGAGCGCTCCGGGCGCCCCGGTCAGAGTTGATTCCGAAGTCAAAGGGATCAGAAGCTGACCGAGATCAAGCCGGATCAAATGCCACGTGGGCGGGGGGGGTGCCCCCGACGATCCGGGCGCCCCCAGGGCTATTTAAAGGCACCTCGACCCCAAGCTTCAACATCAACTTCCAATCAACGCTTCTACGCTCTTCTGCTCTCGCGCTTCGCCCCGGAATCCTTCCAACTCGAGCCGACGACGTCCTGCTGCTCCGAAAAAGTCGATCTACCTTGGACGTCGGTAAAAGAGCTATTTAAGTTTACTGTACTGAATTTTGTAATAATCTTTTGTAAACTATTTGCGCCTCATATAGAATTGCCCAAAGTAAATGGTCAACGACCGTGGGCCTTGGAGTAGGAGTCGACACAGGCTCCGAACCAAGTAAAATCGACTGTGTCTCTGTGTTGTAATTTTTAATTTCCGCTGCGTACTTGCTCTAAAATTTCCGAAAAATGATTTCCGATATTCACCCCCCCCCTCTATCGGTTTTCTCGATCCAACAGTTATCTCTTGTTTCTTACTATGTCTTGTTGTTTCTATTACTATTGTTGGCTGGTGTTTTCTCCCTAAGTTAAACATATTGTCACACATCAAAAAGAAAGAGATTGTTGGGGCAATCAACCCAAGGATGATCGGGAAGATCATAGTTTTGATGTGTGTGTCAACATGTTTAAGGTTAGGGTGTTATCTTGTTATTTGAGATATGTGATTGAGTTTGTAGGACTTGGAGAATCATACATGGATAACCTATCCGAGGGACGAGAGCTGAGAGAGGAGGACTCCAAGGGCAAGCCAAGAAGTGGACTTTAAAGGGCACACGTGAAGGATGGCATGGAAGCAAGCCAAGGGAAGACTTGTGTGTGCATCCGAGGGACGATAGCCGATGGAAGAGGACTTCAAGGGGCAAGCCAAGGGAGTGTACCTGAAGGCACACGTGAAGGAGGGTCAAGGAGGGTCTTTAGAGTGAGAAAGAGAGATTGTATAGGCTGGGCAGTCGACTGGTAGAATGGCAATCGACTGCCAGCCAATTCTCAAACTCACAGAATGTCTGAGACCCCGGACCAGTCGATTGCCCCAGGGGCAGTTGACTGGTAACCCCGAAATATAGCCGTTGAGTTAGCCGTTGGCTAGCAATTAAGGCTAGACCAGTAGATTGCTCCAGGGGCAGTCGACTGGTGTCGGGCTGGACAACTTGTGGAGTTGTCCTTCACTCTTATTTAAAGAGGACTTTTTGGCACAAGGAAGGTACGGTCCTTTATTGTACTAAAGTGTTGTTCGTGCAAGAAGTGCTCAGATCTTCCTCTCGTGTTTATTTTCATCTTGTAAAGACGAAGAAGACAATCTTGTAAAGGTTTTCTCCACCTTGTAGGAGATTTTCATAGTGGAGTATGTGCTCGTGCGTGGATCCTTGGATTAGTCACCTTTCGGGGTGGATACCAGGTAAAATCTATGAGTTAGCATTGGATCTTACATTTTTTCTATTATATTGCTTGTATTGTGCTAACAATCTTGTAGAGAAAGTTTGAAAAAGTGCTATTCACCCCCCCCTCTAGCAACCGCCACGATCTAACAAATTGAAGACATCTAAGCCTTGGTTTCTCTCCTCTCTCCTAGGGCTTGTGGGCGCCGCCAACTCCAAGTGGTGGGGCGGAAAAGGAGAGAAGTCTTCTCCTTCTCTTCTTTGCTTCATCTTCTTCCTCCCTTCCATCCTTCTTCTCCTTGAGGGCTTGCGGTTTGGTCTAGACAAGGAAGAACTTGTCTCCTCCTTTGGCCGGCGGCGCAAGGACAAGGAAGAAGGGTGGTGGCTCCGGCACAAGCAAGGAAGTGGTCGGGTGGCTTGGTGTAGAGTGAAAGAAATCTTTCTTTTCCTTCTTCTTCTTCATATCCTTCTTCCTCCTTTATTCACTTGGTGGGCGGCACATGGAGGGAAGGTCTTCTTCCTTCTCTTGGCTGGCAGCAACCCTAGGGCCTAGGATGGTTGGCACAAGGAAGAGGAAAGAAAAGGAGGGTTCGGTTGGTGACCTTGGTGACTACGGTTCTTGGTAGATCATCGCCCACACGACGTCCAAGAGCGGAGGGTCATACAATAGAAGACCGCGAGGTAACGAGAGGTATAACTTCTCTTTGGTTCCTTGTTCATTGATCTTATCATTGCATGTGGTATAATAAAATTATCTTAATCATTAATTATTTGTTAATTAATTGTGATAATTAATTATGTTAGACCCCGATAATAAATACAAAAACCGACGATCCACTCGTCGTCTTTTCCGCGACTAATTGGTTAGGCGAGTTAGAAGGCTTGAACATCAAGTTTGGCCAAGTTGTAACTCGAATCAATTAGTACGGCGACGAGACGTTCCTTTGAGAAATAGGTCTCCATTAGATTAAATTTTTAATCCGTGGACATGGAGAGGTTTCCCATGGACGACCCGGTATTTGCTTAGGAAGCCCGCCAAGCTATCCATCAGTATATCTGTTATTTCTGTGCTCCAAGTGTTGGGTATGGCTTGGTGGGCTTCCTAAGCGAATACCTGGTCATCCTTGAGAGATCTCTCCATGTCCACGGATTAAAAAATTAATCTGAATGAAGACCTATCTCCCAAATGACCGTCTCGTCATCGTATCAATTGATTCGAGTTACAACTTAGCCAAATTCAAAGTTCGAGCCTTATAACTCGCCTAATCAATTGACCGCGAAAAAGACGACGAGCGGATCACCGTTTTTTATGTTTATTTTCGAGGTCCAACAATAATTAATTATCAATAATAATTAAGCAAATAATTAAACATGATAATTAATTAAAACATCACATGAAATGATAGAATTAACAAGGAGCCAAGAGAGAAATATACCTCCCTTTACCTTACGATCTTCTACTGTATGACCCTCTCCTCTTGGACGTTGTGTGGGCGATGGTCTACCAAGAACCGGAATCATCAAGGCCTTCTAATTAACCGCTTCTTCATGCGCCAATCAAAACCCTAGAGGTAGGGTTCACCGGCAGCCACTTCCTCCTCCCAACCTTGCGCCGTGAACCTTCCAAGGCCACCCAAGCCTGCCGGCCACAAGGAAGCACCAGAGAGGAAGGAGAAGAAGAAGAAGAAGAGAAAGAGACTCTTCTTCACCAACGCCAACCGGCCGAACCTCCTCAACCCCTTACTTGCGGCGCCGCCGACCACCAAGGGGAAACCCTTCTTCTCCAACGCCTGCAGCCCCTATTCCACCCTCTTCTTACCGAACCACAAATGGAGGATGAAGGTCCTCCTTGTCCTTGTGATCGCCGAGCTCCCAAGGTGAAGAAGAGGGAAGAAAAGAATGAAGAAATGAGGAGTTCTTCCTCTTGGATGCCGGGTGCCCTAAGAGAGAGAAGGAGAGAAAGAGAGGAGAGAAAGGCCAAGGGTGTGATGATCAATTGGAATCCCTGGTTTCATGATATCATGGGGTATATATAGGGCTACGATAGGGACCATGAGGAGGAGTTGGGTCTTGGCCCGCTAATGCATCCAAATCCGATCCATTAATGAAGATTCATTCCACTAAAGGATCTCCATTGAACTACCTCACCAACCCCCATATTTTCATATGAGCTCCATTTATTATGAGTACATCCATCTCTTTGTGTTTAAGATATCGGATGCCCGTTGATTAATTTAAATTACTGACAATTTTAATTAATCAACCTCTAACTCCTTGACTAGTACGACTCAACCTTATCATCATGTTGGACCAAGTCCACCTGCAGGATTTAACATGATGAACCTTATGAGCTCATTAAGGGGGCATCATCATCTCGACTCACCAGGACACGGATTCTGTCTATAATCAATGGCATACCATGTAAATAATATTATTTTCCAACTTACCGAGTCTATCAATTTAGCAGAATAAATCTCGCCCATTGGTAAATCAAATAAATAACTACTAAGTACATATGTCCGTTATTATATCAGGATTTAGAGCATGTACTCCATAATAAACCAATGTCTGATCCAATTATAAAGTCAGTATAAATTGGATCACCTCTATATTGGTCCTGCTCAATACACACAAAGTGCACTAGTGTAATTCTATCGTCAAGATAAACCATATATAATTACACTACAACCATCCCGATGGTTTGTCCAACTCCATCTCAGTTGTGAGCCTTCACTTATACTCTGCAAGAGACTGATAACATGATCTTCTGTGTGTCACTACACACCATGTTATCTACAATACAAAGTATCAGACAGTTATGCACATACTAATATAAACATGCAATTGTGTTGTTGTGATTCTCTTTCAAAATGTAGATGTTCATAGAAAAAAACAAGTCTTTTAGTATACATCCTAACACCAACCACAGATATTGCTATCACTCGGTTGCCAGGGTTATCTGTTATCGATGATTAGCGTGGATGACAGCAATAGTTCCTCACTTCCGGATATTCCAGTCGTTCGGGAGTTTCCCAGATGTCATTCCAGAGGAGCTACTGGGTCTTCCTCCCAGGGGACAGATAGAGTTCATTATAGAGCTGATTCCGGAGACTGCACCGGCATCTAAAGCTCCTTACCGTATGACACCAAAAGAGTTGGACGAGCTGAATGTCCAACTCCAGGAGTTGTTGTTGGGTATGGCTTGGCGAGTTTCCTAAGCGAATACTTGGTCGTCCTTGAGAGACCTCTCCTTGGTTGATTAATTTTCTGTTAGATGAGTCCTTAATTGCAAATACCTAGTTAAGTTTGCATAATTCATTTTTCTTCCCTTTTCATTTCCTTTTCATTCCTTGATTGCAAATCAAACCCAAGTCTTATTTGAAATCCAAAAATATCAACGACACATAAATTCAAGCTCAAATCACACAACCCTAACTAGCCCTAGGAAAAATACGACCTGTGGCCCCTTTACTACGCTTTTATTCTTTGATTGCAAAAAAGGGTTTCCAGCTTATAAATATCTAAATTTGAGACCCACTTTCGTGACAGCTCTTTTGGGTCCATCAGTCACGCCTCTCAATTGAGGGCCGAACCGGTAGCTAATTAAGGGGTGAGCATGTTCGCTTAGAGCCTCCAAGAGCGGTAGTCACCGAGGCCTCGATTCAGGGGCTGATTCGGGGATGTAACCCGAGGGTGTGGCTCCCTGGTCAAGGAGTTCCTGGGGATTCTAATTCTATGGGAGGATTCACGCAGATTGGTCTCGGACTTGCCCGATCAGGCGACCTCTCGGGCAACCTGCGCCGTCGCGTGTCTGACCGGGAACCGATCCAAGGGAAGGGCTCGCGTAGAGCAAGAAAAAGGCCGCTCGGTCGGGTGACCTCTCGGGCGGCATGGACCATCATGCGTCTGACCGAGAACCGATTCGAGGGAAGGGATTGCGTAAACCAAGAAGAAGGCCGCTCGGTCGGGTGACCTCTCGAGCGGCATGGACCACCATGCGTCTGACCGAGAGCCGATTCGAGGGAAAGACTTGCGTAAAGCAAGAAGAAGGCTGCTCGGTCGGGTGACCTCTCGGGCGGCATAGACCGCCATGCGTCTGACCGAGAGCCGATCGAGGGAAAGGCTTGCGTAGAGCCGAGGCTTCCCGGTCGAGGGCATCCCAGGGAGCGTGGGCCGCCACGCGCCACCTAAGAGCCTCGCCTAGGCTTCCTGGTCGAGGGCATACCAGGGAGCGTGGGCCGCCACGCGCCGCCTGAGAGCCTCGCCGAGGCTTCCCGGTCGAGGGTATCCCAGGGAACGTGGGCCGCCACACGCCACCTGAGAGTCTCGCCGAGGCTTCCCGGTCGAGGGCATCCCAGGGAGCATGGGCCGCCATGCGCCTCCTGAGAGGCTCGCCGAGGCTTCCCGGTCGAGGGCATCCCAGGGAGCGTGGGGCGCCACGCACCGCCTGAAAGCCTCGCTGAGGCTTCCCGGTCGAGGGCATCCCAGGGAGCATGGACCGCCACCCGCCGCCTGAGAGCCTCGTCGGGGCTTCCCGGTTGAGGGCATCCCAGGGAGCGTGGGCCACCAAGCGCCGCCTGAGAGCCTCGCCGAGGCTTCCCGGTTGAGTGCATCCCAAGGAGTGTGGGCCGCCACGCGCCACCTGAGAGCCTCGCCGAGGCTTCCCGGTCGAGGGCATCCCAGGGAGCGTGGGCCGCCACGCGCCGCCTGAGAGCCTCGCCGAGGCTTCCCGGTCGAGGGAATCCCCCTCGCTGAGGGTAATGCAGCAACGACTGTTTTGCCAAAAAACCATTCCTGAAGGGCGCACCAAATAGATGAGATATAATCCAGAAGACCCAATTTCCAGACACGCGGCGAGTGTATAAAATATATCCAGGTTTCCAACTATGTGGGGCGCGGATAAGCCATATTTAGAAGGCCGGACCATAGAGATGTATAGAATATATGAGATACATCCAGAAGGCCAGACATCAGATGTGCTGAAAATGTAGCATACATACTCTCCCTTATCCGCCTTGCTAGAAAAAGGACAGATCAAGTACTGCCCTGAAGGGATCCGCCATAAGGCCTCCGGTGCATTAACAACTTTTCTAAAAGCAGATGAAGAAGGGCTCGCATTCCCAGGGAACACTAACCGCCGAAACTCATATGGATCTCCCATTTCCACTTCCGATCAGGCTGCTGGTGTCCCTCATTCTAGCGCCAAATTTGATCCTATCGTGAAGTGGGGTGGCAGTCCCATCGGCCAGACGGGCCTCCCAGGTGCCACGAGCCAGTGAGGTGGCCGGTTGTCGACCGTGCCTTGCCACATTCCTGAAAAACAAAGGTCGTCAGCGAACCCGCCGGGGAAATCCCCGGTCAGGCACGCCGACGGTCAAGTCAGTCTCCGAGGGCATATGAGGGGAAACTGAATCGAAAATGAGGCAAGGGATGCGAGAACTCGCACGCGTGTACCTGCGGTAAGGGGAATGCCATGCTTATATAACTGGGGGAGCTGACAACCCTTGTTCGCAATGATGGTGCCAGGGTGTGGTGGCTGTCAGCTCGCAGGGAGCACCGAGGAGCGGCGCAGCATAGCGCGGGGTTCCCTGACAGTGCGTGAGTACCGAGTGCGCGGTACGAGGGTGCTGGATGCGCGGACTGACCGCGAGAAGATGTCAGAGGTGTTGGGACCGGGTGCATGTTGACATGGATGCGGGTCCATAATTTTAAAATTAACTACGTGCAGCGGAAGGTTTAGCAAAAATAATTTCTCAAATTATTTAACCACACATCTAAGCATGCAATTTTATCTTGTGTAGACATGATCATATATTTAAAATATTGCAGAAACCTAAACTAATTTACGTATTACCTCGCGTAACTCGAAGGAAGGGACGAGATCCAACCGTAAGCGTCCCTTGGAATCTCCGCCTCTATTCGTGTCCACGCCGAGTATCTTCGGGATGACTTCGCAAAGCCACGAGTTTCGTGTTCTCGAGAACTACTAGATTCTCCGAGAACACGACAAGAAAAACCAAGAGAGAAGTCGGAAGACTAACCATAAAAGGATGGCCGGAATCAAAATTCCGGCTAAGCAAAAGAAGAGGCTTGCGGCAAAAAGATCCTTTCGGCAAACTCTAATTCCGGCAACACCTTCTTCCGGACAAGAGATGGTCCGAGCTTCCTTCTCCGACAACAGGTGGTGGTCGACAGGGAAAGGACAGGGGCGGCCGGCTGGCGCGCCTTCTTGGGGCTGGTTGGCGCACGGCAAGAAGGGGAGAAGAGAAGGAGAGAAAGAGAGGGAGAGAGTCTATGCCTTTTTCTCTTCGATTATCACCCAAGCCTTGCCTTGGGTCCTTTATATAGTGGCCTCTCAACCATCAAGCCTCTCAAATATGGAATAACTTATTCCATCATGCCATGTTTGATTTTATATCATGGTTAAAATCATATTTTAATTCATGATAAAAAATCAATCAAGTCTCTTCTCTCCTATTGAATAAATTTCCTTATCATGGTAAATCAATCCATGATTGATTTTATAAAATAAACCAATCAATGGTTTATTTTAATTTCCATGAAAAATAAACCAAACCTTGGTTTATTATATAAAAATTTATATCATCCATAATTTTATAAAACAAACCACACTTGGTTTATTTTATAAATTGAACCAAAAACTTGGTTATCTCCCTTTGTTGTGGCCGGCCAAGCAAAGAGGATGGAGGCCCTCTTTGGCCGGCCCATCCAAGCCACACCCCAATGAATTAAACTTATTTAATTCATCTATTAAGTCATCAAAAGACTTAGCCATTTTACGCTTCTGATGCGTCTCTGAAAAATTCAAATTCGACTTATTGTTTGGCTTAACCAAACCTAATCTCTCTTGATTGGAAAATCCAATTTTCAACTCGTTTTAAATCCCTCGGATTACTCGTAGTGCGTGTCACTAAATAGGCTTTCGATTTATGTTGGCCCTCTATAATTAATCAATTATAGAACGATCATGAGTAGCACCTAGTAGTACATCATGATCCCCAATTAATCGAAAGATCAACGGTTGACCTCAGAAACAATTCTGAAACCCTTCAGCAGCTATAATGAATCGTGCCCCATTCCCTTCACCATCTTATACTCACTTGGTTCAGGACATGGTCTATGTGTGGTAGTCCCTACTAGGCCGACTACGTCACACCTAGCCCAAGTAACGTTTTCTCGTCCTACGGATTCTAATTACTCTCATGTATTTAAGAGATTCATACTCTGAACATGTCATGCTCTGGCCAGAGGCTTCGGGTAACAATCCGACGATAGGCCTCGGGTATACATCTCCTCGTAAGGAGTGGTGAATCCTTTGTAGGCTGTTCAAACATCTTTGGGCATTTCGGCTTATACCCAATCATCCTAGGTCCACACCTCCTTGGAGATGCTTGCTTAAGATGTCAAAGTATAAGTCTCCATGACCAAGATGACTTGAACACCGCAAGTAAAAGGAACATCACACTTAAGCTGCAGTAAGAACTTCACTGACATATCTATATGTAGACTACCATATGAAGTTTTACAGTCAGTCACTCCAATGAACTAGTTCCCTTAACTAGCATTCATGTTTATCTCCGGACATCTCAATGTCGCCAGCCAGTGAGAATCAGCTGATTAGAGAATAACCTATGCTAGTCTTAACAGAATTGATAGTGTCTGTATTTATCAATTCATCGACTAGGGACAATTTCAATACTTCACAATTGCACATGTAGAGATAATCACTAATTGTGAATTCATCACAAATTCTCTCATGCTGTGAATTGTATTGCGGACATTCAGTAAATGTGTTTAAGATCTCAATCAAATACACAAACATGTATACTCAAATAGTGAATATTCATTTATTAGAATAAATGATTACAATCATAAGGCGATTGCCTTAGGACACTTCTCTTATATCACTAACAAACTCCCACTTGGCCTAATGCCAATCGCTACGGTACCCAATACCACAGGCTCTGACATGACCCTCAAACTAACTTTGAGGCAAGACCTTAGTTAAAGGATCCGCTAAATTCCTTTTAGTGGGAATTTTCTCAATTTGTATATCATTCCTACTTATAATCTCTCTGATCAGATGATAGCGGCGAAGCACATGTTTGGATCACTGATGAGACCTTGGTTCCTTTGCTTGTGCAATAGCTCCATTGTTGTCGCAGTAAACCGGTATTGCTTCATTAATGGTTGGAACCACACCAAGTTCTGAGACAAACTTTTTGATCCAGACTGCTTCCTTTGCTGCTTCCGAAGCTGCAATATATTCCGCTTCCGTGGTAGAATCCGCTACAGTGTCTTGCTTGGAACTCTTCCAACTTATTACGCCTCCATTCAAAATAAATACGTATCCGGACTGAGATTTGGAGTCATCCTTATCTGTCTGGAAACTGGCAACTGTATACCCACGTATTGCCATATCACCTTCTCCATATATTAGGAACACATCCTTAGTGTTTCTTAAGTACTTGAGGATTGTCATGACAGCCGCCCAATGATCTATTCCTGGATCAGACTGGTATCTTCTTGTGACGCTCAGAGCATACGATACATCGGGCCTAGTACATAACATAGCATACATGATAGATCCTATCGCGGATGCATAAGGAATCTTATTCATGCAAATCCTCTCATCTTCTGTGCACGGACACATAGACTTCGAAAGGTTGATCCCATGTCTGATGGGAAGGTAACCTTTCTTGGATTCCGACATGCTAAACCTTTCTAGCACTCGGTCTATATATGTAAACTGTGAAAGACCAAGCAATCGTTTTGATCTATCTCTATAGATTCTAATCCCAAGGATATAGGTTGCTTCTCCCAGGTCTTTCATGGAGAAAGTTTTGGACAACCAAATTTTAACTGACTGTAAGACTGATATATCGTTTCCTATAAGTAATATGTCATCGACATATAACACTAGGAATACGACTGCACTCTCACTAACCTTTTTGTACACACAAGGTTCATCAGGATTTTGTGAAAAATCAAACTCTTTGATTGTCTCATCAAAACGGATGTCCCAGCTCCTGGATGCTTGCTTTAGTCCATCTATGGATCGTCAAAGCTTGCATACTTTGGTTTTATTAACCGATGTGAAACCTTCAGGTTGTATCATGTATACATCCTCAAGCAGGTTTCCATTAAGGAAGGTTGTTTTCACATCCATTTGCCATATCTCATAATCATAATGAGCTGCTATGGCCAGGAGCATCCGAATGGATTTAAGCATAGCTACTGGTGAATAGGTTTCGTCATAATCAATTCCTTGTTTCTGACGATATCCTTTTGCCACTAATCAAGCCTTAAAGGTAACAATATTACCTTCCATGTCGGTTTTCTTCTTGAAAACCCACTTGCACCCTATGGGCTTAATCCCTTCAGGTGGGTTAACCAAGTCTCATACTTGATTTTTGTACATGGAACTCATTTCCGACTTCATGGCTTCAAGCATTTATCCCTTTCTGAATTTTTCAAAACATCTTCATAACTGATAGGTTCGTCATCGTTAATGAGTAACACGTCATTCGATTCACTTATGAGAAATCCGTATCTCTCTGGAATATTGCGTGTCCTATCAGACCTCCGAAGAAGTGGTGTTGTTTTAGGTTTAACTGATAGCTCGTCATTATGAGTTATTGGTTGTGGGTCTAGACTAGGTGTCTTTGTAATGTCTATTGGAGTTTCTTGAACTTCTTCAAGTTCAATGCTACTCCCACTGTTTTCTTGTAAAAAAAATTCTTTTTCTAGAAATACAGCATGCCTTGAAACAAACACCTTTTGTTCCAAGGGATGATAGAATTGATAACCCTTCGTTTCCTTAGGGTATCCAATAAATAGACATTTCTCAGACTTAGCATCCAATTTGTTTGATACAGTCCGCTTTACATAAGCGGGACAACCCCATATCTTTAGGTGAGATAAATGAGGTTTCTTACTATTCCACGTCTCATATGGAGTAGTAGAGACTACTTTGGTCGGGACTCTGTTTAGTAAGTAAACAGCTGTCTTAAGCGCATAGCCCCAAAAGGATTTTGGAAGAGTTGCATGATTCATCATAGATCTAACCATGTCCATTCAAGGTTCGGTAACGCCTCTCAGATACACCATTATGCTGTGGTGTATATGGCGGGGTCCATTGAGACAATATCCCATTGTCCCTAAGATAATCTTGAAACTCTTGACTTAAGTATTCACTGTTGGGACCGGGTGCATGTCGACAAGGATACGAGTTCGTAAAATTCAAAATTTTTACGTGCAGCGGAAGAGTTTGCATAAAATAATTTCCTAAATTATTTTAACTTCGTATCTAGCATGCAACCTTACATTGTGTTGACATAATCATAAAATAAAACTTTGCGGAAAAGTAAACAAATTTACCAAGTACCTCTCGTAACTCGAAGTAAGGGACGAGATCCAACCGTAGCGTCCCTTGGAAGCTCCGCCTCTATTCGCGTCCACGCCGAGTTCTCTTCGGGATGACTTCGCAAAGTCACGAGTTTTGTGCCGACGAGAACTACTAGATTCTCGGAAGGCACAACTAGATGAACAAGAGAGGAAAGATAGGAAACTAACCAACGAAGTAACGGAATCGAATTCCGAGAAGAGAGGAGTCGCTATCCGCTTCTTCTTCTTCGTATTCGGGTTCTCCTTCTTCTTCTTGAAGCTCACGGCCTCCTCCAAGGAGTCCTTTGTGTGCCGGCCCTAATCCTCTAGGGTGGGCGCCGGCCCTAGGCAAGAGAGGGAAGAAGAGAAGAGAGAAGAGATTAAGAGAGAGAGGGAGAGAATAATTAATCTCTTAATTCGGAATAAGGGCTAGCCTTTGGTTCCTTTATATAGTAGCAACTCCTTTGCTAAGTCTCCCTCTAAACCGAATTAACGGAATTAACGGAATTAGTTATAAGAAATTTATCTTATAAATTTTCTTATTAATTATTCCGTTTAAATCGAGTCTTTATTATAAACTAATTTATAATAAAACTAATTCTTCTTCTCTTTAAATTATGGAATAAATTTTATAAGAAATTTATAAACTTTCTTATTATGAAAAAATCAATTCATAATTGATTTTATAAAATTAAAATAAACCAATTCATGGATTATTTTAATCTTCCATAAAAGAATAAATTTCTATAAATTTTATTTATATAAATTTCTTTATACAAATTTATTCATCCATAATTTATAAAATAAATAGCACTAGATTTATTTTATTAATTAAACCAAAATTAATTGGTTTTCTCCACTTATTTGGCCGGCCACCAAAGGGGGTTTTGACACCCTCTTTGGCCGGCCAAACCAACCCGAACCGCCGCGAATTAAACTCATTTAATTCGCCCAAAAAGCCTTCAAAAGACTTAGCCATTTTTAGCTTCCATTGCGCCTCTGACTAACTCAGATTCGACTTATTTCTCTTGATCGGAAAATCCAATTTTTAACTAGTTTTAAATCCCTCGGATTACTCGTAGTGCGTGTGACTAAATAGGCTTTCGATTTATGTTGGCCGTCTATAATTTAACTAATTATAGAACGATCATGAGTGGCACCTAGTAGTACATCATGATCCCCAATTAATCGAAAGATCAACGGTTTGACCTCAGAAGAAATTATTCTGAAACCCTTCAGCAGCTCTAATGAATCGTGCCCCATTCCCTTCACCACCTTATACCCACTTGGTTCAGGACACGATCAATGGTGTCAGTCCCCACTAGGCTGACTACGTCACACCTAGCCCAAGTAGTGTCTTTCTCGTCCTTTGGATTTCTAATTACTCTCATGTATTTAAGAGACTCGCACTCTTAACATGATATGCTCTGGCCAGAGGCTTTGAGTAACAATCCGACGATAGGCCTGGGTATACATCTCCTCGCAAGGAGTGGTGAATCCTTTGTAGGCTGTTCAAACATCTTCGGGCACTTCGGCTTATACCCGATCATCCTGGGTCCACACCTCCTTGGAGATGCTTGCTTAAGATGTCAAAGTATAAGTCTCCATGACCAAGATGACTTGAACACCGCAAGTCAAAGGAACATCGCACTTAAGCCGCAGTAAGATCTTCATTGACATATCTACATGTAGATTCCCATATGAAGTCTTACAGCTAGTCACTCCAATGAACTAGTTCCCTTAACTAGCATCCATGTTTATCTCCGGACATCCCAATGTCACCAGCCAGTGAGAATCAGCTGAATAGAGAATAACCCATGCTAGTCTCAACAGAATTGATAATGTCCGTATTTATCAATTCATCGACTAGGGATATTTCCAACAATTCACATTTGCATATTTAGAGATAATCACTAGTTGTGATCCCATCACAAATTCTCTTATGCTGTGAATTGTATGGCGGACATTCAGTAGATGAGTTTAAGATCCCAATCAAATACACAAACATGTATACTCAAATAGTGAATTATCATTTATTGAAATAAATGTTTACAATCATAAGGCGATTGCCTTAGGACACTTCTCTCATATCACTAACATTCACCACCCCGATCGGATCGAAGTATCTTAATACTTTTGTCAAGCTGTTTCTCTACTTCACTTCTGAACTCTTTGAATTTCTCAAAAGCTTCAGATTTGTGTTTCATTAAGAACACATACCCGAATCGTGAGTGATCATCGATAAAGGTAATGAAGTAGCTATAGCCTCCTTGTGCAAGAGTTGACATTGGTCCACATACATCAGTATGTATTAGACCAAGCAATTCTCCCACTGGTTTACCTTTTCTGGAAAAGGGTAATTTGGTCATCTTATCTTTTAAGCATGATTCGCATGTATCAAATGAACCGGGTTCAAATGATTCCAGAATTCCACATCGGTGTAATTTGGTCATGCGTTTCTTACTTATATGGCCAAGACGACAATGCCACATATAGGAGTCGATTTGATTATCTATTGGAGCACGTTTGTTGCTAACTTCGATATTGCAAACATCACCGAATAAATCTAACGTGTAGATACCATTGCATAAAGTTTCGGTCCCATAAAGAACACTATTTAAAGTTATGTAACAGCAATTATTACTAAAAGTTAAATGATAACCCTTTTCATTCAAGCATGAAATAGATACAATGTTCTTTATTAACGAAGGAACAAAATAACAATTATCCAATTCTAAGACAAGTCCAGTAGGGAGCTTTACAGACAGTTAAAATTTGGTTGTCCAAAACTAGGAATACGACTGCACTCCCACTAACCTTCTTGTACACACAATGTTCGTCAAGATTTTGTGAGAAATCAAACTCTTTGATTGTCTCATCAAAACGGATATTCCAGCTCCTAGATGCTTGCTTTAGTCCATATATGGATCGTCGAAACTTGCATACCTTGGTTTTATCAACCGATGTGAAACCTTCAGGTTGTATCATGTGTACATCCTCAAGTAGGTTTCCATTAAGGAAAGCTGTTTTCACATCCATTTGCCATATCTCATAATCATAATGAGCTGCTATGGCTAGGAGCATCCGAATGGATTTAAGCATAGCTACTGGCGAATAGGTTTCGTCATAATCAATTCCTTGTTTTTGACGATATCCTTTTGCCACTAATCTAGCCTTAAAGGTAACTACATTACCTTCCATGTCGGTTTTCTTCTTGAAAACCCACTTGCACCCTATGGGTTTAATCCCTTCAGGTGGGTTAACCAAGTCCCATACTTGATTTTCGTACATGGAATCCATTTCCGACTTCATGGCTTCAAGCCATTTGTCCCTTTCTGAATTTTCAGAACATCTTCATAACTGATAGGTTCGTCATCGCAATGAGCAACACGTCGTTCGATTCACTTACGAGAAATCCGTATCTCTCTGGAATTTGCGTGTCCTATCAGACCTACGAAGAGGTGGTGTAGTTTTAGGTTCAACTGATAGCTCATCACTATGATTATCGGTTGTGGGTCTAGACTAGGTGTCTCTGTAATGTCTATTGGAGTTTCTTGAACTTCATCAAGCTCAATGCCACTCCCACTGTTTTCTTGTAAAAGAAATTTTTTTCCAGAAATACAGCATGCCTTGAAACAAACACCTTTTGTTCCAAGGGATGATAGAATTGGTAACCCTTCGTTTCCTTAGGGTATCCAATAAATAGACATTTATCAGACTTAGCATCCAATTTGTCTGATACAACCCGCTTCACATAAGCAGGACAACCCCATATCTTAAGGTGAGTTAAGTGAGGTTTCTTACTATTCCAATCTCATATGGAGTAGTAGAGACTACCTTGGTCGGGACTCTGTTTAGCAAGTAAACAGCTGTCTTAAGTGCATAGCCCCAAAGGATTTTGGAAGAGTTGCATGATTCATCATCGACCTAACCATGTCCATCAAGGTTGGTTGCGCCTCTCAGATACACCATTATGCTGTGGTGTATATGGCGGAGTCCATTGGGATAATATCCCATTGTCCCTAAGATAATCTTGAAACTCTTGACTTAAGTATTCCCACCCCGATCGGATCGAAGTATTTAATACTTTTGCCAAGTTGTTTCTCTACTTCATTTCTGAATCTTTGAATTTATCAAAAGCTTCAGATTTGTGTTTCATCAAGAACACATAACCGAATCGTGAGTGATCATCGATAAAGGTGATGAAGTAGTTATAGCCTCCTTGTGCTGAGTTGACATTGGTCCGCATACATCGGTATGTATTAGACCAAGCAACTCTCCCACTGGATTACCTTTTCCGGGAAAGGGTAATTTGGTCATCTTGCCTTTTAAGCATGATTCGCATGTATCAAATGAACCGGGTTCAAATGATTCCAAAATTCCACATCGGTGTAATTCGGTCATGCGTTTCTTACTTATATGGCCAAGACGACATGCCACGTGTAGGAGTCTATTCGATTATCTATTCGAGCACGTTTGTTGCTAACTTCGATATTGAAAACGTCACTGGATAAATCTAACGTGTAGATGTCATTGCACAAAGTTCCATTCCCATAAAGAACGCCATTAAAGTTATGTAACAACAATTGTTACTAAAGTTAAATGATAACCTTTTTCATTCAAACATGAAATAGATACAATGTTCTTTATTAAGAAGGAACAAATAACAATTATCCAATTCTAAGACACGTCCAGTGGGGAGCTTTAGCAAATAGTTCCGATGGCAACAGCAGCAATCTTTGCTCCATTTCCAACTCGCATATTTGCTTCTCCTTTGACAGTCTTCTTCTATTCCTTAGCCCCTGTATGTCATTACATATATGTGAGCTACACCCAGTATCAAGTACCCAGGTATTTGAGGAAATAGAGTGACATTCAATAACGAAGATACCTGAAGAGGAAGGGGCATCGGATGCCTTATTCTTCAAGGACTCAAGATAAGCCTTGCAGTTTCTTCGCCAGTGACCCTCCTTGCCACAATGATGGCAAGTTCCTTTTGGTTTCTTTTCAGTCTTCTTGGCCTTTTTCTTCTTCCCTTTGTTCTGTTCTTTGGCCTTCCTCTTAGAACCTTTCTTTGATGAACCAACTAACAGTACCGCCTTTTGATCCTGCTTTACAGCGGGCTCACAGCCTTCAGCATGTTGATTAACTCAGAATGGTAGTCTCCAGCTTGTTCATCTGATAGTTCATCACAAATTGTGAACAACTTTTGGGCAGACAATTCAGAATTAAGTCAATACTTAGTTCATGATCCATTGCAAAGCCGAGTGTGCCCAGTCGCTCAATGTACCCCAACATCTTTAACACGAATTGTGAGGCAGAAGTGCCTTCCTGCATCTTTGAGGTGAAGAGGAGTCTGGAGACCTCGAACCTTTCGGATCTCGCCTGCTCTTCAAATAACTCATGAAGATGGAAGATGATGGGTATAAGCATCCATATGCTCATGCTGCTTTTGCAGCTCAGGTACCATAGATGCTAGCATGATGCAACCCGCCATTTCAAAATCGGTCACATGTTTCTGATAGGCCAACAATTGGTCTGGAGTTGCATTCTCTGGAGGATGGTTGGGAAGTTGATTTTCAATGACATAAGCAAGCTTTTTCCGCCTTGAGGACTATCCTTAGGTTTCGAAGCCAGTCCAT